>LPNX010061308.1:697655-730879 GCA_001517045.1 Pseudotsuga menziesii
CAAGACAAGGAGCGGAATGAGGAGGGTGAGGGAAGGGGAGGGGAGGTGGGGAAGAGATGGGGACAAAAGGTGAGGAGGCAAGGTGGAGGTGAGGCTAGGTGGAGATGAGGCCAAGTGGAGGGTTATTTTTTTAATATTTTAATATTTCATTTATATTTTTTAAATTTCAGTTTTTTTTTAATGTTTAAATTTGATAATTTAAATAAAAAATGGTTTAATTTTTATTTTTTTGGAATTTTTTATTTCAAATTTCTTTTATAAATCTAAAAAAATAAATATTTTATTTTTTATTTTTTTAAGTGTTAGTTTCTTTTTTAAATGTGTAATATTTTTTAAGTTGTTTTAATTTTTGTATGATTTTTAATTGTTTTTATTACTTTTTTTCATAATTTTTTTTAGCGATGCTGTAAATTGATTTTGAAATTTTTTAATATGTTTTTTATTATGAATTAATTTTTTAAATTTATCAATTTTTTTAATTTGTTTTTTAAAGTGATTTTTCTTTATTAATTTTAACCTTGAATAAAAATGATGGTGATTTTAAGGGGTCGGTTTTTCAATTCGGGGGTTGATTTAGGGTTTTGATTGCAATGACACCACATGTGGTTACAAAAAAATATTGTAATTTTATCCCCCCAAAAGAGGTGATACTGGTATAACCATTTTAAAAAATGAACATAAAAGCAATTACTAGATCTGACCTCCAAAAAATGAGAGTTCCTGCAGGTTCTCGTTTTATAGTATACTACGTTTTTGACACTCTATATAAGAGAGGTCGTTCCCATTTACACACATACTTACGAAAAAAATTTCTTTGAATTGTTTATGGTTTAGGGTTGATCTTCTCATCACAATAAATCATTCTCTTCTACACACATTGTAAATCTTATATGAGTTAACTATAAGAGGCATCGGATAGGCCCTCTTGATAAGGCCATCGTCTTATATGCCAATGATGTACCAAAGTAGTTCTTGGATGAAATTTTTAACTTTCTTTAGAAGTTATCACATATATACATGAGGTCATCTCCTGACGAAACCACCAGTTCATGTACAGGACTCCTCAATCTGTATATATTTAAGGCTCGACTCTTTTCGATAGAGAACAACTCACAACAATTGTTTAGAGCTTTCAATATTAAATCCATGCTATATATATATGCTTCCAAAAATCTAGGATCGAACCTCTTAGCAAGGTCTTCCTCTCCTTTAAACAATGGGAGCTTATGCATTTACATATATAGTCTCGAATGATCATGGATAGTTCATCTTAACTCATCACCCAAACTTGGCATATTAAATTATATAAATGAAAAGAGTCTTCCTACCTTAGTAAGCAAAACAAAGAATTTAACCTTTATCCAAACATCCAAATACTTTTTATAGAACTCACTCTTGAGATCTCAACACTTGAGTAAGAATTAATTGAACTTACATCCATTTATGTGCCAAAATAAATAATACTTACCACTCTATGATCTATAATGGATTGGGAAAAGGCTCCTTATAGAAAGGGTTTACTACCACTATAATAAGTAATGCTTTAATAAATAATAAATAAGGGATTGACCCTTCCAGGGTGGGTTCCATCTCTTTCACTCTATGCATAAGAGTAATACATTGTCAATCTATTGGATGAAATGACATTGGGATTTGGAACTCTCTGTAAGAGAGGCCATTCCGCTCCACACACATACTTATGAAAATATTTTCTTTGAATTGTTTATGGTTTAGGGTTAATCTTCTCATCATGAGAATTTGTTCTCTTCTACACACAATGCAAATCTTATATGAGTTAACTGTATCGGGCATGGGATGGGCCCGAGGACCAAATTTGAAGGGTATGGCCCTATTTCACTTTGAAGGGATATGACACATTCAACCCTTCAATGATATGTAATACCCCCTGAATTAATAATTTTTAATTCTACTGGAAAATACTTTGATTATTATTTTATTATTCTTTGACATGAAGGTCAAGAATAAAACATTTTGTAATAAAACATTCCCTATTTAATAAAATATGTTGAAGGGGAACAAAAGTGGATATAGCTATTGAAAGAGTGTTTGTTGACCCACAAGAGGAAAATGATAAGTGACAAAGACCACTAAGTGAGAACTCAATATGCAGGAGGCATCATCCCAAAAAATCAAGTCTGCACTCCTAGTTGAGTTGCTAAAGAGCATGAGGCTCATAAATGACCAAGTCCTAGGAAAAATACTATTTAATAGTATGTCCATGAGCAGTAGGAGGCTAGCATTGGATGGGGATTAACATCTGTATAATGCAAGAGATGGAACACTGAGATATTTTTTTCTTGTGGTTCAGCAAACAGGATCGGGGGTTCTAGAGCAAGTAATTTGGCTACTCTAGGAGTTGGTTGGGAGGAACAACTTCTCCACTTTTGTTTTCCCAGCATTGGTGCCAGGTTCCTACTATGTTTCTTATGAATGATTTTAGATGCAGTAGGATGTACTTGTGAAATATTAAATTGCAATTATATTTCATGGCAGTACTATTTGTACATTTCTGGAGAACCATTATCCTTGTTTTGTAAATCTTGGATCTAATGAATATCAAAGTAGAATCTAGTTCCATTCTTAGTTAGCTTACTACTGTTATGTTTGAATGTTTTAGAATTGATGAGTTCGCATCTAATAGTTTGAACCTTCTATTTTTACATGATATCAGAGGTTCATGCTGTGTATTTCCTTCTGAAATTGATTTTTGTAATTCTGTCTTAATTCTGCATTAGGAATTTAGGTTGCGAATGGAACTATAATGCTTGTTTACAATTTAGATTTGATTTATTCAATATTGTGGTTGAAACTGCTTTGCATAGAGAAAAAGCGTAATTAAACTGTACAAATCCTATAAGGAACTTAGCACAGTTGGTTAAATGTTCCCAAATCATGTTCAGTTGCCGGAATGAAGGTATGGCTGTAAGCACTAAGATAGTTTCCATATCCCATTAACTTATAATGATTTAAACCCTCAAATCAACTAGAAACTCATTGAATCCATAGTTAAATGTTGATCCATAAGAGAAATTAGATCAATGGTTGAAAAGAGATTTCACACTTAGAAGCAGCGCCCGAGTTAAACCTAAACAAATTGCCTTTCATCGTTGTGGAGAACGACCTTGGAGAAGATCGACGACGATAAGGAATTTTTGCAAGAGAAAGAGCGAGGAATATAAAGGAGGAGCTGGGTTGAGAAATCAGAATTCGATCGCTGGAATTTAAGATTGAGATCCATCGTAAAATAGATCGACGGTCCACAATGATTTCGCAGGGAGAAGTTGCGGGTTTTAAACAAATTTCGATGTGCACACATTTTTTATGGAATGCACTTGATAGTTTTTGGATTCCACCATTGATGTGGCGGGGATACTAATTGAGCGGTTAACAAGCCATTTCACAGATTAAACTAGCAAGTTGTTTAACAATAGAGAGTGGGTGCGAAATGTTTATCCAAAGGAATTTCTTACAGGATTGATTCCACTTTAGTGTGTTAAACGTTGATCCACAATTTTAGAAGATCAACAGTCAAGATTGTATCTGCAATAAGATAAACAACTGATAATAGTTGTAGAGGTCTCATTATGGAATCTACAAAGGAGAATATCAATGGCCGAGATTCCATCCATAGGGAGGATCAACGAATGATAATAGTCACTGAGGTTTAATTGTGAAATTTGCAAATTTAAAAGATCGACGGCCAATATTTCATCCTTAGGGAAGATCAATGGCTGATGATAGTTGTGAAGGTTTCATTGTGAATCCATAAAAGAAATCATATCAATGGTCATGATTAAAGATGCAAAAGATATCAACGGTTTATAGAAGCTACGGAAGGAGGAAGGTAGAAAGCAAGAAAGAAAGGACAAGGTAGAATGTTGAGTTTCGTTTCCCTATTTCTGCATCAGATAAATATCGATGGTCAAGTTTTATTTTGCAAATATCAACGCTGCAGAAGGAATTTGCGGAATGCAGAATGCGGAAAGGAAATAATTAAGTTAATGGAACTTGGATTTTCCAAGATCCGATTTTTGCATCAAAGCAAGATCGATGGTTAAGGTTGTTTCTACAAGGATCAACGGTGTGGAAAATCGATGCGGAATGCAGAAGGTGGAAAGTCCAAAAAAAATATTAACGAAACTTGGAGTTTCTAGGATCTGATTTTTGCATCAAAGCAAGATAGACGATCAAGGTTGTTTTCCCAAGCATCAATGGTGGAGAAAGCTGACGTGGAATGCGGAAGGAATAAAGTCCAAAAATAAGATTAACGAAACTTGTAGTTTTCAGGATCCGATTTCCGCATAATATCAAGATTGACGGTTAAGGTTGTTCTTGCAAGGATTAACGGTGCAGAAAGCCGATGCGGATTACGGAAGGTGGAAAGTACAGAAATAAGATTAACAGAACTTGGATTTTCAGGGATTTGATTTCCACATCAAAGAAAGATCGACGGTCAAGGTTGTTCTCGAAAGGATCAATGTTGTGGAAGGAAGATACAAAGTGCAGAAGGAGGAAAGTGGTCAAATGGAGGTATCAATTGTTGCTTTTTTGATTTCTTGTTGGAGACATTTACCACCATACACACTCATTTTGGTCAATTTGGCCTAGTTAAACCACTATCCTAAGTTTTATTGACTTAACTGACATCAAAGGAGCACTACATGACATCAACATGAGCACACCCATGCCTACCTTCAGTAAAGGAGGCTAACTAAACCTTCTCCTTCATTCGGGGAGGCTAACTAGAGCACTCCGGGGGTGATCTAAGTGTCATAAATGCACTTAATTGATAAATGATGGTTACAATCAGTTAAATAGAGCAGTGAAGGCATCTCCTTTCATTAAATTGATTATTTAATTAATATTTAATGAACTGGAGTCAACAGGGGTGCCTCCAACCACTTCTGATGGTCAGTTACACTTCAGTTAACCTCATCGGGGTTCATTGGAGTCATTAATGTGCTACCACTTATTGGTTGGCTTGCAGTGGCATCTGTCTATGCTACTTTCAATTAGACTCAGTCATTTATTGTACTCCAACTTCAGTTAGGACTCAGTTGAGTCAATTAAGGTTTTGATCAGTGGTTAACTTGAGTGTTTTACTGTGGCTTACATTCAGTTAAGCTAGACTCACTCATTCAATTCGAATGACCTCCTTGGGAATTCAAATTTTCTTGGAATTCATGCATCTGGCATGATCATTTTATTGTATCATCATTATTTCATTTGATTATACAAAGCTGCTACTTCCATTGCAGCACCATTTTGCCAATTTTATGCATATTTGTCTGAATTATTTGTGAGACTGTGTTTTCAGTTCCTAAAACACTGTGACAAATTAATATGGTATCAGAGCTCATGGCGGGACGAAGCTTAGATCTCTCAAAACAAGGTTTTTGACAGATCTTGAATGAAAAATTGAGCAAAGCTAAAAAATTCCAGCACTGCACCAGAAGCCAAGGCTTACCACTTAATACCCCAAGTAAGGAAATTGTTGGTCAAGCTTGCTTGATCAACTATGCTAGGTGTGATGAAAGCCTAAAATGTGCAGGTTTTCCAACCTTATGGTGCCCCTTCTGTTGTGATTTGCAGGTTTTTAACAGGTGAAAGCATTCACTTCAGCAGTCTCAGATGGCTTCTTCCATAGAACTCTTGACTCCGTTCAATTTCCACTCATGGAAAGGAGACATGGAGATCCAACTACATTCTAGAGGAATCTATAGGGTCACTATGGAGACTAAAGAAGAGCTTGCTTTTGTGATAGATAAAGCTAGATTCTTGAACAAGAAAGATGAAGCATTCAGATTCTTGTGCCTCTCTCTTTCCCAGGATCTTCTTTTCCATCTCTCAGGATTGAAGACTCCAAAGGAAATCTGGGACAAATTGGAAACCCTGTATGGAAAGCAGGATGATTTGAGAGTATAAAAGCTTGAGAATGAGTTGATGTCTCTTCATCCTTCCAATTTCAAGACCTTGAATGACTTTTTCACAAATTTCAAGCACATTGCCTTACTGTTGAAGCAATGTAAAGTGGATAAGGAGGATGATCAGCTCATCCTCGCCATACTCTCCAAACTTGGAGCTGATTATTCCATTTTTGTCTCTACATTCCGTGCAGAGAATCTCACAACCCCTGGATGGAAGATGCCTTCACTCAATGCCTTCATTGAGTCCCTAACAAGTGAAGATGATAAGCTTGTCCAGATGGGTATCATCAAATCCTCCCATGATCAAGCCTTCCATGTCTAAGGGCCTAAAGATCTGAAGGGTAAAGGAAAGCAGCAAAAGAACCCAAAAACCAAATTCAAAGCTCCTAAGCCTAAATTTGAAAACCAACAGCATGAAGAATCTTCTGGCTCAAAGAAGAACAAAGGAAAAGGGCATCATGGAAAGGAAATAGTCAAGTGTTCATACTGCGGGATGGGATTCCACCCTGAACATGCCTGCATGAAGAAAAAACTTGATGAAGATACCTCTCTCCTTGAGATAAATCACATCAATCTTTTGGAGGAGAGATCAGCAACATCGAGAACCACATCATGAAATAGGTCATGCCCTCATGGCAAGAACTTTGAAGTCAAAAGCACTCTTGATAGATTCTGGAGCTTTGAACCACATGATGACTTAAAGAGACTCTTTCTCATCTTTGGAGACCGGTAAATCCATTCCCATCCACATGGGATATGACTCCACCATCATTTCAGAAGGACAAGGTACTGCAGATCTTGAGAATGACTATTTTTCAAATGTTTTGTATGTACCATCTCTGGCATCAAACATCCTTAGTGTTTATCAAATGACACATATGGGAGTGCGCAAGAGAGTATCCTTCAGCCTGAATAATGTAGAGATCACAGAACTTGAAGCCGGGAAACTTGTTGCAAAAGGTCTTGCAAACCATCATGCAAAAGCCTATGAGTTTTCCCATTTTGTGGCGGATGCAAAGCCCACCACATTGCTGACTCATGGAAATGAAGTTAGTAGACTGTTGCATGAGAGGTTCGACCATCTCAACTTCAAATACTTGCAGCAATTACAGAAAATTTCTATGGTTGAAGGCCTCCTGGTCATCAAGGCAACCACTGGAATTTGCAAGGGTTGTGTTGTTGGAAAGCACCCTGAGCATAAGTTCGATCGGGGGAAGGCAAGCCGAGCATCATGCATCTTGGGATTGATACATTATGATATCAGAAGTCCCATGCCTATCACATCCATCAATGGATCAAGGTATCTTCTTACTTTCATTGATGATTTTTCCAGGTACACATGGATCTTGTTTATCAAAAAGAAGTCTGAAGTCTATGAAAAATTCACTGAACTGAAGGCCTTGATTGAAAATGTATCTAGACAAAATATCAAGATATTGAGATCTGATAATGGTGGGGAGTATGTTAGTAATGAGTTTCTGCACATATGTTCCCAAAGTGGTATTCAGGTCTAGCATTCAGTTCCCTACACTCCCCAGCAGAACGGTGTAGCGGAGAGGAAGAATTGGTCTCTCAAGGAGATGACCACCTGTATGTTGGAATCAAAGAAGTTGGCTACAAATTTGTGGGATGAAGCCATGCATGATACAACATATATTAAGAACAAATTTCCACACTCATCCATGAAAGGGAAGACCCCTTTCGAAGCATACTTCAGACACAAGCAGGATCTGTCGAATCTGCAGGTGTTTGGGTCCACTGCATGGGCCCGAATTCCACTTGATAAAAGGAGGGATTTGCAAGCGCAAATCATAGAATGTATGTTTATTGGGTATCCTAATGAATCAAAAGGTTTCAAGCTACTGGATATCAAAACAAAACAGATCATCATCGAAAAGAGTGTCAAGTTCGATGAGCCTCTTCAGGAGGTGGAACTAGTGAAGGAGAAAACTGCTAAATTTCCTTCCTATTCTACTAAATATTTGGATGATAAAATTGGGGGTGATGAACCTGATTTGGATCCTATGATTTATGATATTAGTGTGCAACAAAAATAAAATTATGAATTATAACCTGAAGTACAAAATCATATCCCAACTTGGGCTCGACAGGCACTCTCCTCCATAGGAGATAACATTGGAAATATGGATGATCCAAGGAGAACCTGATCTGATTTCCAAAGAGCGGGTATTGCACTCTCTTGTCCTGATTATTTGCTTTCCGAATATTGTTATTTGATGATAATTTCAGACCCAAATTCCTACTACCATGCTCGGAAGGATCCGAGATGGCAAGTTTCCATGGATGAAGAGATGAATTCTCTTCAGAGAAACACTAATTGGGAGCTAGTTTCTCTTCCTCCAGGAAGGAAATTGGTTCAATGCAAGTGGGTGTTTCGAACTAAGGTTGCTGAATATGGTAGAAACTGCAAATATAAGGCAAGGATGGTGGCAACAGGTTTCTACCAGGTCCAAGTTGTGGACTACCATGAGACTTTTGCACTGGTTGCAAAAATGGACTCCATCCACCTAGTTTTGGCAATTTCAGCATCTAAGCACTGGGAAGTGCATCATATGGATGTTAAGTAAGCCTTTATACATGGAGATATTCATGAGGATATATACATGAAGTAGCATGAGGGCTACATTTCTGATCCATCTTTGGTTTGCAAGCTAAAAATGTCACTATATGGGTTAAAACAGGCCCCAAGAGAGTGGTATTCCAAGATGGATGCCTTCCTTCTCTCGCAAAAATTCCAAAGGTCTAAATCAGACCCAAATGTGTATATACAGTAGTGTGATTGTAATTTAATTATTATTTTTTTATATGTTGATGACTTACTGATCACAGGTAGCACAGTTGCTTCTATTTCAGTCATCAAAACTACTCTCCACAATGCATTTGAAATGAGCAATTTGGGGCTCCTAAAACAATTTTTGGGGCTTGAAATTGAGCAAAATTATGATGGGATAATGGTCACTCAATCCAAATACATATCAGACCTATTAGTCAATTTTAACATGGCTGAATGTAGAGCTGCTCCATTCCCTTTCCTTTCAGGGATTAGCCTTGAAGAAGGAAAAAGCACACCTCCCATGGACTGCACTATTTATTGACAACTGATTGGTAGCTTGTTGTAATTGACTCATTCTCAGCATGATATCTGTTATGCCATGACTGCTGTATCAAGATACATGCAGCAGCCCCATGATATTCATGGGAAGGTAGACAAGAGGATCCTCCAGTACATTCAGGGAACCAGGACCTACGACATTCACTATGCTACAGACTCCGATATAGAGCTGGTTGGATACACAGATTATGATTGGCTGGGTGATTCTATTGATCAAAAGTATACTTTTGGATATGTCTTCATGTTTGGTGGTGGCTCCATTTTCTAGTCTAGCAAAAAGAATGCCTCCATAGCATTGTCTTTAGCACAGGCTGAGTATCGAGGAGCGGTGAATGCTTGCATCCAAGCTGTTTGGTTGCAAGGCATTCTTTCAGAGTTTTATCTTGGTAGTACTTTGTCCACTATCCTATTTTGTGACAATCAAAGTGCTATTAAGATATCCATAGATCCAGTTACCAGGAAGAGGACCAAGCATGTAGAGATACACATGCACTATATCAGGGAGCTAGTGCATGATAGGACCATCATTCTGCAATACTACCTGACTAATGAGCAGATTGCAGACATCTTCACCAAGAGATTTTTAGAAAAGAAGTTCACTTACCTCCGTTCACTGTTGGGGGTGATTTCATTAGGGTGATCCAACTACTTTCAGTGTTCAGCTTGGGGGGGGGGGTTCCCACTGGTTTTTCCCTCTTTTCCTCACTTAGTTTGTTTTGAGCATTGTTTGAGTTTCAGTATTGTACAGGGTGACCTATGGCCTTTGTTGCTGGGACCCTAGCATTTTTCATGCACCTTATGTTTTCTACTTCTCCTGAGTATAGCTTAAGGGGGGGTGTTGGAGACATTTACCAACATACACACTCATTTTGGTCAATTTGGCCTAGTTAAACCACTATCCTAAGTTTTATTGACTTAATTAACATCAGAGGAGCACTGTATGACATCAGCATGAACACACCCATGCCTACCTTCAGTAAAGGAGGATAACTAAGCCTTCTCCTTCATTCGTGGAGGCTAACTGGAGCACTCTCAGGGTGATCTGAGTGTCATAAATGCACTTAATTGATAACTGATTGTTACAATAAGTTAAACAAATAAGTGAAGGTGCCTCCTTTAATTAAATTGATTATTTAATTAATATTTAATGAACTGGAGTCAACAGGGGTGCCTCCAACCACTTCTGATGGTCAGTTACACTTCAGTTAACCTCATCGGGGTTCATTGGAGTCATTGATGCGCTACCACTTGTTGGTTGGCTTGCAGTGACATGTGTCTAAGATAATTTCGGTTAGAATCAGTCATTTATTGCACTTCGACTTCAGTTAGGACTCAGTTGACTCAATTAAGGTTTTGATCAGTGGTTAACTTGAGTGTTTTACTGTGGCGTACATTCAGTTAAGCTGGACTCACTCATTCAATTTGAATGAAATCCTTGGGAATTCGAATTGTCTTGGAATTCATGCATTTGGCATGATCATTGTATTGTATCATCATTCTTTCATTTGATTATAGAGAGCTGCTACTTCCATTGCAACACCATTTTGCCAATTTTATGCATATTTGTTTGAATTGTTTGTGAGACTGTGTTTTCAGTTCCTAGACCACTGTGACAAATTAATATTTTCGAGTTCCACCCGGAAGGCGAAAGGCGGAAAAGTCAGTTTAGTTTGGAAATAACTTTTTTGGTTGCATCTGTCAATGGTAGAATGATTGTTACAGTGGTCCCTAAGCATGAGAATGAATGTAAAGAGTTGAGTTTGACCATTAAATATGGCCAGGGTTTCTTTTATTGGTATTTTCTCATAACACTTAGGAATTTTATTAACATTTCTGAAGATATATGGTTATAGATTTATTATTATTATTATTTGAATTTTGAGGTATGTTACATATGGCATCAGAGCATGGTTTCAGCACTAGGTCTGAATAGGCTCAACACAAAAATGCTATAGAAAATTGTAAAGTAAATCATGTTGATTTTGTCTTGAAAATTATCTTACACAAAGAAAAGAGAAGTACAAATATATTTTGTAGAAAATATGGCAGATGCAGGAATGTCTGCAGAAGAGGAACGTTGCTCGGAACAACCTTTAAATGAAGCGGACAATCTAAGGGATGGAGAGTTCTGGGTAGATCTAAATGAAAGCCAGGACAATAAATATGAATTAAAAAGGACTGTGAATGAATTAATATCTGAATTAAGAAAGGTTAAGGAAGATAATGAGTGAATTTTGAAGGCTCAAGAAGAACTAAACACTAAATTTTTAGAAAAAATCCATAATGAAGAAAAAAATAACAGTAAGGATGCTCGTATGGTAAGTGATTCATGAAGGGTTGTCT
The DNA here is from genome assembly GCA_001517045.1 of Pseudotsuga menziesii. Classification (NCBI taxonomy): domain Eukaryota; kingdom Viridiplantae; phylum Streptophyta; class Pinopsida; order Pinales; family Pinaceae; genus Pseudotsuga; species Pseudotsuga menziesii. The sequence continues at coordinate 709,080 of LPNX010061308.1, forward strand.
TTGGTGGACATTACATGATTATTATAGGGCTGAAATAGGTTAAGGTATTATGGATTAATGATCATGTATGCATGATGATTGTTGTATGAATAATTTTAATTGATGATTAATGGATTCTTGAATGAGTTCTGAGAGGAAATATAAAATAAGATGAAAAGTGATATGTTGCATGCCCTTGTGGATTCTCAGTTAGATGGAAATTGTTGCATGTAACTTAACTTTGCATGTTGCAAAATAAGGAAAAATTATTTTAGGCGATATGTGAAAATAGCTTCCCTTGTGATCTCCACTAGAAAGGTAACTGGTGGTAGTATTGAAGGGGTACTAGTAATAAATTAGGGGTATTTCCTATATCATTGTGAAAAGAAAGTACTAATTGTGTAATTGATTAAGCATGGATTAGGTAGATTTATTGAAACTGAACTTGATGTATATTGTTGAAAATCAACTAGTGGGAACGATGGGGAATGGGAATGTATTATTGCTAATCCCACTGGTGCTATGTTAAGAGATCTAGGATCCACATGAATTGAATCACCCCAAGGATGAGGGAGCTCTACCAACTCACCAAGGTAAAGCATAGGAAACACTAGTTAGTTCAACCAACCACTAGTCCTAAACGGAATGGAAGGTAACTGATCTTGTTTGCTGAATGCATAATTTGAAGGTTTTACCTCTAATTAACTTGTTTGGGAGTATTGTTAACACTTAGGCATGTTTTTCTTGAACATCCAAGAGAAACCAAAAATGAGCTTACAAGAAAAATACTTATAACACGTATATGCACTGTAAGTAAATTTGTTCATGTAAAGTAATAAGTATACCTATCGGTGAATAAGACAAATACGAATACTGGATCCTCTGCGAATCTTGAAAGTTAATGATGTTAGATTCTAATTCATGTATATGATGTTGATATTAACCTTGGTAGACATGCAGATGTATGTGCATATGATGATTGGCATGGATTAGTTGAAAAAGTAGGGTTAAATTATGTTAGAAATGTTGACCTTGCACCCAACAGATGGAGCCTCTATCAATAAACCATTCCATATCTCCCTACCTTCTAAGGTCTATAAGGATATCTACAAGGTAGTCATGCGTGGGAAAACATATTTTCCAAACGCTCGAATGGAGTTCAGAATTGGACAAAGAGAAGCTTGGAAAATTTGGACAGAGATTGATTGATCGGTTCTATGATCAATCGACAAAGGAAGTGCGTGAATGAAAATGATGATTCCTATGATAAACTCAACTGTGAATCACATGATTTAAATATCTATAACTCCAACAGATCTATAATCGAGGATAGATTCCACAAGTGAGAGTTAGAAGAAAGATAAAAATCAGGAATAGTTAAAGTCAACTTAACTTGCATGGGTATATCTATGGTTGAGATCGTGGCTGATACAGATCTAGGACTATGGTGCATTTCAAAAAGTGGATTTGCGAACGAGATAAGCAATATTTCCAAAAATTAAATCGTCCTCATGATCATAGATCGTGCGGTGGAGATAGGAAGGAGCCAAAGATCAACTTCCAAAAACAAATTTCTCAAATGAAATAGAAAGGAGAAAAAAAGAGAGTTGGGCTATGAAATATGAAACTAATCGTTGCAAAGAGGATTAAGATCAACGCACGAGGGAGATCCCTAAAGTAGATCAATGGTTGTCAGCGATTTCCTTAGGAGAACTAGCACGGTCAAAGTAAATCTTGATGTGTGCGAAATTTGAATGTAATCTGATCTATAGTAATTGAAGTCCACCTTCGATCTGGGTGAATCAAGATCTGATAGTCCTTAACAGTTTCGATGATTCAACTAGCGAGCTACTTAATAGTCTAATTTGGATGTGGTATTTTTTTTTATGAAAAAAAACTCACCTCCATTTTTGAGAGTCTGCTCTTCATCAAGATCCAAAGGAATATTGTCCGGGTTGGTTAGATTTATAGGTTCTTCCAAATATAGAACGTGACTGAATTACATATTAGTCACAAGAAAGACTGTATAAAGGGAAGCCGACCATCAGGATCAGAGTATCCTTTCACGGGAATCAAACTAGTAAGCTACATGAAGTAGTGAGAAAGAAGGGTGAACAAAGAATATTTAGTTAATAAAAACCTAAACATAGTATGTGGTGAAGGGCGCAATTAGTGCACGATGGTCTCGTATGAAGGCATGATGAACAATATTGCTTAATCATGGGTATGGAAGGTTTGTTTTAGTTACATAAATAAGGTGAAAATGCCTGGTTATTTTAATGATGCATTTAAGATAACCATATAGTGCCCTAGAAATGGTAGTATTGATATGGTTTGAATTACTTAGTACTGTAATTTTTGAAGATCACTTTAGAGATTAGTGTAAATCTTTTAGAGGCCTACCAAATTGCTTGGATGTTTGGAAGTAATAGATTGCAGGTAGAATTGACCAAATACATGGTAGTATGGTTATGTCCAATAAATAAAGACAAGAATCTACCCTGTGCAAGGGCCAAATGTCTGAGAAGAATCTCATGGCAGTGAAAACTAAACAAGATAGATTTCTAAGTCCCAGATTTGGAATTTTGATACTTTTATATATATGGTTTGACTAATATATAATTTTGTTAAGATGATGTGTATATGAGGTTTTCTAGGTTGGAAGCAAGTGTAAATGATAGGGGGTAAGTACTCCCACTTACCAGAGCCAAACAATAAGAGGATAGCCTTGGGATTGCAAAAAACAAAAACTATTTATGTAGGAGACATAATTCATAATTTGATTTGATTTACTATGTATTAATGGTTTGTTGTAGGGACCATGTCAGGAGATACATTGCAGAAAAACCATGTATGGTGGCTTGCAATAAACAAAAAACCAATTGAGATGGCAAAGTTTTCCCTTGAGGTAGGTCTTGGGGTTTCCTTTGTTGTCTAAAAATCAAAATAGGATACCTTTGTAGTTAGAAGGAGTTGCTTATGCAAATATGTATTTGGTTTTTTTTAGCATGTTCTCACTGATATACATTCCTGAGAATGCATATATAAAAATGTTTAGTTCAAATTTGCTGCACAAAACTCCTTATGCAGGGAACCCTGGTTACCAAAAGAAGATAACATCCCCATGGAAGCAATTATTTTGGCCAAAAATTGAAGGTAGATCTAGTGGATTACCTATATAAATGTTTGGAATGTCAATAGGTGAAGGTGGAACATCAACAACCAGCAGGTTCTTACAACCCTTACCAATTCTTGAATGGAAATGGGAGGTAATAGCTTTGGATTTCATCACAGGTTTTCCATTGAATCAAGAACAACGTGATTCAATTATGGTTGTAGTGATAAATTAAGCAAGTATGCTCATTTTATACCTATGAAATCAGCTTACAAGGATGTAAATGTTGCATAAATATTCCTAAAAGACCCACTAAGTGGGAAGACTATCTGCATCTGGTAGAGTTTGCATACAATAATGGCTACCAGGCCTCTGCCAAGATGAGTCCATTTGAAATTTTTATATGGGCATAAGTGTAATACTCCAATCTCATGGAGTAGCCCTGTTGATAGATTAATGTTAGTACCCAATTTATTAGAATATGTGGAACTAACATTGAAATAGGTACAACAAAACTTGAAGGCTACCCAAGACATGAAGAAAAGTTATGCTGACTTAAAAATAACTCCTAGAAAGTTCCAGGTGGGTGATCATGTATACATAAAGGTAAAGCCCAAGAAAAGTACCTTGAGATTGGGTAAGTATAAAAAGTTGGCACCCAGGTATTGCAGGCCATTTGAATTTATAGCCAAAGTAGGGTCGATTCCATACCAGTTAGCCCTACCACCGAATATTAAATTACATAATGTGTTTCACATATTCTATATTGAAAAGATATGTTCATGATGTTTCTCATATGATTGACTGGAATGTAATCCAGGTGGAACTAGAGGGAGAGTTCTAAGTGGGATTGGAGCACATTCTCGAGAGGAGAGAAATTTTACTCTAGAACCGTACCATTGGAAATGTAAAGGTGCAATGGAAGCACCTTAGTCCAGAAGAAGCTACTTGGCAGTTGGAAAGTAATATGTAGGAGGCATGTCCAGACTTATTCCAAGAGGCTCACATGGATGAATAAAATCAAAAGTTATAACACCGATGATGTTGTTATATTTTCAGAGGAGGTGTATGTAATACCCCCTGGATTAATAATTTTTAATTCTACTGGAAAATACTTTGATTAATATTTTATTATTCTTTGTCAGGAAGGTAAAGAATAATTTTTTTTGCAATAAAACATTCCCTATTTAATAAAATATGCTGAAGGGGAAAAAAAGTGGATATAGCTGTTGAAAGAGTGTTTGTTGACCCACAAGAGGAAAATGACAAGGGGAAAAGACCACTGAGTGAGAACACAAGATGCAGGAGGCATCGTCCCCAAAAATCAGGTTTGCACTCCTAGTTGAGTTGCTAAAGAGAAGGACGCTCATAAATGACCAAGTCCTAGGAAAAATACTATTTAATAGTATGTCCATGAGTATCAGGAGGCTAGCATTGGATGGAGATTAACATCTGTATAATACAAGAGATGGAACATTGATATATTTTTCTCTTGTGTTTTAGCGAATAAGCTCGAGGGTTCTGGAGCAAGTAATTTGGATACTCTGGGAGTTGGTTGGGAGGAACAACTTCTCCACTTTTGTTTTCCTAGCATTGGTGCCAAGTTCCTACTCTATTTCTTGTGAATGATTCTAGATGCAGTAGGACATACATGTGAAATGTTAAATTACAGTTCTATTTCCTGGCAGTATTGTTTATGCATTTCTGGAGAACCATTATCCATGTTTTGTAAATCCTAGATCTAATGAATATCAAAGTATAATCTAGTTTCGTTCTTAGTTATCCTACTACTGTTATGCTTGAATGTTTTAGAATTGATGAGTTTGCATCTAATAGTTTGAAACTTATGTTTTTACATGGTATTAGAGGTTCCTGCTGTGTATTTCCTTTTGAAATTTATTTCGGTAATTTTGCCTTAATTATGGATTATGAATTTAGGTTGTCGAATGGAATTACAATGCTTGTTTACAGTTTAGATCAGAGTTATTCAATACTGTTGTTGAAACTGATTTGCATAGAGAAAAGCCGTAATTAAACTGTACAAATCCTTTAAGCAACTTAACGCAATTAGTTAAATGTTTCCAAATCATGTTCAGTCCGTGGAATCAAGGTATGGCTGTAAGCACTAAGATAGTTTCCGGATCCCATTAACTTACAGTGATTTAAAACCCCAAATCAGCCAGAAACCTGTTGAATCCACAATTAAACGTTGATCCATAAGAGAAATAAAATCAACGGTTGAAAAGAGATTTCGCACTTAGCAGCAGCACCTGAGTTAAACCTAAAAAAATCACCTTTCATCACGTGGTGGAGAATGATCTTGGAGAATATCGATAACGATAAGGAATTTTTACAAGAGAAAGAGCGAGCAAGATAAAGGAGGGGTCGGGCTATGAAATCAGAAGTTGGTATTTGGAATTTAAGATCAAGATCTACAGCTGATATCGATTGTAAAATAGATCGATTGTCCACAATGATTTCGCACGGAGAAGTTGTGGGTTTTGAACAACTTTCAATGTGCACAGAATTTTTATGGAATGCACTTGATAGATTTTGAAGTTCACCGTTGATTTGGTGGCGATATTGATTGGAAGATCAACAAGCCATTTCGATGATTCAACTAGCAAGTTGTTAAATAGCAGAGAGCAGGTGGAAATTTTTTATCCAATGGAAATTGTTACAGGCTTAATTCCTCCTGAGTGAGTTAAACGTTGATCCATAATTTTAGAAGATCAACGGTTGAGATTGTATCTTCAAGAAGATCAACGACTGATAATAGTCATGGAGGTTTCATTGTGGAATATGAAAAGGAGAATATCAATGGCCAAGATTCCATCCATAGGGAAGATCAACGACTAATAATAGTCATAGAGGTTTCATTGTGGAATCTGCAAATTTAGAAGATCAACGACCAAGATTTTATCCACAGGGAAGATGAACGGTTGATGAGAGTCACGAAGGTTTCATTGTGAATCCATAAAAGAAATCACATCAACGGTCAGGATTAAAGCCACAAAATAGATCAACGGTTTATAGAAGCTGCGGAAGGCGGAAGGAGGAAAGTAGGAAAGAAAGGACAAGGCAGAATGTTGAGTTCTGATTCTCTATTTCCACATCAGATCAATCGACGATCAAGGTTGATTCTACGAAGATAAAGAGTGCAAAAGGCATTTTCAGAATGTAGAACACGGAAAGGAAAGGATTAAGTCAATGAAACTTGGAGTTTACGAGATTCGATTTCCGCATCAAAGCAAGATCGACGGTCAAGGTTGTTTCCACAAGGATCAACAGTGTGGAAATCCGATGTGGAATGTGGAAGGTGAAAATTCCAAAAATAAGATTAATGGAACTTGGAGCTTCCGGGATCCGATTTATGCATCAAAGTAAGATCGACGGTCAAGGTTGTTTCCGCAAGCATCAATGGTGCAGAAAGCCGATGTGGAATGCAGAAAGTCCAGAAATAAGATTAACGAAACTTGGAGTTTTTAGGATTTTATTTCCGCATCAAAGCAAGATCGACAATCAAGGTTGTTCCTGCAAGGATCACCGATGCAGAAAGACGATGCGGAATGTGGAAGGAGAAAAGTACAAAAATAATATTACTAAAACTTGGAGTTTTCGGGATCCAATTTTAGCATCAAAGAAATATCGATGACCAAGGTTGTTCCCAAAAATATCAATGGTGTGGAAGGGAAATACAAAGTGCGAAAGGCGAAAAGTGGTCAAATGGAGGTATTGATTGTTTCTATTCCAATTTTCGAGTTCTGCCGGGAAGGCGGAAAAGTCAGTTTAGTACATAAATAACTTTTTTGGTTGCATCTTTCAATGGCAGAATGACTGTTACAGTGGTCCCTAATCATGAGAATGAATATAGAGTTTGACCATTAAATATGGCCATGGTTTCTTTTATTGGTATTTTCTCATAACAATTAGGAATTTTATTAATATGTCTGAAGATATATCGTTATAGAATTTTTATTTTATTTGAATTTTGAGGTATGTTATAGACATGTTAAAATAAATTGTTCCTTTCATTTGAAAATGTAGTAATACATCAAAATTTCATCGTATATTGAAAAATATGTAATCAAATTCTTCAATATAAAAACAAAATTTATATTGTTCCACTCTATGGTTTTTAATAAGTAATATCTAACACAAATAACCCATTAAACCATATAGAGGAAACTTTAGAAATATAAAAAATACCCATCAATATGAAGAAATCAATTGAAATGTTTTTATAACCAATCAAGAGTCACTTGGAAAGCAGTAAAACTTCTAGTAGAAAAAATAAGTTTTGATGAAAATGAAATACAATCTATACAATATCCATTAAACATAGAGATTGATAAAGACAAAATATAAAGTAGACATAAAAAATATGTTCATGAATACGAAAAGTATTATCTTGAAGCACTTCAATCACAAAATTCACTCCTTTCCAAGAAGAATCAAATAAATACTTATAAAATAACACAAAAAAAGAAACTACTCTGGTGATGCACATACCTAAAAAACCATTCAATGGAAAGAACAACCCAACTAGTATTGAGATCCACTAAGGGAAGGAATCCCTTTATATAGTTGTTGGCCATTCAACTTTGTGAATCAAAATAGAGACATACTCCCCTATAGGAAATAATCATTAGAAAAGGTATATTTTCTCTCTCTAGTGGATATGTACACTTATGCAGGTTGGTGGTGGACTAGTGGTGCTAGGGTGGATGTTTACTTCCTTTGCTATGGAAAAACCTTTGGAGTCTAAAGAGACGTATACCTTATGAATTAATAGGGAAAGGAAGGGTGGAAGTAGCTTGAGGAAGGGTCGATGGTGATGTTGGAAACAACTTGACCATGGGTTCAACTCAATAGTGGAATCAACTTGAGAATGGGTGAAGAGTTACTAGAATTTGAAATTTTAAGAACAGTTCAATATAACTCTTAACCTTGAATCCTAATTCATAGGCCAAATGACAAGCTTAGTTAATCATGATCCTTGCAAACAATGATTGTGATATCAAACTAGAAGGAAAGTTTTCCTCTTATGACTTATGGGGGCCTTTGAGAAATACATTCATTTATGTTTAGATACTAATGGATCCATTCGAGGTATATATATCAAATCGTCTAGTCAAGTATCTATATCAACCATTCGCAAACCCAATGGAACTTAAAAGGAATCCATTTAAGAGGAAGTGACCCACCATCTCATTTACTAGCATAAATATCCATGTCCCACTTCTCTATAACGAAGTAAATATTGATTGGAAAGTGATCAAGAAACTTTCTCCAACATTAGCCTTGATAATTATGCATGCTTTCCTAACTAACCAGCTAAGTTTGTTGAGTATTGATTGAAGCTTGAAGCTACATGTGCCCTGGCATGAGCTCCCCCCCACTATCTAATTACTATAACTCTAGCATGTACTGAAACATGAAACAAGGTGGACATATGAAATTGAAATAGACTCAAGACTCAATGATGATGGTGAAAGTAGGCACAACTTATGCAAGGTTGATGAGTTTGGAAATTAGAATAATGATAAACACAATTTAAATCTTTAAAACGACTTAAGCTCCAAACTTTCAACTTTCATGATCACATTTGTAAAATCCAATAAACATTTGATTAACCACATTTCCAAATTCACTTTCATAATCATATTTCCAAATTTCAATAACCATTTGATAGAACATACTAGTTATAAATCAATATCCCCTAATTCCAATAATTCAACTACATTAATTATAAACCAGTGCGAAAAAATGATAAATTATAATTATAATTTCTTATCATGCACTGCACAATTTAATTCCAGATTATTTGGTTACATTCTCTATCAATAAATTACCTTTTCACCTAAGTTACACATAGACACATGGTCTTCACTTACTGAAACTATGCGATAGCGTCTTAGTTCATGGGATATTAAATAATTATACCCCTAATATCCCTAGATATTGACAAATACCTGCCAAAATTCTTTTGTTGATCCCCCCTCCCAATACATATTTCCAATTTTAAAAAGTTCCATGTTTTTACAAGATATTCCCTATTTTTAGAGGATAACATTTTTTATACCCCCATTACCTATAAAACCATGATACCCTACTCCCCTCCCTCTAATACCTACAATATATTGAACTATTTTTCAAAATTCACTGCCCCCTTTTTGAAAGAACGTGATAAAGTATTGGTCAACAAAGTGAATTTCCTATGCACATAGCTATGTTGGTTGGGATTTGACAAGGAATAGTTATCAAGATGCATTAAGTGTTTTAAGCATGTTTCCAATTGATTTCAACTATGATAGCCTACCGAATCACAATCATCATCAATGCGTTTATTTGCTACTAGGCTACTAGCTTACCACAACATATTGTCAACTAATGCCTTATTTGCTACCAGGCTACCAACTTAATAGAGGTGATTATCAATTAATGCTTAGCGCTTAGGGTTTAAACGGGCATCATAGATTATTTTTAATTATAACCTTGAGGAAAATAGTGGAAATGTATAGAACCATAGAGTTTATGGATCAAATTTTTCAATAATAAAAATTCCCCATCAAATTTAACCTAAGAGAAAGAGTTATCAAGTCACCTTATTCTGAGAAAATTTCTTGTTCGAATCCCTGAATCATTTTGGACAAGTTTTCTAACAAAAAATTTAAACATAGATAGACTATATCAAAAGAATGTGTAACTCTGACTTCCATGCATTACACAAACTCTTTGTAGAGTTTGGCAATCTTGTTGTACCATTCTCCTCCATTAATATCTTAATGTACAATGTCATTCAATTTTGCTCCATGCCTCAAGACTCTCAAACTAACCAAAATTTATGAAATCATGAATCCAAGGCTAGAGTGCAACCACCTTACATTATAGCACACGTCCCATCCAACCAGTGATAATTATTGCATACAATAAACTACACATGGCTTTCCAAGCATGGTTTTGGAGGATTCAAACCCTGAAAGAAGACAAAGTTGTGGAGAAAATTTTTGAAGGCTTAAACAATATATCGATGGATTTTGGCTTACAATGATGAATAAAATTCCGATCCACAAATCCAAGAAAGGGGATGTTATTATGAAAGGAATATTAGTATTGAAAATGCAATGATCGTATGATCCCATGAAAAGAGAATTCAAATCTGGTTCCCAAATGCAACAATGCTAGAAAATAAGAATTTAACTAATTAGATCATATTAATCCTGTTAACAATAATAGCCTACATATGTGTAATTAAAACTAGTTTAATTGTATAGTTACTCAACAAAATTATAGTTTTAATAAATTTTATAAAATCAATATAGTCGATTGCAAAGTCACATCATAACAAAAAGTCAACTTTTGTAGTATTGAAATGAATTAATAAACTTTAATAAAAACCTAAATATATTTGAATAAAAACTAATTAATTGTCCATATAGTTATAGAGGCCATGCTACCCCTCTCTTTCTCGTCATACACAATCATATCAACCGGGGTTTCTCCCTCATGCCCAAGCCGATGTATACTTGGATAGAAAGTAGACCTCCATCCGAAGCTAAATGAGATAATACTTTAAATAACAAGGAATTGAGTCTGTTTATTGCATCAATATACAAGAAAAATTGAGTATGTTTATTCCATAAATATAATATAATATACTAGCGTACCTTTAAAGCGAGGAAATGAAACATCGAGCATAACTTTGATATGTTGTAAAAATGAGAGAAAGTTGTTTATATGTAGATTCCACTATTTGATATAGAAAATACAATATATAGGAAACAAAGTATGGGTCCTCTAAATTTAGACTTGAGTGCTTAGAATTTGAAAAGTTAAGTTTTGCATAGGGAAGACATGGCCAAATTCAACAAATATACCATAATACCTTCATTTTTTAAAATGAAGATAAAAAAATAAATAACAAAAAAAACTATATAAGATTATACATACACAATAAATAACTTCTAAATAGGATATAACTAAGGTGTCTATTGACTTGAACACAATAGAATACATTGCAACATCAGCAGTGACAATATAGCTAGATATTCAAGTATCCTCTCATATTTTTTTTATTGCATCATAATGTTATTGGTGAAAAAAGAATAGTTGTGCATGTTAGTAGAAAAATCCTTAGTTGTAAAAAGGATAAAAACAATTATTGTGTTTCTGTTACAGAGGTTGTTTGAGCAAGATAAAAAATGTACGAAGGAAGAATTTTTTGTTCCCATTTAACATCTTCAACAAAGAGAAATTTGATATGTTGAAAACATGATAAAACATTGTGTGTATGCAGATAAAGATGAAATCATGAATCCAGGTGTCTATTTGGGGGGGGCGGGGAGAGGGGGGGGGGTGATGAGAAAAGGAGGGTTGTTTTTGCAAGTTTGTCAACTTTGAGCAAAGAAAAATTAGATTTGTAATTAAAATTTCATTTTGTAGTAAAAACAAATTTTGTAGAGAATTGTCTTAGCTTTCTATCGGTTATTTTTTAGATTTTTTTATTGGAATTTGATATGTCATTTTTGCAAGTGTTTGATAGTATGTTATTAATTAATGAAATTATGATAAATAGTCATGTTTTTAGACACCAGTTAATTCATTATTCAACTATTGTTCATTAAAAACAAAATATGTTATGATGATCTAGATAGATTGTACTAGAATTTTTCTATAAGTTTGTATCCAACAACCGCATGCAATAATTATTCGAATTTTTTGAAGTGGACCAATCTGAAAAACTAGCATAAAACTGACATGTTTAGTTTGACACAACATCTTCCCTAATTTCCAATTGCAAAAAAGAAAACTAAGAGTACACTTTTGAAGAAAACACATCAATGTTGAGGACCATGATTTTTCCAATTTTTTTATCATGTCTTTAAGAAGTTATTGAATTTTCATTTCAATGAATTCTATTAAATTTTGAAGCAATCCAGACACCTTCTAAGAAATATAATAAATAAAATTAGTGGATCACACCAATTTCAACAAAATTCACATCTACAGAAAGTAGATTGAATTATGCAACTAATGGTATTATTTCTGAAGAGAAATCGTAAGTATTTGATATGATCCGATCTCTCCGAAATTGGAAGAAGAGTCAGAAATGGGATGGAATTCCATTTTTGAAAATTTACAGGTTTTCGGCTGAACTAGTCTTTTGGCCGAAAAAAAGTAAGAGTTTGACCAAAAGTTAGTTTTAACGGACGGAAAATAGTTCGTCCAAACTAATAGTTCGACTGAAAATACCCATTAAATTTTTTTGGCCAACCGGAAAAGACTTAAAACGATTTTTCGAAAGACCGTTTCGATTCATAAACTTGAAACATTTTTACATTTTTTCGAAACACCGTTTCAATTCATATTTATATAAATGTTGGTTATACATATTTGATCAACATTTTACATAGTTATATATGAAGGAAGGCTATTTTTCTGGTAAGTGTTCTTAAAACTTATCTTTTAAGATGAAGGTTGTTTTTATTTGATAAAAAACATTGTTTTGGAAAATTTGTTATGGTAAATTGTTCTTATAAACTATCCTGCTATTTTTCTTTAATAGTAAATATTATTTTCATAAATTTTTTATGGTAAAATCTTATTTTTAATGGTAAAATGTTTATAGTAAAGTGCTTTTAGAAATTATCTTCTAAGGTGGAGACTTTTTTTCTTTACTAAAGATGTTTTTGGAAAATATTTTATGGTGCAAATTTTCTTAAAAATTATGCACCAATTTATTTTATGGTACCTTTTTTTAAAATATTTTGAGCAATATTTTATGGACATATTTACTTTTTATAACCTTGCCTTAAATTGGTTAATCATCAATATTTAGTAGCCATCTTTTTCCCTTTTAACTGGTAATTTATATTTAGTGAAAGAGGATTTATACTGGTTAATTATACTTTAATAACATTTAAATAAAATGTAATTTTTATGTAATTCACGTGGCCTAGAAGTTCCAAATTTGTTTGATAACCTTCCTTGTATCCATTATCACTACTTTTTGTAGTCATATTGCTTGAGGTGGATGACTCTTACTTTTATTGTATTTTCTAAGGTGAATTTTTTTCTTTGACGATTAAGATTCTCTTGAGGGAAATTAATTCTAAGGTGAAGGTATACATTGAATAATCATGGGCAACAAAAAAACACGAAAGAGGAAATGTGATCGCACTCGAGATGATGCCTTACATAATGAAAAGCAAAAACTCAAATACCATGGAAAAAAGAAACGAAAGAATACAAATATTGAAGACATCGCTAATAATGATGTAATTAGAAATGATGATGTAAGTAGAGACTTGGATCAAAATGTTGATTATATGAATGTTCAAAATCAAACTCAAGAAGAAATTCAACAAGGTATGTACAAATATTGTAAATTTGTTTAAAATGCATTAATTTGTTTTTCTAAATGATTGTATTTTTGAATATAATTTCCAAATGCACATACAAATGTTGAAGATGTTGAAGACATTGAAGACATTCAAAATGTTGAAGATGTTGAAGAATCAGAAAATGATGCAAATATTCAATCCAGTAGAGGTAATATATATATATATATATATATATATATATATATATATAGATATTGGTTATTAAAACTGAGATCAAAACCAATCGTGGTATCTCTTTTCATTCTTTATGCATTTGTCGCTTAAGTTAGGATACCAAATATGCATTCAAACATAACTTCATCCTTTTCCAAAACTCTGTTTCAACAAGCTCTTCAAATATTCTCTATAGTTTTAGTTGTAATTCTTCTTTATGATTTCAAGGATGACAATATAACCATTACTAACATTGTTATCAAAGACAACAAACTTTTCAAACACTCTCCACCTGAGTACATGATCCTGTCTAATGCTTTATTTTAGGGTTTTCTTCTAGGTTATATGGGATTTTTAGAAAAAATATCCATTTTCAGTTCCACCCCCATCACTAACTTCTTTATCACCTTTATTTCCATCATAATGAATGTCAATCTTATCTACAACACTATTAAACTCCTCATCATCTTGGAAAACTTCTTTGATATTTGAAATCTTGGTTTCTTCTATATATTTGGAGTCTTCCTTTTTTCTCGAACTCTTTTCACGTGGTACCTTCTGTTTTTTCAAAAACTTGTCCTCATCTCTTGTCATGTGTTTTGACCAATCACTGTCAACACACCAAATATCTCCTTTATCTTAAGTTTCCAGGGTAGTCAAACATTCTTTTTTCAAAGTAAGTTTTTTTCCAAAGCTTCTTCTGCTTTCTAATGTCATCTGATCTTTCTGAGATTTCCATTAATTTGCAATTTCTTTCTTTATGTCCATGGTTATGACAATTGAAGCATTCTAAATTTATTTCTTGTAGAGGTATAAAGGATTTATAATTTCTACTCTTAGCTTGACCAACTTTTTGATTGTCTTTTAGGCTATAGTTTTTAACCTTCAAACTTTTGCTCTCATATGCTCTACAATTCATAGCTTTGTGTCCAAAGTTAGAGCATGCAAAGCAATAACCATGGAAAATGTGAGGATACCTGTTTTGATTAACTTTCTTTGGAGTGTCTTGAATTCCTTTTTGATGGGTGGAAATGATATCCTGGAGTTCTGACCATTTCTTGTATTTTCTTCCTCTTTCTTCTTGAATGTACTAAGAAGAATAACTGCATAAGATTTTTAGCTAACTTGATTTTATTCTTGAGAATAACCTATTCCATTTTTGTTACTTGGATCCCTTTGTGTGGTTATAATCTTATCTAAGATTTTAGAGCTATTTTCATATCTAGTTTGAATAAATTTTGCATCAAGTTCTTCTCTTAAGTGAACTAATTATGCCTCCACTCGTTCACAGATTAGTTTTTTTTCTTTAAGATATTTCTCCAACATTTATTCTATTCGATTTACATATTGAATTTGGTGTTTCAGATTGCTCATGATTTTCTTCATCTCTTTTTCTTTCTATTCATGCTCTTCCTGTTGTTCAACTAAGAAAATTTTCAGTTGTATATATTTGTTTTTCTATCTTCTTAGTCCATTCAAAGAACTAAATATTTCTTTTTACATATCAACCTCTGCTTCATCTTCTGACTCTTTCTTATGCTCAATTTATTTTATCTCGTTAGACTCTTCAATACCTAGAAAAAGGACTTCATCCTCACTGTCACTAACCTCAGAAGAACTGTCTCTTTTTCTTTTGAGTAGAAATTCTTTTTTCCTTTGTAATTATTCTTATAGTGGAATTTTCCATTTTTCTTGTATTGTTTTTCATCTTCATCTTCAGATTATTCCATGGTATAAGGACACTTGGCTTGAAAGTGCCTAATTTTGCCACAATTAAAACATTTGAAGGGCATATTTACTTTGTACTTCCCTGATCCTTTCTGAAGTTTTTTAATAAAATTGGCCTCTTCTTCATCAGATTCTTTATTGTGGTTAGTCTGAGGTTTTGCTTCTGACATTTTGTTTTCTTAATCACTTTGAAAGTTGCTTCTCCTTTTGGGATATTATCAATACATAGTCTTAATTCATAGGCTGTGAGGATTCCATACAATTTATCCATGGTAAGATCTTCTAGCTTCTATCGGTATTCAAGAGTGGATACTTTGGGATTATAAACCATAGGAAGTGTTCTTAGTATCTTTTCAACTAACTCATAGTCTGGTACTTCTACTCTCAAACCTTTGATTGCATCAATGAGATTCTCAATTCTTTCAAAGTACTCTAAAATATTTTCTTCATCCTTCATTTTTAGACTTTCATATTGTACTCTGAGAGATTGAAGTTTTGCCATCTTTACTTTGGATTCTTCTGCATATATGGTTTCCAATTTGTCCCAGAGCTCTTTTGCATTTTTACAGGTTAGTACTTTTGCAAGAACTTTCTTACTTATTCCAACTTGTAATGTATTTAAGGCTTTTTGATGTTCCAAAAATTTATTCCTTTCTTCTACTTCCGTGGGAGTGTATTTTGGAACATTATATCCTTCTTCAACGAATTCCTAAACTTCCAGACCAATGGACATCATATACTTTTTCATTCTAATCTTCCAGAAGACATGGTCTTCACCATCAAATATGTGGACTCTTATTGACATATTCATATGTTCATCCATAGTGGTTGTAATAACATCTTCCTTCTAGTGGTTAAACTGTGGTGAAGGATCCTACTTTGATACCAATTGATGGATCAGGTCTTGCCATTGAGAGGGGGGGGGGGGGGGTTGAATCAATGACATAAATTTAAACACAATTTCTTTTATTTTAGCAAATGTAAAAACAAATTTGGACATAATGTTTTAATTTGGAACCCAATAAGGTAAACCACCAATACATTTCTATTATCTGCAAAACTTTGTTTTTATAATATACAATAGTTATTTGTAAGCACCCACTTGCTGGAAACCAAAATCCCCAAGTTTCTCAGCCACTACTGAAGGATGCGCCCACACCCTAGTTTTTGTCTGCACCTACAAACAAGGATACACCAATACCCTATTTCTCCAACCACTATTGGAAGGAGGCTAAAACTTCCTTGTAGGAATGTATCCCTCCCTAGCACCACCCTTCCACCCTTGAATGTATTTTTATCAGACTTCTAGATCTTCTTTAAAAAATTTGTCTCTTGTTACTCTACGGGTCTTTGTTTTATTCTTTGGCTGCATAGATATAGATGACATTAACACTTTAATTTCCATTTAATCTTTTGTTTTTATATATCCTTTAATCATCTCTTCAAACCATACACATGCCCTTTCAACATTGCGACTATTTAGATCTCTGTTGAAACCATCACACCTTTACCAAACATGCTTCATGTTTTTCTCCTTCACATCTCTTCAAATCTTTGTTAATTTATTCAACCATTTATATTATATCTCTGTTATATTACTGATTTTTAATTAATTACTTAATTAAACTACACGATCTTCTCATGTCTTTGCGATTCTTCCATTTGTAAGCTTGCTGGCATTATCATCTCTGGCTGTAGGTTTTCCTTTATTTTAGGCTTCATCATCTCTGGCTGCTGGGCATGTTTCTCTTTTAAAACTCAGGCTTTACCTCCCATCTACGGGATTCATCTTTTTATATCATTGCAGACATCATCCTTAAACCCTCTGGCTTCCTCACTTCACTGGCCTGTGGGCTTCATTAATTTGCTAGTCTGTGGACTTCTTCCCTTCCCAAAACATGGGCTTCTTTATCATGTGGGAAATAGCCTTTCCGCACTTTCCTTTCCTCCTTCTGCTTTCCGGACTGGCCTTTCCACAAGCTCATTTCCGCACTACAGAAGGCGGAAACCAAAAACTCAACTTTTCTACGACTTCGTCTTTTTCCTTTCCGCCTTTCTGCTTTCCATACTAGCCTTTCAGCAAGAAAATTTTCACACTGCAAAAGGTGGACTACGGAAACACAAATTTCCAGTTTTTCAGAATTTTTCCTTTCCTCCTTTTCTCTCCCACAACGGTCCTTTCGTCTTTGTCATTTCGCACTTTCCTTTTCTACACGATGGAATGCAGAAGTCAAAAACTCAACTTTTCATGATTTTGACTCTCTGCTTTCCGCAGTTCCGCACTGCGGAATGAAAAAGTCATAAACTCAATTTTTCACGTCTTTGACCTTTTGATTTCTGCACTTCTGCACCTACACTTCTGCTCCTGCAATGAATTTCCCACAATGCTTTTTTTGAATCGTCGATCTGGTTCGGCTGCAATCGTGATAGTTGATCTGATGATTGTGGATTCAACCACGACCATTAATCTCTTGATCAAATTTGGATTTCTTCTTCCACACCTTCTTTTGCGGAACCCTCCTACGACCGTAGATCTATTATGGAACGCTTCTCAGCAGTAGATCTTCCTACACTTGCGGAACTCTTCTCGATCTTAGATCTTATGTGGATCTAATCTTGCCCGTCGATTTATATTATTTTGCAGAACTTCACCTTTTTCGCCTATCCTTTGTGGAACTGATCCTTAACCATCGAATCACGTGCGGGATGTTTCCTGACCATCTATTTTAGATCGAATGCGTATCTCGCCATGACTTTGCAGATCTCCATGATTTCTTTGCTTTAACACTCAACATGCAAACTAACATTTTCATTAGAGGAAATTTGGGGTCTAAAATGGGCCTTGTAAGAAAACGAGCCAACAATAAATTCTTGTGAGTTGGAATTCAAGAACTAATAGAATTTCATTAAAAGGAGTCAACCATAATGGTTCAATTTGACATATTTGTCATAAAAAAAAACTACTTTTTTGTTCATAGTTTCAATATATCTTCGTGTTTTTTCACTAAAATTTCGATCAGGAGGGCTTGTTGGATGTAGAATTTAATTTCATATCCAACAAGTACTCACACTGCATACTTTTGACAAACCCTGCTACCCCCAAAAAAAAATACCTGAAAAAACATGATTATCATCCGTCAAAAGTATGCAGTGTGGGTACTCTTTGGATGCAGAATTAAATTTTGCATCCAACGAGCCATCCCGATCAAAATTTGAGTGAAAACACAAGGATATATGTTGAAAATACGAACAAAAAAGTAGTTTTTGTCTTTCTTCCTCCAAAATTAATAAATATTATTTTATTATTTTAACTATTATTTTATTATTTTCCTTAGGAGGCCCATTTTAGACCTCAAATTTTCTCTAATGTCTCTTTTTTTAGCAGATTTATATTTCATTCGTGTAAGAACCAAATGAGAATCTAACTTCATAGATGGATAGTCGGTTCATAAGGGAGCATGATCATGCCATCTTTAGATCTTACTGGCACACACACATCTTTTGGAGGAAATTTAAAAATAGTCTTCCATACTTTTGTTATGACACTTGGACCAATTTCTTAGTTTGATCCAATCTTCCTAAAACACTGTTTTGGTAGGTCCATAACTTCTCCCTCACCTACTTCCAAGACAAACTGAAGACATGGTCAGGTAGATAAAACACAAGTCTACAAGACCCCTATGTGCTGCCAGAATTTACTCTAACCCATGATTTACGACGGTCATTTTCTTATACCCTCTTAGACTACTTTTAACTATTTATCCATACTAGTCAATTTCTTGATTTTCACCAATTGCCATATTTGTCCAGAATGGTGTCACATTGTCTGCTTTGTCATCACAGGAAATGTCTCTTTTCAATTTGACATCAATTATGTTATTCTATGTTATCATATCTTCCATTTCATCATTCATGCAATGTCATCACTGCCTTTGTCTTTCCTTTGACTTATACTGAGTTCACCTTTTGTCTTTCCTCTGTCTTTCACTGAGTTCACTCTGCAATCATGTCCTTTGCTTATCCTTTTTCATTCATGAACTACTTTGACATCAATAACAACTATAATCCATATTGCCAACAATTTTCAACTCAAACTCAGAAAAGATGGTTTGGGCATTCAATGCTAGGGAAGGTCAGGTTACTGCGAGACTTGCCTATCGCTTTGTGATCATGAACAACAATAATTTTGAGATTGACTGGTGGATGATTTGGTTATGGAAAGGATATATCCCTTTAAAATTTAATTATTTTCTTGGCTATGTTTGAAAAATAAGATTTTAACTTGGGATGTCTTACAAAGTACGGGATTCACGAGCCCTAGAATATCTTCATTGTGCCACCAGAAGGCTAAAACCGTCTCACATCTATTTGGAGGCTGTGTTTTTTTCCTAGATATTTAGATTTTATTAATGAATTTCTTTAAGTTTGAGCATACCTGGGATGCTGTGTTGATCAAGGACAATCTGCTGAAATGGCACAAGAGGAAATCACAATTATGCTATCTCCTAGTTTTTGTGATGTGGGAGGTTTGGAAAGAAAGGAATGCTTCCATATTTTCAATTTTTTTGCAGAAGATTGAGGTTATTTACCTGAATATTTTATTAACTTTCTCTGAGTGGAGTAAAGTGAAAACTTGTAGAAGGAGAAATCTTTTCACTTCTCCATCTCTTTTGCAAGAGCACCTTGTTGGTCTCTTTGATAGGGTGGCGATGAACGGTGCTTGTGGAGTTGGGATAGTTATTAAGACTGGCAAAGGCAAAGTCATAAAGGGTTGGTTAAAGGTTGGAATTGGAACAAGCGCTCGTGTTGAAGTGGTGGGCTTGTTGAGATTACTCACTTGTGCTAAAATTTGGGGTATAAAAGACCCACAGGTCTTAGGTGATTCCCAAGTTATCATAAATTGGGCTATGGGGGATGCGTCAGTGATTCCATTGGAGCTCCATCACTGGTTAATAAATACCAAAAGTTTGATGAAAGATTTCACTTTCTTGTCTTTCAATCATGTCTACAAAGAACTAAACGTTGAAGCTGATACCCTTCCCGAGCAGGATTTGGGCACGATGGATGGTAGACTTTATTTCTCATTTTTTATTTTTTTATTTTTTTTATCTGCAAGCTCATGCTATCGAATAGGCCATATGGATATGTTTAAATAGCCTCTTTGTTATTCACTTCTAGTGTTTGGGAGGACTGATGAGAAGAGTTTGTTTTTTTATTAGATATTTATATATTTTTGTGTATGTTTTTTCGAAAAGGAAAAACACTTGGATCAAAGTCGAAGAGTATGGGGAGGATGTCCTATGAGTTCATTTCCAATACAGACTTGGACTATGCAGATCTCTTTTTTTATCTTTGATATTATTGTAAATCGGATACAACTTTTTCTTTAAACTAAAGTTGTTTTTCGTTACTGAAAAAACAAATTAGCATTAGTTTTTTATTAAATGGTTGATTTTAAGGATACTAGTAGAAATGGTATGGGTTTTAATGAAATGATTGTCTTTTTAACCTTGAAACAAAAAATAATTATACTAGTAGCATCACTTTTCAATTTGAAGCTTTATTTTGGTGTTTTTATACAAGAAAATGGATTTTTAGGGTTAGAGTTCTAGTTTTGAGTATAGAGTTCTCGTCAGGTTGTATAATGTGTTACACACCAAAATAGATAATACTTACTAATCTATGATCTACAATGGATTGGGAAAAGTATCCTTATAGAAAGGGTTTACTACTACTACAATAAATAATGCTTTCCTTTCTCACACTAAACATTCTATTAAAAAGAAATGAGTTTTATATTAGCAAAGAGGCGGGGTTCGCCCTTTCAGGGTGGCTGGCATCCCTCTCACTCTGTGCACATAAGTAATACCTTGTAAATATTTTAGTTGAAATGACATTGGGATATGAACACAATATACTATAAAACAAGAACTATATACAAACAACGAGAACTCTAGCAAAAAAAACACACATTTTTTCATAGAAAACACCAAAATGAAAAGTGGTGATACTGGAATCACTCTTTTTTGGGGGCCGGGTAAAATTACAAATTTTTAGGAACCATAGGTAGTGTCATTGCAATAAAAACCCTAAAATAGAACCCATATTAAAAAATGGGCCTCTTAGAATCATTTCCACTTTATTTCAAGGTTACATTTAAAAAAAAATCGCTGTAAAAAAATAAAAATAAAATAAAAAAATCACAATTTATCAAATTAAAAAAAAAAGTTAAAAAAATTCAAAATCAATTTACAACATTAGATAATTTATAAAAAGAAATTATAAACAATTTTTGTATTTGAAAGTTGTAATTTAAAAAACAAAATATTAAACAAATAAAAAAATAGAATTTTCTTTTTAAATTTAAGAATTTTAAACAAAAAATTGAAAAGAAAATATTTTTTTCTCAGATATATATA
>LPNX010061308.1:731023-758709 GCA_001517045.1 Pseudotsuga menziesii
AAGGTCGCTCTGCTTGAGGAAGGATGGGTGTTAAATCAATTAGTATACCTTAGTACCATGGTCTTACATGTAGGAGGCATTTTCAATTGCCTTGTGCTTATGTTATATGATCATACTTAAGTTATATTGATTAATATTGGTCAAATAGGTGTTTCTGGCTCATTAACTCACAGTTGAGGTGCTCCACTTTGATCATACTGAAAGTTGAGGTGCTCTAGTTTGATCATCTTGACATCCCAGGTGCCTGCATTAATTATAGACCACTTCCTTCTTTGACTAGGGGAGCTGTTGGAAAGGGGTTGGGGTAAGTTGTGCAGCATCGCAAGCTCAGAAGACACAGCGCAAGACAAATATAGTGCGATAGGTGAAAGATAGACTAATTTTGATTATTTTGTGTCACAGTTTGTACTTGTTGACCATTTTTTGTGGATATTGGTCATTAGTCAGTTAAATCAATTAGGAGTTAGTTAGAAGTGGAGGATGAATGTAAAGGTGTAAGCCCATATATAGAAAGAAGAATTGTGAATGAGATACTGATTGATAGAGGGATCAATACATGCACAGAGAGAACAAGTTATTATCTGTCTAAGGTGAATTGTTATCTATTTTGATATGTGGGTGATTGCGCATAAGTATTATGATAAGAAGGATGTTGATCTGAATCGCTATTGTCTTCCTTTATATTTTTCTATCTTTTTGTTCCTACAAACTCGATAACGAATGCTAAGTGAATATGAAATATGGATCTATGATGCGATGCTTACTGTTTATGAATGTTGTTATGTTTTTAGATCTATTTTTGCACTTGTAGAATTGTTCCGGTTATGAATGAATGATGTGCAATGATGAATGGTTCTGTTAAAGAAGTTGATATGATCTAGTTTATTGAACTTATTAACTGTCAATGCCCTAACCCTCTTCTATACTGTGAAAACTTGGTTCTGTCAGCCCTCCCTTGAACATCTAGGGTGAGACGTCATCCGCTCTGTGGGTGTTACTGGACAGGGTAAAACCTGTCTGGGCTGATGCTCAAGGAGATCGCGGTGAGTCAAGTGTCAACATTAGGGACCCCTGTCGACTGGGTTTTGTTGGTTGAGGGTTGAGAAAAAAAATGGTTATGTTTCCGACACCTTGTTGCAACTGAGAGGAGGGGATGTGGCATCCGACGCGACCAGGAATCCAATATTGGTTTGACCAGAAGCTGCAAGAATTTGCTGAAGCAGGAAAATGAGAACTTGGGATTGACCACAGACAAGTGGTTGAAGAACTACATACACAACGATCCTCATGAGTATTTCTTCTATGAGTTTCCCATTGTACTGTATGAGTGGTTGGCGCAGTTTACATACAAGAAGACAAATTTCCAAGGAGGAGAACCAACAT
Source organism: Pseudotsuga menziesii (assembly GCA_001517045.1). Taxonomy (NCBI): domain Eukaryota; kingdom Viridiplantae; phylum Streptophyta; class Pinopsida; order Pinales; family Pinaceae; genus Pseudotsuga; species Pseudotsuga menziesii. The sequence continues at coordinate 732,407 of LPNX010061308.1, forward strand.
CCTAGACCCCTGAATTGATCCAGGAACTGCAAGAAACTGACAGCAGAGCGTCACAAGATGTTGAGGTTTGGCTAGATAGCATCTTAGAAGTCTACATTACAGAGTTCGTAGTTGACTCTACCAAGTCTTACGACGAAGAAGAAAGAGAATTTTTCAACGGGCCTAGAGGTAGGTTCTTATTATCTCTACAACTGTCAATTAAAATGCTTATCTATGAAAAGGGCATACTGAAGATGCAGCTAGAGTAGTCAAACTATGGTGTGAGGAGTGGTGGATACTGCGACTAAAGGGGGAGACGAATGGGAAGATAAGGGGTATATGGGTGCAAGTTTCAACGAGACTGTGAGGGAAGCTGAGGAAGAAAGTGGTTGTATAAGGGGAGGAGAAATATTTTGACAGGAGAAGAGGCAGAGGACAAAGGAAGGTCCTGCTACGATCGAAACACAAAACTGTGAAGGAAAACCACATGGGACAAAGTGACCCTACGTTGATGAAGATGACGACCAGACCCAGAATACACCGAGGACAACGACAATATCAAACCCTAGCAGTAACATGCCCATGCCTCCGCGCACCACTTCAAACTTAGGAAGAAACACAAACTCTACGTCCGCTTGCCCGACGTGTCAACAAAATTCTAGTAGTAGATCAGTGTCAGTAGGAAGAAGGTTGAGGATGGCAGGAGATGACACTAAATTACCTTTGTTTCATGGGAATGGGACTGATGATCCCGAGCAGTACTAGTTCCTATGTGAGGTAGTGTGGACTGTTAGATAGGCCACCGATGATGATGTCAATTAGAAAGGTCAACTGGCAACTAACCTACAGGGTCGTGCACTAGATGGTTCATGAAATTCATTCAAGTTCCTACAGGGAGACCTGAAAAAACATTGGATGAATTCCGACAGGGACTGATCGAAGAATTCCGGAAGCCTAAGTCTGAGGCTCAATACATTACTGATTTGAAAGAGATTAAGCATTTTCCCAATGAGACTATTTTGGACTTCTACCAGAGATTCAAGACATTGATGGCATGGGTAAGCTTTAAGATGAGTGATGTTCAGCATGAAGAGTGGTTTATTGTAGCCTTGGTACCTCACATCCGAAAACCACTGATACAGCAAAAGATCGCAACAAAGAGCAAGGTTATGGAGATTGCGATGAAGTTGGAAGCTTCACTAGTTGGAGAGAGTGCAGTTGGCATGAATCAAATGTAGGCGTAGCTGGAAAATACAACACTTTAGCTACAAGACATCAAGAAGGTGAAGGAATATCGCGACAATATTTGGTGCACTTAGTGTCATGCCGACAGACACACCAAAGATAACTGCCCCAATTTCTGAAATTATCTAGTTTCAGGAGCACCAAACCCATTAAGTTGTGACAGTGTACCATGGTGTCACATATGCCAAGTTTATGGGCACTTGCATGAATAGTGTAGCTACATGTAGAAAATGGTGTCAAAACTAGTCAACTTACATTGATATTTTTGTAAATTAGTGGGACATGAAGACAGAGACTGCTGAGCATATTATCTGCTATAGGATAGAACACATGATTCATACTTTTTGAAGGGTGAAGAACATTGTGCAGTCCAGCAGCTGCAAATATAGCCTTAGACAATAAATGCTCAACCACAGTATACACCACCTTCGATGCAATTTATACTGTCGCAGCCGCAACCACAGTTCGCACCACAACCGCAATTTGCGTCGTAGCTGTAGTACCATCAAATGACAATGCCTCAGCCATAGTATATTCAAGCTGCACAGTATGTGCAGTAGCAGCCCAATCCCATGCCGCAATAGTTGTCTCAGCCATAGTACCAGCAATAGGGAGGATTTCGAGGAAGAGGAGGAGGATTTAGATGAGGAGGAGGACGAGGTCGTGGATTAGTCCAGTGTTACAATTGTAGGGTATTTGGGCACTATCAGAGAGATTTATCTCACTTGCAATTCTCATGTACATATCACACGGCGATTGATCACACAGTCGAAAACTGTCGAAAGTTAATCGCAAGATGGAAGGATGGGAACGTCCCTCAGTTGCAGAGCTCGAACCAGGTCCAGACTTAGGATCAGCTGCAAAACTAGAACCAATCACTGATCTAGAATCAAGTTCCAATCCAGAATTAGACGGTGAACCAACCTGCAAACCCTTCATTGAACCAAAATCCGTCGCTAAATCAGAATCCCCCAATGAACCAGAATCAAGGGCCGATGGTAGGAACGATCTCAGTGGATCCCAGAACAACAAATGTTGATGTTTCCATTGTCTCCCATGTAGGAGCCACAATAGGAGAGGATGGGCGCCACCCATAAATTTGACTGGCTGGAAAGAAGAAGGCATTGTTCGATATCGTAACTGAAAAGGAAACATTTTCGGAGCGCGGGATGCAATCGAAAGAAATCTTGGTAAGTCACCTATCATTGAAATTACTTCCACTTTTGATTCTACACTAGAGGTAGGACCGTCGCGGCAGTAGGGTACCTTGAAGTAATTCTTTGAGAGTTGTTTATCGCTAGCGAAAGACCCAGATGCTTTAGCTGAGATTGAAAATTTGTTGCGTCGTCCGGGTAAGGAGTCCACGGTGAACTCTTTACATAAGAAAAAGACAGGCAAGGAGATGCATATGAATATTCAAAATGGAGACTATGAATTTGACTCGGTCATTCTGGATCTAGGGTCAGATGTAAATATCCTAATAAATAATACATGGATAAAGATGGGGCATTCAACATTGGGATGGTCCCCAGTGCAGCTACAATTAGCCAATCAGGCGAAGGTGCAACCAACTGGATGGGTATCTAACCTGGTCGTAGATGTTGAAGGTATGAAGAATCATGATGATTTTGATGTAATTGAAGTTGTTAATGGTGAAGGATACTACCCCGCTTTGATAGGGGTTGGATAGGACAATGATAGCATGGCAGTCATTAACTTCAAGAAGAGGATGATGACTTTCAAGAACCAATATATTCGAGTCATCGCGCCTATGGACCATGATGAAGGCCGATGATACAATGAACCAGTAAAAGATGAAGTTGCCAGGGGGTGGGATCATGCCTACAATATCTCCGAATATTATGTTCACCCCATTGCTGACAGAGAACTTGGTTTGCATAGTGCGAGTTCTGCATCTTTTAATTCTGAGGATTCACTGGAAAATTGGCAAAATTGGATGCATGAGGTGTCCTTTAAGAAGTGCGGATTAATCATGTAGTCATTGCACCATGTTGCGATTGATATTGTGGAATTACCAATGTATGAAGGGTTGCATGAAATGTTTGCATTCTTAATGGAATTTGAAGAAAAGGTCTTGGAACCACAACGATTGCTGGAACTGGAGGAGGTACTACCAGTGGAGAAGATCAACGACCAAGATTCCATCCGTAGGGAAGATCAATGGCTGATAATAGTCGTAGAGGTTTCATTGTGGAATTTGTAAATTTAAAAGATCAACGACCAAGATTTCATCCGCAAGGAAGATCAATGGCCGATGATAGTCATGAAGGTTTCATTGTGAATCCATAAAAGAAATCACATCAACGGTCAGGATTAAAGCCACAAAATAGATCAACGGTTTATAGAAGCTGTGGAAGGAGGAAAGTAAGAAAGAAAGGACAAGGAAGAATGTTGAGTTCTGATTCTCTATTTCCGCATTAGATCAATCGACAGTCAAGGTTGATTCTGCAAAGATAAAGAGTGCGGAAGGCATTTTCAGAATGTAGAACATAGAAAGGCAACGATTAAGTTAATGAAACTTGGAGTTTACGAGATCTGATTTCTGCATCAAAGAAAGATCGACGGTCAAGGTTGTTTCCACAAGAATCAACGGTGTGGAAATCCGATGCAGAATACGGAAGGTGGAAAGTCCAAAAATAAGATTAATGGAATTTGGAGCTTTCGGGATCCGATTTCCACATCAAAGTAAGATTGACGGTCAAGGTTTTTTCTGCAAGAATCAACGATGCAAAAAGTCCAGAAATAAGATTAACGAACTTAGAGTTTTCAGGATTTTATTTTTGCATCAAAGAAATATCGATAGTCAAGGTTGTTGTCGCAAGGATCAATGGTGTGGAAAGCCGATGTAGAATGCGAAAGGAAAAAAGTACAGAAATAAGATTACTGGAAATTGGAGTTTTTAGGTTTTGATTTCGGCATCAAATAAATATCGATGACCAAGTTTGTTCCCAAAAATATCAACGGTGCAGAAGGAAGATACAGAGTGCAAAAGGAGGAAAGTCGTCAAATGGAGGTATTGATTGTTGCTATTCTGATTTCCAAGTTCTGCCCAAAAGGTGGAAAAGTTAGTTTAGTGCAGAAATAAATTTTTTGGTTGCATCTTTCAATGGAAGAATGACTGTTATAGTGGTCCCTAATCTTGAGAATGAATCTAGAGAGTTGATTTTGACCATTAAATATGGCCATGGTTTCTTTTATTGGTATTTTGTCATAACAGTTAGGAATTTTATTTATATGTTTGAAGATATATCGTTATAGAATTTTTATTATTATTATTTGAATTTTGAGGTATGTTACAGACATGTTAAAATAAATTGTTCCTTTCATTTGAAAATGTAGTAATACATCAAAATTTCATCGTATATTGAAAAAAATGTCACATCAAATTCTTTAATATAGAAACAAAATTTATATTGTTCCACTCTATGGTTTTTAATAAGTAATATATAACACAAATAACCCAATAAACCATATAGAGGAAACTTTAGAAATATAAAAAATACCCAGCAATATGAAGAAATCAATTGAAAAACACTTATAACCAATCAAGATTAACTTGGAAAGCAGTAAAACATCTAGTAGAAAAAACAAGGTTTAATGAAAATGAAATACAATCTATACAATATCCATTGAACATAGAGATTGATAAAGACAAAATATGAAGTAGACATAAAAAATATGTTCATGAATACTAAAACTATTATCTTGAAGCACTTCAATAACAAAATTCACTCTTTTCCAAGAAGAAGCAAATAAATACTTATAAAATAACACAACATGGAAACTACTCTAGTGATGCACATACCTAAAAAACCATTCAACGGCAGGAACAACCCAACTAGTATTGAGATCTACTAAGGGAAGGAATCCCTTTATATATGTTGTTTTCCATTCAACTTTGTGAATGCAAATAGAGATATACTCCCCTATAGGAAATAATCATTAGCAAAGGTATATTTTCTCTCTCTAGTAGATATGTACACTTATGCAGGTTGGTGGTGGACTAGTGGTGCTAGGGTGGATGTTTACTTCCTTTGCTATGGAAAAAACCTTGGAGTCTAAAGAGACATATACCTTATGAATTAATAGGGAAAGGAAGGGTGGAAGTAGCTTGAGAAAGGGTCGATGGTGACGGCGGAAACAACTTGACCATGGGTTCAACTCAATAGTGGAATCAACTTGAGAATGGGTGAGGAGTTAATCCAATTTGAAATTTTTGGAACATTTCCAGATACCTCTTAACCTTGAATCCTAATTCGTAGGCTAAATGACAAGCTTAGTTAATAATGATCCTTGCAAACAATGATTGTGATATCAAACTAGAAATAAAGTTTTCCTCTTATGACTTATGGGGGTCTTTGAGAAATACATTCATTTATGCTTAGATACTAATGGATCCATTCGCGATATATAGATGAAATATTCTAGTCAAGTATACATATCAACCATTCGCAAACCCAATGGAACTTAAGAGGAATCCATTTAAGAGGACGTGACCCACCATCTCATTTACGAGCATAAATATCCATGTCCCACTTCTCTATAACGAAGTAAATACTGATTGGAAAGTGATCAAGAAACTTTCTCCAACATTAGCCTTGATAATTAAGCATGCTTTCATAACTAACCAGCTAAGTTTGTCGAGTATTGATTGAAGCTCGAAGCTACATGTACCCTGGCATGAGCTCCCTCCCCCTATCTAATTACTACAACTCTAGCATGTACTAAAACATGAAACAAGGTAGAGACATGAAATTGAAATAGACTCAAGACTCAATGGTGATGGTGGAAGTAGGCACAACTTATGCAGGGTTGACGAGTTTGGAAATTAGAATAATGATAAACACAATTTAAATATTTAAAACGACGTAAGCTGCAAACTTTCAACTTTCATGATCACATTTGTAAAATCCAATAAACATTTGATTAACCACATTTCCAAATTCACTTTCATAATCACATGTCCAAATTTCAATAACCATTTGATAGAACATACTAGTTATAAATCAATATCCCCTAATTCCAATAATTCAACTACATTATTTATAAACCAGTGTGAAAAAATGATAAATTATAATTATAATTTCTTATCATGCACTGCACAATTTAATTCCAGATTATTTGGTTACATTCTCTATCAATACATTACCTTTTCACCTAAGTTACACATAGACACATGGTATTCATTTACTGAAACTAATCCATAGAGCCTTAGTTCATAGGATATTAAATAATTATACCACCAATATCCCTAGTTATTGACAAATACCTGCCAAAATTCTTTTGTTGATCCCCCCCTCCCAATACATATTTTGAATTTTAAAAAGTTCCATGTTTTTACAAGATATTCCCTATTTTTACAGGATACCATTTTTTATACCCCCCATTACCTATAAAACCATGATTCCCTACTCCCTTCCCTCTAATACCTACAATATATTGAACTATTTTTCAAAATTCACCGTCCCCTTTTTGAATGAACGTGATAAAGTATTGGTCAACAAAGTGAATTTCCTATGCACATAGCTATCTTGGTTGGGATTTGACAAGGAATAGTTGTCAAGCTACATTAAGTGTTTTAAGCATGTTGCCAATTGATTTCAACTTTGTTAGCCTACCGAATCACAATCATCATCAATGCATTTATTTGCTACTAGGATACTAGCTTACCACAACATATTGTCAACTAATGCCTTATTTGCTACCAATCTACCAACTTAATAGAGGTGATTATCAATTAATTCTTAGCGCTTAGGGTTTAAACAGGGGTCATAGGTAATTTTTAATTATAACCTTGAGGAAAATAGTGGAAATGTATAGAATCACGGAGTTTATGGATCAAATTTGTCAATAATAAAAATTCCCCATCAAATTTAACCTAAGAGAAAGAGTTATCAAGTCACCTTATTCTAAGAAAATTTCTCGTTCGAATCCCTGAATCATTTTGGACAAGTTTTCTAACCAAAAATTTAAACATAGATAGACTATATCAAAAGGATGTGTAACTTTGACTTCCACGCATTACACACACTCTTTGTAGAGTTTGGCAATCTTGTTGTACCATTCTCCTCCATTAATATCTTAATGTACAATGTCATTCAATTCTGCTCCATGCCTCAAGACTCTCAAACTAACCAAAATTTATGAAATAATGAATCCACGGCTAGAGTGCAACCACCTTACATTATAGCACACGTCCCATCCAACCAGTGATAATTATTGCATACAATAAACTACACATGGATTTACAAGCATGGTTTTGGAGGATTCAAACCCTGAAAGAAGACAAAGTTGTGGAGCAAAATTTTGAAGGCTTGAACAATATCTCGATGGATTTTGGTTTACAATGATGAATGAAATTCCGATCCACAAATCCAAGAAAGGGAATGTTATTATGAAAGGAATATTAGTATTGAAAATGCAATGATCGTATGATCCCATGAAAAGAGAATTCAAGTCTTGTTCCCAAATGCAACAATGCTAGAAAATAAGAATTTAACTAATTAGATCATATTAATCCTATTAACAATAATAGCCTACATATGTGTAATTAATACTAGCTTAATTATATAGTTACTCAACAAAATTATAGTTTTAATAAATTTTATAAAATCATTATAGTCGATTGCAAAGTCACATCATAACAAAAAGTCAACTTTTGTAGTATTGAAATGAATTAATAAACTTTAATAAAAAACTAAATATATTTGAATAAAAACTAATTATAAAAACATTGATATCAAGCGGAGAATCCATTCATATCTTGATATACAGTCTTGTTCATTTAGCAATTGAATGAGCTTTCACTATTGACTTTATTAGAGGCTTAAGTTTGCTGCTCAATTTATCCAGGTATGAATTTAGATCTAAGTTCATTGTATTTGGGTCCATAAATTATCCATGGAAGTGAAAGTTAAGCTTCGTGTTATGGATGTTTTTGTAGTTGAGCATTGAACAACTAGATGGAAGAATCTAGTACATCAAACATGGAAATAACATTTAAACTTAATTTTAAATGTTTTGAAGTTTCATCGTGATTTAAATTTTGATAAATAATGCTAATGGAATGTGTGGCAGAATTACTTGGGATTCTACCTTTGTTGTTGCTCTCGAATTTAAAGTTATTATTTTAAATAATTTAAAGTTTCAATGTGATTTAAATTTTTATACATAATTCTAATGGAATGTGTGGAAGACTCACTTGGGATTCTGCCTTCAGTTTCCTAAACACCGATTCTCCACCATCTAAAAAATTGATATGAAAAATTTGGAGTATCCCTTCAATTGCAAAGCTGCAAAAAATGGTCAATTTCATTATCGAACGACGCAATACAAAATTAAGTCTCTTTTGCATGGAAAAATTTGTTGTGCCCTTCTATGAAGGGTAAAATAAGTCGTGAAAGGCATTGAAAACTAAATGCACCCTCTTGATAAGGCTGTCCTCTTTCTCTCTCTATATAGAGAGAGAATCAAGTAAAAATAGAACTGACACACAAAAATATACACAACCATGAGAATTGGGTTCGGTCTGCCTAATGAGGCCATTCATTCTCTATACAAATGCAATATGCATACTTATATATTAACCTCAATGCGTTACTAAAAGATTTTGATTTTCCAATGTAATTAATCATAAACAACATATAATTTATTTGAAGGAGACCACACCTGCAAGAAATTCGCTCTTTTATTTAGGCACCATGGGAAGAGGTCCCACTCTTGGTCCGCAGAGGTCTTGAAGGGTCGTGACCCCCTCACTCAACAATAAATTCACTTATAAGAAGTATAGTGGAGGCATCTCATTAGTATGAGGACGCCCTCCCTTACTAAATAGCAATTTCATAAGTATAAAATGTATATTGGCCTCATTAATATATGATAGAAAGATGATAAAACCCACACCATACAGTCCTACTCCTACGTATCATCAAAAGGACAGTTAATTGTCCATATAATCATAGAGGCCATGCTGCCCCTCTCTTTATCGTCATACACAATCATATCAACCGGGGTTTCTCCCTCATGCCCACGACGATGTATACTTGGATAGAAAGTAGACCTCCGTCCGGAGCTAAACGAGATAATACTTTAAATAACAAGGAATTGAGTCTGTTTATTGCATCAATATACAAGGAATTGAGTATGTTTATTCCATAAATATAATATAATATATTAGCGTACCTCTAAAGTGAGGAAATGAAACATCGAGCATAACTTTGATATGTTGCAAAAATGAGAGAAAGTTGTTTATATGTAGATTCCACTATTTGATATAGAAAATACAATATATGGGAAACACAGTATGGGTCCTCTAAATTTAGACTTGAGTGCTTAGAATTTGAAAAGTTAAGTTTTGCATAGAGAAGACATGGCCAAATTCAACAAATATACCATAATACCTTCATTTCTTAAAATGAAGATAAAAAAAAAATAACAAAAAAAAATATATAAGATTATACATACACAATAAATAACTTCTAAATAGGATATAACTAAGGTGTCTATTGACTTGAACACAATAGAATGCATTGCAACATTAGCAGTGACAATATAGCTAGATATTCAAGTATCCTCTCATATTTTTTTTATTGCATCATAATGTTATTGGTGAAAAAAGAATAGTTGTGCATGTTAGTAGAAAAATCCTTAGTTGTAAAAAGGATAAAAACAATTATTGTGTTTCTGTTACTGAGGTTGTTTGAGCAAGATCAAAAATGTATGAAGGAAGAATTTTTTGTTCCCATTTAACATCTTCAACAAAGAGAAATTTGATATGTTGCAAACATGATAAAACGTTGTGTGTATGCAAATAAGGATGAAATCATGAATCCAGGTGTCTATTTGGGGGGGGGGGGGTGATGAGAAAATGAGTGTTGTTTTTGCAAGTTTGTCAACTTTGAGCAAAGAAAAATTAGATTTGTATTTAAAATTTCATTTTGTAGTAAAAACAAAATTTGTAGAGAATTGCCTTAGCTTTCTATCGGTTATTTTTTAGATTTTTTTATTGGAATTTGATATGTCATTTTTGCAAGTGTTTGATAGTATGTTATTAATTAATGAAATTATGATAAATAGTCATGTTTTTAGACACGAGTTAACTCATTATTCAACTATTGTTCATTAAAAACAAAACAAGTTATGATGATCTAGATAGATTGTACTAGAATTTTTCTATAAGTTTGTATCCAACAACCACATGCAATAATTAATAGAATTTTTTGAAGTGGACCAATCTAAAAAACTAGCATAAAACTGACATGTTTAGTTTGACACAACATCTTCCCTAATTTCCAATTGCAAAAAAGAAAACTAAAAGTACCCTTTTGAGGAAAACACATCAATGTTGAGGACCAAGATTTTTCCAATTTTTTTTATTGTGTCTTTAAGAAGTTATTGAATTTTCATTTCAATGAATTCTATTAAATTTTGAAGCAATCCAGACACCTTCTAAGAAATATAATAAATAAAATTAGTGGATCACACCAATTTCAACAAAATTCACATCTATAGAAAGTAGATTGAATTATGCAACTAATGGTCTTATTTGTGAAGAGAAATTGTAAGTATTTGATATGATCCGATCTCTCCGAAATTGGAAGAAGAGTCAGAAATGGGATGGAATTCCATTTTTGAAAATTTACAGGTTTTCGGCTGAACTAATCTTTCGGCCGAAAAAAGTAAGAGTTTGACCAAAAGTTAGTTTTAACGGACGGAAAATAGTTCGTCCAAACTAATAGTTCGATCGAAAATACCCATTAAATTTTTTTGGCCAGTCGGAAAAGACTTAAAACAATTTTTTGAAAGACAGTTTTGATTCATAAACTTGAAACATTTTTACGTTTTTTCGAAACACCGTTTCAATTCATATTTATATAAATGTTGGTTATACATATTTGATCAACATTTTACATAGTTATATATGAAGGAAGGCTATTTTTCTGGTAAGTGTTTTTAAAACTTATCTTTTAAAATGAAGGTTGTTTTTATTTGATAACAAACATTGTTTTGGAAAATTTGTTATGGTAAATTGTTCTTATAAACTATCCTGCTATTTTTCTTTAATAGTAAATATTATTTTCGTAAATTTTTTATGGTAAAATCTTATTTTTAATGGTAAAATGTTTATAGTAAAGTGTTTTTAGAAATTATCTTCTAAGGTGGAGACTTTTTTTCTTTACTAAAGATGTTTTTGGAAAATATTTTATGGTGCAAATTTTCTTAAAAATTATGCACCAATTTATTTTATGGTACATTTTTTAAAATATTTTGAGCAATATTTTATGGACATATCTACTTTTTATAACCTTGCCTTAAACTGGTTAATTATCAATATTTAGTAGCCATCTTTTTCCCTTTTAACTGGTAATTTATATTTAGTGAAAGCGGATTTATACTGGTTAATTATACTTTAATAACATTTAAATAAAATGTAATTTTTATGTAATTCAGGTGGCCTAGAAGTGCCAAATTTGTTTGATAACCTTCCTTGTAGCCATTATCACTACTTTTTGTAGTCATATTGCTTGAGGTGGATGACTCTTACTTTTATTGTATTTTCTAAGGTGAATTTTTTCTTTGACGATTAAGATTCTCTTGAGGGCAATTAATTCTAAGGTGAAGGTATACATTGAATAATCATGGGCAACAAAAAAAAACGAAAGAGGAAATGTGATCGCACTCGAGATGATGCCTTACATAATGAAAAGCAAAAACTCAAATACCATGGAAAAAAGAAACGAAAGAATACAAATATTGAAGACATCGCTAATAATGATGTAATTAGAAATGATGATGTAACTAGAGACTTGGATCAAAATGTTGATTATATGAATGTTCAAAATCAAACTCAAGAATAAATTCAATGAGGTATGTACAAATATTGTAAATTTGTTTAAAATGCATTAATTGGTTTTTCTAAATGATTGTATTTTTGAATATAATTTCCAAATGCACATACAAATGTTGAAGATGTTAAAGACATTGAAGACATTCAAAATGTTGAAGATGTTGAAGAATCAGAAAATGATGCAAATATTCAATCCAGTAGAGGTAATATATATATATATATATATATATAGAGAGAGAGAGAGAGAGAGAGAGAGAGAGAGAGAGAGAGAGAGAGAGATAGATATAGGTTATTAAAAGATTTTAAACCATGTGATTGTAATTATAATTATGAGTCATATTTTTATGATTCAAGTTAAGTATATTTGAAATATGCTAAATTGAAATTGAAATTGAAATATATATAGGTGGCTTCATCATTGACGGCGACATGTTACAAAATGTTGATAAAGAAAAATTTAGAAACACGAAAACTTACCATATTGTACGCTATCATGTTGAAAAGATGCATGAACAATTTATGGCAAAAGAATCAGTGGCAACAGAAGCTGAAATTTTGAGGTGTTTGTTAGTCTCCAAGAAGTTGAAGGAATATTGGTCATTATTGGGTATTCAACAGAAGACAAAAGATTCAAAGGTGAAGCAATATGTGTTCGAAAATATAGCCAATAGAATAAAAACAATTGGAAAATCTAGAAAGAAAGATACTAGTTTTGCATGTAGAATATTACAAACAACGATTATTTCATCTAGTACTAGACAAAAACATTTGACAACGCAAATTAGAAAGGTTATCGAAACTTTGTGGAAAACATTGTACAAATATAACAAATTTTGATTACAAATAGATGCAAATGATGAGCTTGCTTGTTGGGCAATTATTTGTAGACAACCCTATAAATATAGGGTTAGTGAAAGTATTAAAGCTATGATGCATGAATATTGGGTGGCAAATTCTCATGTTTCACCAAATGTAAGGGATGTGATACGACATAGAATATCTTGAAATCAGTATGAAATCCATCCAAAACATATATTGGAGATTACTCAAATACAATTGTTCAATAAATTCAAAGATGAACACGGTGAATTGAATTTGTCAATCAATACATTTGTACAATAGAAGCCATGGTATGTTAGACCTATCACTATTCGTGACACATGTTGTTGTTTCTAACATGTAGAGTTTGAATTATATTATGACACATTCCTTCGGTTTAAAACATTTTGGCCGAATTCACCTCCTTCCACAATTCGTGCTTTTATATCTGAAATTCTATGTGAAAGAGATAGTCACGAGAGTTTTTACAACAAATGTGTCGGTGGAAAGAAATGTGATCATTGTGGAAATCTAGATTTATTCCACCATAAATATCCTATTGATATTAATAATCAGTCATTTTCAAATATCATAGTTGATTGGAAGAGATGTGACTATGTCACTTATTCCCACAATTCTACAAGTTCTTCAAACGCTCTTTCGAAAAGGATAGATTTACAAGAAGATAAAATCAATGTTACAGAGTTTTTGAAGAAGTTTGAAAAATAAATTTATAAATACATAAAACATTCACATAGAACACGATGGAAAGACATACAATTCAAAAAAGCACGTGATGTTCAGTGGGGACTATTTTTTATGTGGTTGATTTCACAAAGAATTACACATTTGAAGCACAAAAAGAAATACATAGTGAATATTATCATTCTGACCAAGTTTTGTATATTTGTCCATGTCTTATATAAAAATGCTCAACAAAATGTTGATGATATAGAAAGCATGAATGACAATCAACATGTGATCAAGGAATATCATTTCTATATCATCAATGACCACATGCATGATACACATTATGTACAACATTGTTTTGATATTATTTATGGTTCACTGAAAACACGTGGAGTTCTAATGAATGAAAATTGGATATGGTCAGATAGATGTGCAGGGAAATTTAAATCTTCACGATCATTCTTCTGGCTATGTCTCCTTCATAAAAAAAATATTAAACATCGTTCAATTTTTTTTAAAACTAGTCACAGGAAAGGGGAGAACGATGGTGTCGGGGCATTGTAAAACGAGCACTTCGAAGGTATCAAATAAACCATTATGTCGATCGATTTGTGTGTTTTGATCAAGTTTTTCAATGGTGTCATTTAAATCTCAACTATAATTACAATCAATAATCAAAAGATGTGCACAGGTATGAACTTTGTTTTCTAAACAGAATTATACAACTTGGAATGACTTCAATATGTACATCTAGTAAAAATTGACTCACATGTACATGTAAAATTGTTTATGTTGGATAGGTTTTTTTGGCATATTGGAATCCAAGATATAGAGAGATCAATCCCATATGATGCTAGCACTATTCATGGAACTCGATATTTACACTCAATCAAAACAAAAACCTTCCAAAATGTGTTTTCATTTTATAGTAGGAAGCTAACATGCTTTTGTCCTATTTTCATGGAGGACACAGAATCAATAGACAATTGTGAAAACATCAATAGAAATTATGTTGAACCTTGGAAACACAACGAAATTAATTTAAAAGGAAAAATTCCACTCACAAGATTTGAAGTGTTGGAATTAGAGAAAATTGCAATATCAACTGATGGTGATAGAATTTTTTATCTGGTTAGAGAAGGTAATTTTATGTATACTTACTAATTTGTCTACTTTTATTTTAAATATTTTTTGCTTAAATATCAGTTATATATATATATGTGTGTGTGTGTGTAATTGGTTTGATTTATTGAAGACGAATTTGACAAATTCAATGTTCTTAATTATGTGTAGGAGATGTATTTGCCGTGGTTGCACCCATAGAAAACAATGAAAATGTCAGATATTATTTGATGCGATACACAGAGAGAAAGATGAAATTATTGGAGGACTATGATAAAGGTTTTATATATGAAAGATGGTCAATTCTATTAAAAGGTTATTTTTTTCAAGAAACATATCAAACTGAAAGTGACGTTCACTTAAAGAATATCAACCTGATGTCATATGCTGCCAATATAGTCATTTGGTATGCATAGCTCGCATAAAGTTGATAGAAGTTAAATAAAATAAAAAATTGTAAGCTGGAAGATGGAAGATGTCAAAAGTTGATCATGAAAGAATAATTGAAGACAACATTCCTTTACGATCTTATTTCTAGATTGAATAATGCTGAACATGATACATGATTTTTACATGAAGGACATCTTCATTGGCTTTATAATTGTGACACTCAAATAGAGTGATTATTTATAAGTTCCGAGCAATATTGTTTTGATGATTTTTTAAGCACATTCCTTAAGAATGTATTGTTCTTGAAATTATAATGTTCTGCACTTGAGTATGTGTTATGGAATTGTCACTTTATGAGATATGTGCCTTTTTTAAACTTAAATATGATAGACTGTTCAATTAGATTGTTGAACTTATGTACATGTCAAATTGATAATTTTTACTTGATATCAAGTTCTTATATTGTTGAACTTATATCCATCAAATTGAGGAAACTTATAAAATAGTGTTCTTACATTGATGAAAGTTATTTTATATTGTTCTTAGATTGTTTACCGTATGTATATATCAAATTGATGTAAATTATATGATATATTTTCATTGACGTTTCAAGTCCACATCAGGACTCATGATCAGGACTGTGTTTACAAAGTATCCTGATCTTGTGAGCTTTGCTACATTGGTGAAACTAGTTGCTCCTTCAACACTAGAATAAAGGAACACAAAGCTGACATCAAGAATGAACGAATCCGAACCTCAAGACTAGCATAACACTCATTAAAAAAAACACCAATTATGCCTAGAAGACACCAAGATCCTAGCAAAAGAATATCATTACTTTAAAAGAAAACTTAGAGAAGCCCTAGAAATAAAAAATCACCCCAACAATCTAAACAGAGATGGAGGCATGGAGGTTAGTACTAGTTGGCGCCCGCCACTCCTAAACCACAATAGATGACAGTATTAAATGTTTTGAACCCATGACCTTATCTATCACCAATTATTTAATACCAATCCTATTTAAGAAATGAGTCTTATTCCCACTAATTAACACACATGTTATTAGGTTAAATACCAATAATTGCACTACTACTATTATTATCAATATTAAATAAAATAATATTAATAATTATTAAAATGAATGTTATTAAAATTAACTTTAAATATGAATCCCAACCTTAAGTCATTATGAAAAAGTATTATGATTAAGAATAATATAAATAATAATAATGTTAAAACCATAATTATAACTAATATCTAATATTATTAAATTATAAACCTAATGATATAACTAATATCAACATTAATTTTAGTAAATTAACCCTAAGGGTCTACAACTAATTTATTTACTAATAATATTATTAATACTAACATTTTTAACAATAATAACATTTTAATATGATTGAAAACATTACATATATAAAAAATCATGTTCATCCATCGTTTGGGTGAACTACAATCCAAATGAGTTCATTATATATTTAGATAAACTAGCAAAATATGATTTAACAATTATGAGGAAAAAATAAAAGTTCTCACATACCTCCCCCCCTCCCTCCTTCCTCGCGAGGGAGTAAATCAAACAATCCATTTCGACAATGTTTTGCATAGGCCTGAGCTTCTTCAAGGCTCATTGAATCTACCTCACTATCTGTTTTAGAAGAAAAATGTGCATGAGAACGAGCGCGTGCTCTATGTCGATTCATGCCCACATCAACCCCCACTAGAGCAGATGGTAAGTTGTCTCCTATGACGATTTTGGCCTCTAGACCAATCTGATAGGTCGCCTCCATCTCTGATCGTAATGTAACAAGTCTCTGTGTCCGAGGCACCAAATGAGGTGTAGGATTAGGCAACAATGGATCGCGAAAGGCTCCTTATCATTCATACGTCCTACCTCTTACAACCCCGTAAAAGTTTGACACATATGTGTAATTTGGCTTCATGTTTAAAAAAAAAAATTGCATAAAAAAATCTTGCAAAATAATGTGGCACTTCATCCTTCCATGGAAATCTACCATAGAAAACCAAGAATCTATCATAGAAATGGTGTGCAATCTCGGGGTGCTTGAAATGTTGCACCTTTAACATCTTCTGCTTCGGTCCTTCTTTAAAATTAAACATTGAAATGACATCTGCTTTTGATACCCTCTTCTCTATCTCAACCCACTTGTGAGGACCCATCACCTGAGCCTTCCACATTCGCATCAAGTGAATAAAACAATCTGTTGTTGTCCCAACAGTTCTATAGGCACCAATAAACTTGCCTAAAGATTCCAAAAGTATTTGCAAACTTTGTCGACTCTCAGTTGGGAGTTCCAAGCTAGCAAGATCATCCCTCAATTTTTATGGTGGGTTGTGCATAGTTCAAGGGTGACAAAAACAACATCATTTTTCCAAGGAAGAGCATCGGGTATATCTAAAGGATAAATGGCCATGGGTTGACAACCATATGCTTGTTCGAAAGTAGCCCTTCGCCGACCTTGACGCTTTCTTTGAGAATTTGCATGACCTTTCTCTTGGTTTGTTGCAACATCCTTGGCATCTCCACTCTCATTTTCTCCAAATGCATCACCCTCATTTTCTCTAAATGCATCATCACCCTCAACCTCTCTGAATGCATCATCACAACCCTCAGCAGAACAACGGTCCTCTACATTTACACATGTGATCATGTATAATTTAGTACATAAAGACAGAAGAATATATATACACATGAAAATTAGTAATTTATTTAAATAGATTATATATATGTGTGTGTGTGTGTAACATATTACCAATAAAATATGGTTGGTCCATTGGCCGTTCTCTAGAATAACAACCAAAAGAGGGAAAACGGTCATGAGATGATGAATCAAACAATTGAACATGCACAGATGCTTTCCCACTCTCAGGAGACAATCTATTACACCGTGACTCTACAAAGAAAAATTCTAATGAAACTTAGTAAAATCAATGAACAAGACTTAAAACAAATATAAATATTCATGCTTACTCATAAATTTTGCATGTGCATAAATTTAAAACACATACCTCCTGTGTATCGATATGATACGCTAGAATCTGTAGATGATTCATACCATCTTCAAGAGCGAACATTTGAAGGTATTTCAGTAGATGTAGGTGTGGTATTAGGCATCCTTGTCTCAGATGTCTCTATACATCTTCGACTCAAAGAATGAGTGACCACCTTGTCTCGAACCATCGCTACTATATATCTCCGATAAACATCAAAACAAGCATCATTGAACTAATGTAGTTTAGCCCATAGAAAGTTTTTGAAGACAAGAAAAAAACAATTGAATATATTTATTGTGTGCCCCCCTTTCTGATGTGAATTTGTGTTGTTCCCATAGGTATACTCCTTTATTTAAATCCCGAACAAGTATCACTCTTATTAAGCTCATTTCCATAGTGATCATGTTTGACATATAGTCATGGTTAATAAAATCTATTATGACCATGAGATAATAAGGAAATTACAACTATTTTGGTATTCATTAAATACTAAAACATTATTATATGCAATTTTCATTTAGTATCAAGAGAACCTTATGTTACTTCGGTGTTTCCTCTTCAATCTATTGCTTCAAATTCAATAATGCTTCAAGAACATGAGATGTTAAAATTTCATATTGTATTATTATTATTTATTAAATGGATTGAGTCGGCCCCTAAATGGATTGACCTTCTCATCCCATTTATCAATGCCATTGAAAGGGAGGGGATTAAACAACATGGAAAATCTACCTCAACACCTCTGTTAGTGGCATCTTGGAGTGCACATGCTATTGATATGCTATAAATTGGATGGCAAACATCTCCCTCTCTCGCAATGCTACTAAGTCAAACATGGACTAGGGGAAGAGAATGCTACAAAGGGTAGGAATTTTTCCTCAATTTGTTCCTTTGTCATGTTGCATGCAATGGAAAGGAAAGGAGTGGAGCATTTTAGAACATGATTGTACAACTAAATATAAGCCATAGAGATCATTTCAACCACCTAATGAATGCAATTAACAATTAAAAAGCCAACGATGATATCTTTCTTTTGTTGAAATCCCGTGAAAATAGTTCGCGTTACACATAATAAATTAAAGATGCATGAAATAGAGTTGATCTTACAATGCTTTGGAGAAGGGGCATTGAGGGACTTTCAACATTTTGGGATTAGATGGGGCATGATGTGGCCCCTTGGCTCACTATTTCATCAAGCAAAGTCATTTCTTAGCTTTCTTTAGCTTGTTTTTAACATTTTCGCACCTTTTGGGGTTAATTTTATTTTTATGTAGAATTTACCTTAAAAACGATATTATTTTATGTTTTAGACTTGTAGACTCAAATTAAAATATCCAAGAGAGATATAAATAAACCTCCTTTCTGCATTGTAAAATCATAAGACATGGGTTTATTAATGAAGTTATTCTTTTTTCTATTGCTTTATGAGCTCTCTTGGTGATGCACACTCCTCTCGGATGTCTTCTCTTGCTTGAATGGTGAATGCTGGATCAATCTAAGACTTCTTTTTGCAGATGTTGTGGTATATGTTAGAACTGTTTCTATGACCTAAGGCTCTTTCTTTGCTCATATCTTGGTTAATATTGGTAAGTTAATGCTTCTATGTGGATTGAATGATGGTGTATTGCTGCATTTTTTTATGGATTAGGGATTTTTTATCAATATCCTTTCAACTTTATGTGGAGGAAATGCTTTGTATTAGGGTTTCCTTTTGCTTTTAGGGCCTTGTACTTTTCCATTTTCCTTGGTTAGGCTCACTTATCAAATCCTCAAGGTTGTTAGGTGATTCCCTAGGTTGTAAGTGCTAGAGGGATACTCCAAGAGAGGGACACTATCCATGATCTCTCAAAGCCCTAGGGATTGAGATGATGTCATAATCTCCTCTTCTTGTCAACTTTTTTTACTCAAAATTTTATCATTTAATGTATTATAATTAGGCTGAATCTTCATGCCCATTAGTTGCATTTTTACCCTAAAAAAACCATAAAAATAAGATATACCAGAAATCCCTAAAAATTTGTAAAAATTCAAAACCCTAAAAATATTTAGAATTTGGTAAATCTGGTCCACTCATCAATTTATCCCTAGGGTTTTGTGGATCCTTTAAACCCTTGTACAACCTATACCATGATGAGTAAGCTATTGAAGTATTTTTTTACACTTGGAAATTGCAAGTAAATTTAGTTGGATGCTCTTGGAAATGGGAAATATTGAGTTCTTTCCTCTGTTGGAGTCTAATGATTCCTTTCGTGCCAAAGTGGAGGAATTTTTCCAATTTCAAGTTGTAACCTCAACATACCTAAGTTGGAAATTAAGTGGCTCCAAAGAATGCAGTCAACTGATAGATTTGTAGTTTAAACAACATTTTTTATAGTACTTTCATTCTCGAATTTTTAATGGACATAAATGGTTGAAACTGATTGCTAGTACTTTCATTTTTTATAGCATTTTCATTCTGGCATTTTTAATAGACATCTTTTTATGTGCTCAAATTTAGGACTTGTCCTATGGAAAAAGAAACAGATTTTACACAATAAACTGCGCAATAACAGTTATTGCTTAGTTTTTCATTAACATATTAAAGGATATTACAACCAATCTGAAATGGCCGTTCAGGTTTGAACTAAACATTTAGTTTTTCCATATTTTATATATATTTCGATGTCACAGTAACCCACGAATGAATAAATTGAACAAACTAATAATAATAAGATCATGACATAGTTTGAAAATTGGATGCTGCAATAGATGCTCTTTCAAATTTAGGGAAGCATATGAGGCTTGCTATCGATGTTTCTAAAACTAGGAAGGTGGTAGTGTGGATAGTGCAGATTTGTTCAAAGAGCCTAAAGACTAGCTAATTACATATCCAGGTGTTATTGGTGCTCATGACTAAGTTCCTATTGATAATGGTAAATGGGATTATTATGATGTTGTCTAAATGGGAGTTGTTATACCGGCCAAAGCCATAAGAACTAGCTAGTTTGGCAGGGTGTTTGGTCTTATTAGGTGCCTTGACCCATGTGAAGTGATTCCTAAAGGTTTTATAGGTGATCAAGAGCATCTGAGCCAGTTTGAAAGCCATCAGTTGGAAGATGAGGTTTACTAAGTTGTCCCATTAAATAATAGTGTTGGTTCCTTCTTGTCTTACTACTATCTATATAATGATGGAAAGGTTGCTTATGTATATGTAGATTTGATATGCATGATGATATACACATATATTTTTGTGTTTGGTTCTATTTTATTTAAAAAACAGAAAAAAAAGGTCTATTTGAAAAACTAGAAAACATAATATATAGAACAGGAAGTATACAAAGATATCAAGAGAAATTTATGACTCTAGATCGACATCAAAAGCGTTGGTCCTAATCCCAGACATATGTTGATGAAACTAACTAATAGAATATGTTCCAATACATGTTTGAAGAAAATTTGATTCTGCCATATTCTCCATTAACAGAATAAGAAAATACAATGCCATACATACAATGAGAGTGACCACTTTTTCTTTATCCATACAATGCCATACATATAAAAGAAAAAATATGCTAAAGAAGACATCCTCACTGTTTAAGGCGAGATGTAATGGATAAAGGTATAAGGGACATACTCAATGGTAATAATTATATATAAACGTTGAAGGATTACCATTTGCAGGGCATTTCTAGATTAACCGGTTTATGTCTCTCTATATCCTATATTTCCAATTTCCCATGCTTAATCATGTCCCTTCAAACATTATTGGTGATTTGTTAATTATTTTGATTATTCCTTTTGATTTTAATATATTGAATTGATTTCTAGGATAATCTTACTTATGATGGGTGTTCACTTTGCTTTAGTTTTAGTGGCCACTTTCGGTACCATTGGGTTCTGTATTAAGGCATAATCTATGGTCTACGTGTATCTTTCTTCCTACCTATCAAATGGAGACTTGAGATTCCACAAGACATCACCAACGTGGATCTATTACTTCTAGTTCGTGACAGATCATATCAAGCGAACGTGGTAACTAGTACTCAACATTTGTCCCAGAACTATGATGCTGAGTTGAACTGAATGGGATTTACCAATTGTGCAACCATTTTAATCGTCTAATCCTCATGCACTGTGTGTCATGAGGATAAGGCTCGAATTCAAAGATATTTTCTTGTATTTAATTCGACTGTCTGTTGTAACAATCTATGGAGATCGAGGGCTTTGTTTTGTTATTTTGAGATGTCCATTTGTATATACATGTGTGTAACCTCTAATATTCTATCTATAAATTGTGCAGTACTATCACTCTGTTAAGATTTGCAGGGTATTTCTAGATATATGTTTAAATAGTCAATCATGGGTTGAGTTCGATATAACATTTAGTGGCATGGAAGAACTTACCTCACAACCGTGCAGACGACAGTAGGGACGACACACCACCACCGCGCATACGACGCACCAGAGAACCGAACTGACACCAACGAAGCACAGACAAAGCCGAAGCATAGAGAAGCCAAAACAAAAGCGACAGACGGAGAAGCTTCGACCACCACCACAGCAGAAGCATAGAGAAGCCAAAACAAAAGCGACAGACGGAGAAGCTTCGACCACCACCACAGCAGAGATGGAGAAGCGTCGACGAGGGGTTGAACAACCTCAACCACCTCGCAGAGAAAGAGAAACGAGAATAACCTCCACCACTTCACCAACAACCTCCACCACCTCCACTAACAACATCCAGATAGAGAACAACCTCCACCACCTCGCCAACAGCTTCCACCACCTCCTCCAACAAATGACAACAACCTCCAACAGAGCGAAAGCAGGAAAGCGACCCTCCAACAATGACAGAGAAATGACACTAGCGAACCTCCAACAGTGACAGAGAAACGACACCAGCGACCCTCCAACCGTGACAGAGAAATGACACCAGCGACCCTGGAACAAAGAAACGACAAAACGATAAGAATGTGCGTTCGACTATTTCTTGTATAACATGCTTCAGACGAAAAAAACATTCGCCCAAAAAACTAATCGACGGACATTGTTTTCCTCGCTATCCTTACAAAGCGCGCATAATGAGGTTCCAGTTAACTTTAATGTTTGGCTGAACCATGTTTTCGGCCGAAATTTACTTACATATTTTCGGCCGAAAAACGTAAATAGTTCAGCCGAAAGAGTTCGGATTTTAAAACCCATTTCGCACGGAATAGACATTGAGATTCGTGATTTCACAAATAATGTAAGTTGAAGTGTTAAAAGTAGGTCTAGTGAATTTGTGGTAGACCCGGTAGTGAATCAAATTTAGAGGAAAACTCTAGTGCAAGTATAGTGAATCAAATTTAGAGGAAAACTCTAGTGCAAGTACTAATGCTTTTTATGAGGTATTTTTTGATTGTTATAACAACTTTAAACAGTTGGTAATCTATATGATCTGTTTAGATATTGTGTCCTCCTCTTGAGGCAAATATCGATGTAATGACAACTTTTAGTTGGCTTATTTTGTACAATGGACCTTTGGACCATCTACTGAAAGTGAATAATATATTTACGAATTTTTTCTTTGGAAAAAAAAGAGTACTAATAAGCAATAAATAGAAACTCGTGTAATCCATGGCAAGTAAATTGAAATGTACATTAATTTGTCTTACAAGAAAGTATACATACATTGTGAGGAAAACAATAAAATGCTAGGTAGTTATCAAGTTTGACTCTAATTAGAATGGAAATCAACATTGGTATTTTCATTTGGTAGAGGGAGTACAGGGATTGAGGGTTGCATAATAACTTGACCTCTTATGTTAATGGATTTAAAGAAATGAAAATTTTAATGTTAATTTTGAATTAAAATGGTTAAGCTATTAATATTTGGGTGTGGTTAAGGGTGAATCAATATTTGAGTGTGTTTTTAGAATAGTTTTATTATGAATTTTAGTTAAATTAATTTATATGTACAAGTTTCTCAAAAAAAAAAAAAAAAAATATATATATATATATATATATATATATATATATAATTGTTAAATAAATTAAATTATATATGTTTTTGTTTTATTTTATTATTGGATAGATTTAACTATATATGCTTTTATTTTTAATTTATTGTTTATTTAAATCTAATCCATCAGAATTTTAATCATAATTAGACAACCTCACATCTTGATATCGAATATCTAATCCATGAGAATTTTAATCCTAGTACACAACTTTAATAACAACTATTTCCAGTAACATTTGATATCAAATATCCAATATGAAAATTATGTTTTCTTTAAAAATAATAATAAAAAAAAGAGCACCTTGATATATCTATATGAATCCGCTGTCATTTTTTTAATAGTGAGTAAACTCGAAGCATACAGTAACAAAAGAGTAAAGCGATCCGCGGTGAAATTGAAGCTTCCCAACACAATCTTCACACAAGTCTCTTTGATAGCCCTTGTATCGAATTTTTAATGCAATCTTCTCTGCAACAAATTATATATATACACGAACATAAAGACCATGTTCACATCTTATAAGATGATTTTCCCATAAATTTCTTTATCGTGGTTGTCCACGTTCACATCTTATACAATGATTTTCCTCGTAAATTCCAAGTATCCGTTATATCCAAAAATAAATAAGAGTATAGGGCAGCTCCTCATAGGCCCTCGATAGACGACGAAGTCGAAGTGGCCAGAAAAACTGGCGCCTTAAATAACGCCTTCGGCATAATAATTTTTCATGTAACTAAATATAGTTTAATATTATCGTCACACACCATGCTTCGGCTTTATGATTGAACTATATACTAGCAATTGTACCTAGGGGTACAATAAAAGAACGCCGTGTTGTAATGTAAGGAAGGAGATGTGGACATATATAACAAGAAAGACAATTTGAAGCGTTGAACCAAAAATTTTAGTAAAAAAATGTTATGGTTGATACAATAATTTAAAACATTATATTCTTCACATAATTGGCCATTACATTATCTGAATTTCAAAAGTAATCATGAATTTTTTTTTTCTCTCATCGAAATGACAATGAATTGTTAGTTTTTGTAGTTCATTGTAGATGCAAAAATTTTATGCATCTATGTACTAAATAAATTTAAATTATTCATTAATGATAAAGGTTAGGGAGTAAAATATTATTTCGAGATAAACTTTGCACAAATAAGGATAAATGATTTTGATAAAAGTTGCTTGCAGTCAAAGGTGAAGTAAGTGAATTTCCGTTATAATTGAACATGCAGGCTATGGTTATGATGAAAAAGAAGGCTTCTGTTTGTCCACCTATGAGGTGTAAGCATGGAAACCTTTGATGCTAAGACCATAATCCAAACGCTCATGGAAAGTGAGAGGCAATGATCATTTCACATGGGCATATTTGTTAGATGCTCACTACTCCTCACTCCACAACCCACTCCTCTCCGGCGTCAAAAAATACTATCAATAAGTAGTAAAAATATAAAACAAATTTTTAAGTAAAACAAATATTAATTTAAATTTATATAAAACAAAATCCATAAATAAAACTAATTTATTTAAAAATATAAAAATATAAATTTATTTTTTTATGATTTATAATGAACTTTCTTAATCTAATTATAACCATATAAAAAAAAGTTTTCAAATAAAACTATTTTATTTATAAATATTAAAAATATAAATTTAATTTTTATGATTTATGATGAACATTCTTAATATAATTATATAAGAAGAATAAAACATTATTTTAAAAATTTATTTATTTATGATAAATAATAATATTAATATATATATTTAATGTAATGTACTTTAATGTTGTTAATAATATTTAATTTTATGTATTAGTGATCTAATATTAAAGCATAAGAGAGCTCTCATCAATAAGTAGTAAAAATATAAAACAAGTAAAAATAATTAATTTATAAATATAAAAATATTAATTTAATTTTATATAAAACAAAATCCATAAATAAAACTAATTTATTTATAAATATAAAAATATTAATTTATTTTTTTATGATTTATAATGAACTTTCTTAATATAATTATAGCCATATAAAACAAAATTTTTCAAATAAAACTATTTTATTTATAAATATAAAAAATATTAACATAATTTTTATGATTTATGATGAACATTCTTAATATTTCAAATAAAACTATTTTATTTATAAATATAAAAAATATTAATTTAATTTTTATGATTTATGATGAAC
>LPNX010061308.1:763769-796318 GCA_001517045.1 Pseudotsuga menziesii
TATAATCATGTATTGAAATATAAATCAGTATAGATCCATCTCAAGATTGGATCTACCAAAATTTGAGAGGGCTCAAATCCAAAGTTTACCCCTCAAGGGATGATCTTGCTTGGGCTTGGTAGAACTGAACTTGATTTCTATCCATGACCTTCACTTTTTTGTTAAATACTTTTATAATGTATATATAATTTCCTTACCAAACATGTAATATAAAAGAAAAAATAATTATTATTATATATAAAAATTTAGCATTGAGTATGAAGTTTAAAATTTTTAAATATCTACACAATTTAATTTAATAAGGTTGTTTTATTTTTTCGACACAATTTAATTTATTAAGGTTGTTTTATTTTTTCCTATTTGCATATCATTTTTATGAAATCTAAGGAAAAAATAATTTACATATTATTTAGATATATATATATAATTTAAAAATAATTAATTTATTTGTGTATGATTTTTTTTAATAATTGAGTGAGTTTAATGGCTAAAAACATGTGTTACCTCAAGAAATTAGAGGTTTAAATCTCGACAAATTAAGTAAATCTAAAATTTATGAATAAAACAATTTAATTCATCAAACCTATGATCTAAGAATGCATTTATTAAAGATTTTCAAACAAATAAGACTTCATCTCATAACCACATACTTTTAGTTCACAACACTAAACCATTAAACTATCAAATTAATTTACTTATAACTAATATTCAATAACTAGCACAATCACTTAAATTGTTGTAGGTGAACAACAATACATCACAAGTTATATGTCACAAATAAGTTAAATGTGTTGTATTCCCTTATCCATGCATTAACTAAGAGTTATCCATGCATCAACTACTAGTTATCAATGCATCAACAATCGATTGTTTTTTATATTTTTTTTACAATTGTTAATTTTAAGACTCCATGCCATAAAATCAATCGGGATAGTACACTTGTCTCATCCTTGTGCAATCTAGGAAACACATAGATGCTAGTCCACACCAAATTCTAATATATAAACATATATATTAGTGGAATTAATTTAATTTTAATAATAACTAGTACAACCACTTAACTTGTGGCTCGTGAACACCAATAGGTCACAAGTTATGTGTCACTAATAAGTTATCAGTTACTTGTTCTCACCTTCTTCTAGTTAAATGAGTTATCTCTGACAAACTACGAATTATACACGTATCAGCTAGGCGTTATCCATGCATCTGCTGCAAGCTATCCATGCATTAATTATTTTTTATATTCTTTTATTTTTAATAATTGCTTATTTTGAATTTGTAATGAGTGTCATAGAAACAATTTGGATAGCACACTTGTATCATACTCATGCAATTTAGAGAAATAATAGATACTTTTCCACCCCAAAATCTCAAATAAAAACGCCTAGTTATGCTTGAGCTACTTGGTCATAAAAACTTTACAATAAATTTAACATAATTTTTTTTGAAATAAATAAAAATATTTATTTTTCAGTTCTAGGTGTGTTGCAAACACCCCCCCCCCCTAATTTCAACATCGTTCTCAATGTTTCTTAAGTTTATTCTGAGTCTTCCTAGAATAGAGCTGGATATGCCACCCGCATATCGCTCTCCTAGGTTGCTTCATGTGGACTGAAGTGTTTCCATTGCACCTTTACCTGTCCAATGGTGCGATTCTGGAGAAAAAATTCCCTCTTGTCAAGAATACAGTCCAATTCCACCTAAAAATCTCCTTCAGTTTCTACGTGAATAACATTCTAGTCAATCACATGAGTAGCATCGTGTACATACTTTTTCAAGATGGAAATATGAAAGACATTATGTATTCTAAGATTAGGTGGAAAAGCTAACTGATATTCCATTGAACCCACTATTGCTAGTATTTTGAATGGTCTGCAATACCTGGGTGCTAATTTAGCACAACTCCCTAATTTAGAGGAGCTCTTTCTGGGTTTTACCTTAACAAATACATGATCACCTACTCAAAATTATTTCGGAGTTCTTTTAAGGTCTGCATGACTCTTTTGTTTATCCTAAGCAATTTTCAAATTGCTTTGTACCTGTTTCACTATTAGTTGTAGTTATTTTAACAAGTCAAGTCCTAACATCAATATGTCAACTGGATTACTCCATGTAATAGGAGTATTACATTTCCTACCATATAATATTTCAAAAATATTAAGCTGTGCTGAAGCTTGATAGTGATTATTATACGCAAATTCAACTAAGTGCAAATAATCTTACCACTTCTTGGGATAGTCTCTAACATACATTCATAACATATCTTCTAGTACTTAATTGACTCTTTCTGTTTGTCCATCCATTTGCAGATGATAAGCAGTATTGGAATTTAATTTAGTATCTAGTTCTTTAAATAAAGATTTCCAAACATTACCAGTAAACTTAGGATCTTTGTTAGAAATTATTACCTTTAGAATTTTGTGCAAACGAAAATTTTCCTTCATAAATATGTCAGCAATGTTGGCAGCTTTATGAGTTGTTTTAACATGTATGAAGTATGTTGCCGTACTGAGTTTGTCCACAACTACCATTATTGGATCATTTTGTTTCTGAATTTTAGGCAAACCAGTTATAAAATCAAGAGTGATGACTTCCCATTTCCAATTTGGAATTGGTAATGTTTGTAAAATACCTGCCGAGTGTTGATGTTTAACTTTAACTTACTAACATTCTATACACCTAGCTATAAATTCAACAACTTCATTTTTCATATTAGGCCAGAAATACTCGTTTCTCAATATTTTTATCATCTTTTGATACCCTGGATGTTCGGAATAAGGAGTTTTGTGTACTTCATTCAAAATCAGTAGTTTAACTTATGGTATGTTAGGCACATAAAT
Organism: Pseudotsuga menziesii; assembly: GCA_001517045.1. Classification (NCBI taxonomy): domain Eukaryota; kingdom Viridiplantae; phylum Streptophyta; class Pinopsida; order Pinales; family Pinaceae; genus Pseudotsuga; species Pseudotsuga menziesii. The sequence continues at coordinate 766,610 of LPNX010061308.1, forward strand.
TCTATTTTTATACAGCATCAAGCCTTTTTCATTTAAACTGTAGTCTGTATTCATATTTTCAAATACATTATGAGTTACTTTTTCTCTTAAACTTTGGTATTATCTGTCCAATTTTATTCCTTCTTCCAATTTATCATCTAATTCGGTTTTATAACTGCTAATGGCAGCTACGAAACTTGTTATTGCATTTCTTCTTAAGGCATTGGCCACTTTATTTTATTTTCTATTGATTTGTTTGATTTCAAAATCATATTCGCTAAGGAAAGCTAACCATCTAGCGGTTAACTTTCCTTGCGTTTAGATTTTGTTGATCAAACAGATACCTTAAGCTTATATTATCAGACATTAGCAAAATTCTTTTACCCATTAAATGATGGTGCCATATGTTTAAAGCATGGATTATGGCAGCCAAATCTAAGTCATAAGTTGCATAATTATTTTTTTGTGTTTTTAACTTCCTTGATTCATAAGCAATTGCGTGACCTTCTTGTGTAAGTACTCCACCTAAACCTTCATTGCATGCATCAGTGCATACAACGAAATCTTTGTCTGGGTACGCTATTTTTAATATGGGTGCAATAGTTAATAGTTCTTTTAATTTATTAAAAATTTCTTCACATTTTTTATCCCAGACAAATATTTTTCCCTTTTTCTGCAATGATGTTATAGGATTTGCGATTTTCGAAAATCCTTCTATAGATTTTCTATAATAACCTGTTATTCCCATAAATGATTGTACATCAGTTACGTCCTTGGGAACATGCCAATCAATTATTGATTTTATCTTATCTGAGTCTATTGATATCCCTTCTTCAGATATCGCGTGCCCTAGATATTGTATCTTATCTTTATAAAATTTGCATTTACTGAATTTAGTATACAGTTTATGTTCTCTTAAAACCTATAGTATTATCTACAAGTGTTCATTATATTCTTCCTTTGTTTTAGAATAAATTAGCATCTCATCTATGAAGACGACTACAAATTTATCTAAGTATTTGCTTAGGACACTATTCATTAAGCACATAAAGTTGCTGGAGCGTTTGTTAGCCCAAAGGGCATAACCACAAACTCATAGTGATTATCTCTAGTTTTGAAAGCAATCTTAAAAGATATCTTCATCTTTAATTCCGACTTGATGATATCCCGATCTCACTCGTCGCTACGCGTATCTGATCAAACATATCATCAATGCAGGGCAGAGGATATCTATTTTTAATTGTCATTTTATTCAGTTGACGATAGTCTATAAATAGACATAATGTACCGTCTTTCTTCTTAATGAATAAGACAGGTGCTCCCCAAGGGGATACACTTCGTCTTCCATAATTTTTGTCTATTAGCTCTTGCAATTGCAATTTTAATTCGTTTAGTTCTAAAATGTTCATTCGATAAGGAGTCTTTGAATTAGGCATATCTCCAGGTACTAATTCGATCGTAAAATCCAGATATCTCTTCGGAGGTAATCGTGGAATTTCTTCTGAGAAAACATCTGAGAAATCTTGTAAAATTGGAATATCATCAAATTTTAGTTTATCTTCCTGATCAATTTGTTCGTTATTTATTACATGTACACCAAAGAATTTGCAACCTTTTATTACAACATTTTTCATCTGTAAGGTTGATATTTTCCTAACAGAAATTTTCCTAGGTATTCCTTTGACTGTAATCCTTTCTCCTATATCATTTAAACAAGTAAATATTTTCTGAAAAACAATTTAAAATTAATTGCTATTTTTCCAGCCAATCCATACCTATTAGGACATCATAAGATCTTAACGGTAACACATTTAACTTGACTTGAGTTTTAAACTGACTCATAAACAAATCACAGTTTTCAACATAGTTAACCACTTTCCTTTTAGTTCCTGTAGCTAACTAGACCAGCCAGAATTTTTCAAATTTTTTCAAAGATAAATTACATTTTTCCACTATGCTAGGTGACACATAACTTAAACTATCACCTGGATCAATCAGAATGGAAACAGACTGGGTTTTTATCATACCTTGTACTTCCACCATGGAAGTTTGACGATCATCCTATCGATTCTCCAAGGCTGCATTTATTCTGGGCATTTCATTTGCTAAATCTCCAACTGTTTCCTCTTCCTGAATGGTATGCACATTGCTGAAGTTCCTTTTCCTTTTTGGACAATACTTGGCATAATGCAGTCCTTGACATTCCCATCACTTTACAAGTTCCTTATGTTCATTATTTTTAACATAATTGTTCTAGGCATATCCCTGCCTTTTGGTGCTGTAGTATTTTGCTGTGTTTTATGTTTAAAATATGCTCCTTGATAATGATTCTTTGAGAAATTTCGAGAATTAGTTCTGAAAATTTTATTAGACTTAAAACCTTTTCTCTTATGATTAAAGTTACTTGTTCTCTTATGCTTCCGGTTAGATATCACTACTACAAAATGAGAAATTAATGACTAAAAAAATGACTAAAATCAGGCTATAAACGACTATTTTTGAGTCGACGACTAATAGTAGCTAATTTCCACTATCTTATAGCTAGTCGTATTTTAGTTAGTCATTAATAGCTTAACTTATTAGTCATTGATTTAGTCATTGCTAGTCAATGATTTAGTCATGGATTTAGTCACTGATTGCAACAATTAATGACCAAATATACAACTAAATAAACTACTATATGATAACATATTAATGAATAAGCTAAATACGACTAAGATACGAGAAATTAGCTACTAATAGTCGTATATATGCGAATTTAGTCATTTTTGTAGTCACAAATTTATGGTAGCACATAGAGGAATCGAACCGTCAATCTCTCGCCTATAATTAGGCATGCGCTCTACCATTGAGCTAGCACTCTTTAAGAAGTTCTTATTTCTTGACAATGATTATATTCAAACAAATTTATGATAGATAGCAATCTACAAACTACATAATTATTACTATTACAACTTACCGGTAACTAGTATTTATGATAAACTAAATCCTGAGAGCTATGTACAATTTTCCCTATCTGGCATATCCATTCATGTTACCAGAGAGAATTAAATACCTCTCTAAGGGATGTGATACCAATTAAGTCAACCAATTTATGGAATATCTCTTGGCGTGCCTAAATATATGAGAAAAATATCATTATATGAAATCAAGCAAAGTAAAAGTCAAATAAGGTAAGCAAACCTTGCCATTCATAAAACAATCTATCAGTGACAATATAAAAATATATGAAAGCGAAATATTTCAGACTGAGTGTTGCAAAGCATAAGCTACCATATCATCCAATTCTAGAAAATGAAACATATTTTTATAGAAGTCTGAAGGCTACCAAAATAAGAAATCAAAAGGAATTCAACACATATTTCAAAAAGAGTTGAATGAAATAATAAAAGCATACCCAACATTATAGTTGACGCATTTTATATGAAAACCAGTGTGAAACATTCAATCATGTTTGTAAATTTATCTCTAGCCAACCTGCCGTAGATATAGCCACAACTAGACTGATACAAATAATTATTAGAACCAAGGGCACTCTAGAAGTACACCACAGACAAAGTAACAATGACAATAAAAACAATCACCATGACGAAGGTAAGATTTGAGAACAAACAAATGTTGTCTTGTGGCTCTACTGTATTTGGACACACAGTTGCTATAAGCAACATCAATTAGAAGATAACCAATTAGCTAATTTTCAGTTGTCATCCCTTGACTCTTTTACAAGGAAAGTTGAAGAGAATGAGACAAACTTGTTCTCCCATAATTTAGCCTCCGTGCTAACACGAACTTCCTCAATATTCTTGATGGCCTTCAAAGTATTTTGAACAACATCTCTATCATATCTCTCAGGCCTGTTTCTTCTTCTCTCAAACTCAAACGTTGATGTCTAAACATGAAGTTTTAGACAACACAAACCTCATGTGCGCTACCCCCATGCATTTATATGCCAGGGAAGCAACTGCCATTTCTTTGTTTCTCTCATTGTTAAGCCACAAAACCTGTAAAGGTAATAAAGAAGATAACCTATCAATATTTGAATCAGCATGACTATATTTCAAAATTGCTCGAGAAATTTCCAAAAGTAAAGCTAATATAGTATGCTCACATCCATATTGACTAATGAAAAAAATGGATAAAACTTTCAATTCAAACTCTAAGAGCTTATGAGACTTACCCACATATCCTGGCAGTATATTTATACACCTTCATAGCTTGAGTTGTTTCTCCATGCTTTGCATTGTCACAATTGCAAGGCTTTAATAATGAAGCACCATGAAGAAATTTTAAAGCCGCTTGAAAGTAATGACCAATGATTTCAAGGTTGCTACCTCCCATAGTCTACAACATCTATTGCAGCTATGTTAGACTTCTAAGGCAGTTAGCATTTTAAACATTGGATTGCATCAAATCATGAGAATAATTTTAGGCTATGTATAGATGGAGCAATAAGGATAATTAACGTCAAGAAGACCTTCAATCTTTCTACAGAGTTTTTAAGATCCTTGGTCTCTTTCAGTACAGAACTTCCTGTATCTTTCCCAGAGTCTCTTCTAATAGGACTTGCAGCAACTGCTCCATCAGGACCCCTTCCTATAACTGCATTAGATGCAATAGGTCTCACACCACGCATCGATGGTCCATGCATGTTATCAGATTTGCTTGATTCTCTGGGAACTGTTGAAAATTCACCATTAGAGCCATCAACTGCTGCTCTGGCCTTGACCTTCTCAAGAGGCTTATGTACCTCTGGCTTACTTTCATTCTTGCACTTTCCTTGCATTGCATCACCCTCTGACACAAAGGAGGAAGACATCATTGTGATTTTTTTTAAGAATTAAGCACAATGATTTATGCTCTTGATGGAAATGCAGGACACGCAAAAGAACAAACGTTTGACTGAAAATATAACAAGTGCATCATATTATAGACAAATAACAAAGCACATAAAAAGAATCACGAAGTGAAAACCAAATCAAAAGAAAGGATTTGCAGAGACATACCTTTATCAGAAGTATTTGGTTTTGGCTTCCATTTTTCTTGCTGTTTGGACTTGTGTATTCCCGCTACAACATCATTCCCCTTCATTGCTTGGTGTAATATGCTTGTGCCTCCTTGAACCTTTTCTAGAGGCTGTTGACCTACATTATTTAAACTCTTGATCTTGACAGAGCTCCGTTTACTCTTTTTTGGAAGAGAATTTGAGTGGTTCGTTGAGCCCACAGAATTTGATAGTTGAGTCATTACTTGATATTTCTTACCATTACTGGAAATCATAATTGGCTTCATAGATTTTACATCTTGAATTGGCTCAGGTTTTTTGATATCAAGGGCAGGTTCAGAATGAGGATCTCCTGGAAGGTGAAGCTGCTCTTTATTTGCTTCCATATGACCCTGGCATGGTTGTATTCCATATAACAAAAGAACAAAAGTAGAAAAAATATAACAAGTGTAGCATATTATATTCCATATAATATGCTACACTTGTTGTATTTGAATGAAAATATAACAAGTGTTGATCACCTCCTAATATCATGTCCTTATGCCTGGTTGGTATGGTATGAGATGGACCATCACAAAGGTGTAAAAGATGGTTGGAAAAGGTTTTCCATAAAGGAATGCTTCACAAACTTGAATTCTTTCTCTGAAGGACTTCAAAGCCATGCCTATAACTACAGCCCAGGGAATTTGTCTTTCCAGGAATGTTTTTATATTTGAGGCTAGATTCACAATTCCTTTGCAGTGTGCAACACAAGCCATATCTATTTTCTCGTTTAAAACCTGTTTACAAGACTTCTCAAAACATATCATCACATGATTTTACAGACACATCGGGCTTTTGGGATCTCTTTGATGGAGCTAGACATGGAACCCCACCCTGTTGTGGTATTTTACACTTCAATGATACCCATTATTATAGCTTTAAAGCAGAACAGGGAGGGGAAGGTTCAATAATTTTGCTGAACTGTTGGCTATCAAAAATATTTTAAAAATTCTTGCATCTAGAGGAGTTACAGATCTCCATTTTGGGGGGAATTCACTATTGGTATCAGTTGGTTAAAACTAGCATAGATCCATATTAAACCCAGATCCACCAAGCATTGAGAGGGATCCAATTTCTTGAGGTGTAATTTTTTTACATGTTCATAAAATTTACACCTCAAGAATGTTTATCCCTTTGGTGCTTGGTAAATCTGGGTTTAATATGGATCTATGCTGGTTTTAATTTTTTTAGTTTACAAGCAGACATGGATTTTTTGCATCTGGTTCTAATTTTTTTATTTTATGACCCGACATGAATTTTTTTAGTTACCTTTTATTTTTTGTAATGTAGTGTTATGTTATGTACGTGACAAAATCTCCTACATACTGGATTGTAGAGTACCTCGCTACTCTCGGTGCAACAAGTATTCAAAATGGACAATCTGGTCCCGAGTCCTATAATTGTCAATTGATGACGTCAAAAACTTGTTTTAGTTTTCTTATAAAATTTCATTTGCTGAACAGTTGGCTATCAAAATTATATACAAAATTGCTGCAACTAGGGGAGTTACATATCTCTGTCTTTTGGGAGATTCAATATTGGTCATCAGTTGCTTAAAAGTAAAACAAGTATTCAAAATGGATAATCTAGTCTCGAGTCCTATACTTGATGAGATCAAAAGCTATTTTTCAAGTTCTAATCAAATTTCATTTTCTTCGTGTCTACACAAATCAAAAATATAAAGTTGATACTCTTTCAAGGAGAGACTACAGCTGGCAGTTGATGCATGCATATAGAAGGAATCTAAAGATAGGGTTATGGTACTGGTATCCACCTTTTCTGTCTTTGCTTGAGGGGCAGATTTCTAGATCGGGGCATATTTTTTCTTTCAGTTTTGTACAACTTCACGTTGTTGCTATGGATGGGGCTTATGTTTTCAGAAGGCTCGGATGATCTCTTTACAGATTTGTTTCAGTGATGATTCCTTCTTTGAATATATATGATGCAATTTTGGACACAACTATAATGTACCATAAAGGACTGCTATGCACTGTTTCATGAGTGAGGAATAATCCCTTAAAATTTCTGAGATTCAGTCAGTACGACTAGTTCAATTATTCTAGCACCTTCTTGAGAAGATTTTTGTTTTTCAATTTTGCAATGGCTATGGCATCAACAATCTGCACTTCTTTTCATATGACTAGAATATACGATTTCTTTAACCGAGGAAAAAAAGAATTGGGTTAAGATTAAGTTAAAGTCAAATTGATACACTACATGTCCTACAACACTTTATTTTCTAAAACTAACACCTAACAAATAAATGATATAACCATAGACTATATTAAATTTAACAATCCTTGGCCTAATGAAATAATTTGTATGATGAAATCTCTTCTGTTCATTAATTGCATATGTCTTGAAATTTCCAAAGAAATAGAATAAATATGAAAGAGGGATTGATAGAGAAAATGAAAAAAACTAAAATATGTTACATCCTCATAATCAACAATAGTGTATGACAAAATTAGATGTTTATTACATTTTTAATATGAACACTAGAAATGGTAGTCCCACAAGTAAAATTTTGTTAAAGAACTGAGATACAAATATTATTTCTTACTACAATTCCAATCATAGTTGAATTGGACAATATAAACCATTATAAACTCATCAAGATACTATTTAGGAGCATTGGATTCCATTGATGCTTACTGTTGTTTCCAATTGATCTGTGCCATTACCAACAGGTGGCAAGTCACCAATTATATCTCTCACTGTTATAGGACGAAAAGGTGCACCCAATGCATCATCTCTCACTGCAGCATACTGTAAACCTCCAGGAAAGGATATTTTTGGCTATGAACTAGAAAAAACATGCAATATAAGGTTTGGCCATTCTGGAAGGAATTCCTCAGGTGAAGCTACCCAAATAAATGCCCTTTTATGGGTTGTGAAACCCCATAATTTCCTTCTTGAAGAACCCAAAATTGCACCTGAAAAAGGAATGCTCAGTAAGTGACTAAAATGTTTAATAGTTCTCAGAAGATCATATTTATTACATTATAAATAATCACCTTCAAGCCACATCAAAAATTGAAATACTAGCTTCCATGATGCCAACAATATGAGAGATTTTTTTTCAAGTATTGGCACATGTATCTCTCTCTCTATTAATAAGTATTATCTCATTTGATTTGGGTTTGTGTTTGAATTCAGTTACCATTATGAATAACCCCTTTTTAGCCAAATTATATGAAATTATTTTGGACAAGAACATCGGCGCATGGCTAGAAAGCCATGAAAAAAGAGCTAAGAGACAAGCTAGATGTAGGAGCTATCATTCAACTGACCGCCTTTTGTTACGCTTAGGATCATAGTGTCGAAGTTTCACAATAATAAAATTTAAAACCAATCTCCTATGTTGCTTTGTTGACTTTAGAAAACCATTTGACATAGTGCCCAAAAATAGCCTTTGGGATAGGTTTAAACTTAAAAGAGCTACTTTTGAGTTGAGAGTTGTTGTGATAAGTTTGTACGAGAATGTTATGGACAAGTTTACTAACACTAAGGGATGCTTAGAATAAATTATTGTTATATAAAAGTTAAGCATGATTGTCCCCTATCCCCTACCCTTTTAGCAATTTCCATCAACAAGTTAAAGAGTTATTTTGAAGAAGTAGGTTGTGTCCACACAATTCTAACTGGTATAGCCATCATCATTTTTCTTTATGTTAAGGATATTGTTCTTATGGAAAACAACTCCTATGATCTCAATAAGAAACTAAAAAAATTTCAAGCATTTCTGCTCTAGTACAAGTATGACAATTAACATTGACAAAACAAAGGTTATGATAATCAAATCCAAAAATATTACTTAGGATAATTGTGTATGGCAAAAACAGTTTGGAAAAAGTGACTTCATACAAATATCTCAAAATTGATCTTCATCACAAGCATAATTGGCACTACAACATGGAGAGAAATATAAATGGAGGGTGGAAAGCTTATTATGGACCTAAAAACAATTGTAAATGAGCAGACATTTGGCTCTAGAATAAGAAGAAACTCTTCTTTGAGACTCTCGTCACTCTTGTTATCTTAGTTGTGAAGGATGGGGCTGCACTGTTAGACTGTGAGTCCCTATGCAATTAAAAGCTCCTATATCACCTCTCATGTGAGATGTTATTAGTATCACTTTATGAGTTGTCATACTATCCACTGATGGGTTATCAATGGGATCTAGATCTAGAGGTGGCTATGATCCTTGTACTATATAATACCATCATTGGAAATGATTAGTGTTGAAGATGGCTCAATCCGTTTCCACCACCCTGTTTCTTTTCTTTGCTTGCACTATAGTACAACATAGTATTAGAGCTCCCTTGAGTCTTAAGGGGCCCAGTTGCACCATGGTAGTTTTCCATGGAAGGTGAGATGTGTGTCGAGATGGGTTGGTTCATTTGAGTGCCAATGACTATGCAAAATAATGCCACAATTCTTAGGTAGGTCATTTGTGATTGAAAGGAATATGGCCATGAAGAGCACAATGAATTTCTGAAGATGATTGCAATGAAATAAAGCAAGTGAATAAAGCCTCACAAATGAAACATGCTTTTAAATGCAAGATTGTTCTCTTCTTTTTGTAAGATCCCAATCTACTGCTTCAAATCTGAATTTGTAAAATGGATTTCTTAATCATTGATAGAATGAAGATGGCACAGATCTATAGTGCCTGGGGTTCACTTATACTCATGTTGATATAATTGGGTTAATTGATTTTCCTGTGGTCTCATCGAAATTTCCGATCTTTGTAATGTGATCTAATTTTTATAGCATATATTTGGATCTATTTTTCCTTTTTTTTCCATTGCAAATTAAGGATCTAAGCTCTATCTTAACTTCTTTCCTTTGACCATGGTTAAAACAGGAAAATACAGATTAGAATTCACCAACAAAATGTGCTATTTATCCACAAAGCAGGTCAAAACTTTTCAATATTATTAGTCTGTGTAGACAAAACTTGCAAGAATTCTTGCCCTTTAATGCATCATTTTTTGAGCTGTTCATTATCATTGTTCATTTTATTGTTTTCTTTTCTGATAATGGAATTCTAGTGTAAAATATATGCATATGTTGTGGGTTCTGCAATTTTTCCTAAGCAATAATTTGTAAAAGAAGGGCTATTTTATGGGTCTCAGAGTCTTGTGAGGAAAGTGATGTTTTAAAATTTTTTGTGCACATATTTTTTTTTAGTTATTCCTAAAGATGAATAGACGATTATATTTTAAGAGGTTTTGTTTCAATCTATTTCAATGACTAGTAGAAAGTCATCATAATAACAAAGCTTGGCCTTTTGATACAATCTGAAGGTAAATATGCAAGAGGAAGTGAACAAAATGTTAAGTGAAATGCAGGGAAAAGGCATTACCAGGATTATGGATGCAATTCTAGAATCATCCTCAAAAAATCTCCCTGCATTTTAGATTCCATTCAAGAAGTGAAGCTACCAACACAATTTTCAAACATTAACAAGATCTCTCTATCATCAAGAATTTGTGCATTCGAATGATAAACTTCAATGCTTAAACATTTTCCATCTAGTACGAGATGTTTAATTTTTGCACCAGCACCAAAAAGTACCATTGGAGATTGCTTTCCCCAGGAGGCATAGAATAAATACTTTTCTATGCCTTCAAAGTTCATTATATATCCACCTTCTTTCAGAATCAAAGACATCTTTCAACATGCCATATTCCTGGTACATTTTATCTGGAACAAAAAGAGTTGTATTTCTCTTTTATCATGGTCAACCTCTATACCAAGCCGATGGCTGTTGCAATTTTGTTGAATGTGAGAAACAAGAGAATGTAGATTGTTATTATTATTCCCACACAACCTCTTCAAAAGGAAATTTCCAACTCCAGAAATCAATTTCTTCTGCATTGCAAGTTCTTTTAAACAGATGGATGTCATATGAAGGATGAGGTTGAATTGCAGAGACCCAATCCTCATCTACTGTTGTCACACAAATAAAAAATACCTTGTGGTGCATAAAAGTTCCCAAAAAACAACCCATTTGGGCTTGTGACCTAAAGCTAAAAATGAGCATGATGGATGCAAATATGCTTACTGTTCTATAGCAACTACATCATATCCTAGCCGGTCATATCTTTAAAACATGGCCAGGTTTTCAGCCATACAGGACAAAATAATTTTTCTCAAAGCTACACCACACATGCTATAACTAAATAGAGACCCACTCCAGCAAGTTGGTACATGTATACCAAGCTCATTCTTGAGACATAGTTCCATTTATGTTATAGCATATTTAATCTCACCATGGATTTGGCATTGATGCCATTTTCCCAGCACCATTTGTTCCTACCGAATTTATGTTTATGCTCCCACTCCTTGTAAAATGAAAGAAGAGTAAAAGAGTCTCCATATGGATGACATAAACGAAGTTTTAAACAATCAGACTTTGTGTTTTTTTCCTTTGTACCACACCTACAAAATATACTTCCTGCATTTTCCATCAAAGCTGCAAGTACAAGGCCTTCCCTACCCAAATGCTGAGATAAGATGTCCAGAATAATCTTTCCTAATCGAGGTTCTACAGCCAACTTGACGAGATTCAAACCAGATTCAGTTAATTTTTTAGGCCTTTTTGGCCACAAACCACTACACCTAACTGGACTAAATTTTTACCAACTACACTTATTGCCTCATGGATTGGGGCTTGAGGTCCAAACTCAACTATTGGGCCGGGATTTCTTGTCTTAGCTTTTCCATACCTCAGATATTGTCATTGTATGCTCTAGGAGGACATCATGGATAGTCCTAACTTGTGCCCATAACTTCCTCACATCCAAAAACATGGCCCAAATTGAATGCCGAGGCTGCTAGAAGGTGAAACACACCCAACAATGTTCAAAACAATACCCATTTTGGCTTAATTATTGTTGTAATTTGCTATTATAGGGCCCAAAACTACCTAGATATGAGGTATAGGGGTTTTTCATTTCCTTTCATTGTCTACAGGTGGCATGGATTTCCTAGAATTCATTTTACAACTAAGAAAAATACAACATCATACTTTAGACTTGCCCAGAAAACATGAAAACCAACCATAAACCCTCATGAGAAATTAAGTGAAAAACTTAAGGGAAACATGGGAAACAATGTGCATGATTCCTCAATGTCAAAACTAAATATCCATTCAATTGATTCTATGACCCATTTTTCTCCAAACCAAGCCAGGATTACTACATATCAGCACTATGTACATCCATCAATTATAGTTACCTAGGATATGTATGAACATAATTAGTCAAGCACATGCAAAAAAATTATAAATGGACAAATAGAAAAAAGCAATGTGGTTTAGAACTTTATTAATTTCTATACTCTGATATATATTATGATCACACTTTCTCTCTTAGGAGACAAGTCACTAACGAAACAATGGACATACCTGAGAGAGAGGGAGAGATAGGTAGTTGTAGGGCAGACTGAGACAAATATAGATCAAAAGGTCATGGATTAATACTATCAACCTCAAAAAATATATAAAAAACAAAAAAAAATCTATTTTCATTTGCAGCAGTTGTCGACCCAACAACTCTCCACCCACAAAAATCAAAATCCCTAATCGAGTTTCTACAACCAGCTTAACGAGATTCAAACTAGATTGAGTTAATTTTCTTAGGCGTTTATGGCCACAAACAACTGCACCTAACTGGACTAAATTTTTAATAGCTACACTTATTGCCTCATGGCTTGGGGCTTGAGGTCCAAAATCTCTCAGTGCAGCCAGGATTTCTTCTCTTAGATTTTCCATACCTCAGATATTGTCATTGTCTACTCTAGGAGGACATCATGGATAGTCCTAACTTGTGCCCATAACTGTCTCACATCCACAAAAATGGCCCAAATTGAATGCCGAGGCAGCTAGAAGGTGAAACACACCCAATACTGTTCAAAACAATACCCATATTGGCTTAATTATTGTTGTAACTTGTTGTTATAGGTCCCAAAATTGTCCAGATATGAGGTACAGGGGTTTTTCATTTCCTTTAATTGTCCAAGGGTGGCATGGATTTCCTATAATTCATTTTACAGTTAAGAAAAAGAAAAAATCATACTTTAGACTTGCCCAGAAAACTTAGAAACCAACCCATAAACCCTCATGAAAAATTAAGTGAACACCTTATGGGAAACAATGTGAAAGATTCCTCAATGTCAAAACTAAATATCCATTTAGTTGATGCTATGACCCATTTAGGGCAGAGCGAGATAAATACAGACCACAAGGTCACGAATCAATACTGTCAACCTCAAAAATATATATAAAAAACATAAAAAAATATTTGCATTTGCAGCATCACCCAAATCTCAACCCAACAACTCTGCACGCAGAAAAATCAAAATCTCAAATAAATACAGAAAACACATTACCATTGGGAGAAAAGAATGAACCCAGATATCTTATCCATGAGGCATCTTGGGTGGAACAAACACACCCCAGGGGGATCAAAACAAAAATATATCCCTAGCTAATACAAGAGAAAATGATAAAGAGTCCCATACTCGAAAAGGTAAAAACATGAGTATGCCACAAATACTGAAAAAAACTCTTAAAAGAGCTATATCAAGCCTTCCTCAATAATTTCACCTTCCCAGAGTTCTGAGAAGGAGAGAAAACTAGCCTTCATATAAAGTGCTTCCTTGGATAAGTGGTTTGCACTCATATTGTGCTCCCTATAGACATGCCTAAAGTCAAGGGAGAAGAAATCCTATTTGATACACAAGACCCACAAGACACACCCACAAGACCCACAAGAAAATACCAACAAGACCGATGTTTACAATCAAGGTGGGGAAACAACCATTTTACCCAAAAGACGAAGGGTAAATTTTTATCTTCTCTCTCAAGGTATAGTCCATATGTGTTTTGTACAATAGTTCTAAGTTTTATCATCATCGTATAAGGAAGGTCATTTATTTTAACTTAACACTCCCAAAGGTCCATATGTTAAAGTTGAAGCATCCAAGGATAATCAATAACAACAATAGTAATAAATTAACAAACAAGTTAAACTAGCATACATAATGGAAAAAACAACATGGTAACATATATAACATAATTTTCATTTCTTTCAACTTAACACTCCCAAAGGTCCTTGTGTTAAAGTGGAAGCATCCAAGGACAATCAATAATAGTATTAGTAATAAATAAAAGAACAAGCTAAACTAGCATACGTAAAGGACAAAAGAACGTGGTAACATACATAACATAATTTTCATTTCTTTCAACTTAACCCTCCCAAAGGTCCCTGTGTTAATGTCGAAGCATCCACGAACAATAAATAATAGCAGTAGTAATACTAGATAAATGGAGGGTGCAAATCTTATTATGGACTTAAAAACAATTGTAAAAGAGCAGACATTTGGATCTAGAATAAGAAGAAACTCTTCTTTGAGACTCTCGTCACTCTTGTTATCTTATATGGTTGTGAAGAATGGGGCTGTACTGTCAAACTGTGAGTCCCTATGCAATTAAAATCTCCTAGATCACCTCTCATGTGAGATGTTATTTGTATCACTTTATGAGTTGTCATATTATCCACTGATGAGTTGTCAATGGGATCTAGATCTAGAGGTGGCTATGATCCTTGTACTATAATACCATAATTGGTATGAAAATTAATGATTAATGTTGAATATGGATCAAGACTTTTCCACCACTTTGTGTTTCTTCTTTGCTTTCACTATAGTTTAACATGGTATTAGAGCTCCCTTGAGTGTTAAGGGGCCCAGTAGCACCATGGTAGTTTTCCATGGAAGGTGAGATGTGTGTCGACATGGGTTGGTTCATTTGAGGGCCAATGACTATGTAAAATAATGCACAATGCTAAGGTAGGTCATTTGTAATTGAAAGGAATGTGGCCATGAAGAGTACAGTGAATTGCTGAAGATGATTTTATCGAAATAAAGCAAGTGCATGAAGCCTCACAAACAAAACTTTCTTTTAAATGAAAGATTGTTCTCTTCTTTTTGTAAGAACCTAATCTACTACTTCAAATCTGAATTTGTAAAATGGATTTCTTAATCATTGATAGAATGAAGATGGTTAAGATCTACAGTGCCCGAGGTTCACTTATACTCACATTGATATAATTGGGTTAATTGATTTTCCTGTGGTCTCATCGAAATTTCTGATCTTTGTAATGTGATCTAATTTTTATAGCATATATTTGGATCTATTTTTCCTTTTTTCCCACTGCAAATTAAGGATCTAAGCTCTATCTTAACTTCTTTCCTTTGACCATGGTTAAAATAGGAAAATACAGATTAGAATTCCCCAACAAAATGTGATATTTATCCACAAAGCAGGTCAAAAATTTTCAATATTATTAGTCTGCGTAGACAAAACTTGCAAGAATTATTTCCCTTTAATACATTATTTTCTATGTTGTTCATTATAATTGTTCATTTTATTGTTTGCTTTTCTGATAATGGAATTCTAGTGTAAAATATTTGCATACATTGTGGGTTCTGCAATTTTTCCTAAGCAATAATTTGTAAAAGAAGGGCTATTTTATAGGTCCTAGAGTCTTGTGAGGAAAATGATGTTTTAAAAATTTCTGTGCACACATTTTTTTATAGTTATGCCTAAATATGAATAGATGATTACATTTTAAGAGGTTCTGTTTCAATCTATTTCAGTGACTAGCTGAAAGTCATCATAATAACAAGGCTTGACCTTTTGATAGAAACTAAAGGTAAAGGTGCAAGAGGAAGTGAAAAAAATGTTAAGTGAAATGGGAAAATGCATTACTACGATTGTGGATGCAATTCTAGTAGCATTCTAAAAAAATATCCCTGCATTTTAGATTCCATCCAAGAAGTGAAGCTACCAACACAATTTTCAAACATTAACAAGAGCTCTCTATCATCAAGAGTTTGTGCATCCAGATGAAAAACTTCAATGCTTAAACATTTTCCATCTAGTACAAGATGCTTAATTTATGCACCAACACCAAAAAGTGCCACTGAAGACTGCTTTCCCTGGGAGGCATAAAATAAATACTTTTATATGCCTTCAAAGTTCATTATATATCCACCTTATTTCAGAGTCCAAGACATCTTTCAGCATGCCATATGCTTGGTGCATTTTATCTGGAACAGAAAAGAGTTGTATTTCTATTTTATCATGGTCAAGCTCTATACCAAGCCGATGGCTATTGCAATTTTGTTGAATGTGATCAACAAGAGAATGTAGATTGTTATCATTCTTCCCACACAAACTCTTCAAAAGGAAATTTCCAAATCCATAAATCACTTTCTTCTGCATTGCAAGTTATTTCAATAGATGGATGTCATATGAAGGATGAGGTTGAATTGCAGAGACCCAATCCTCCTCTAATGTTGTCACACAAATAAAAAACTGCCTTGTGGTGCATAAAAGTTCCCCAAAAACAACTTATTGGGGCTTGTGACCTAAAGCTAAAAATGAGCATGACGGATGAAAATAGGCTTAATTTTCTGTAGCAGCTACATCATATCCTAGCCGGTCATATCCAAAAAACATGGCCTGGTTTTCAGCCATACAGGACAAAATATTGTTTCTCAAAGCTACACCACATGTGCTAGAACCAAATGGAGACCAACTCCAACAAGTCGGGACACGTATACCAAGCTCATTCTTGAGACTTAGTTTCATTTCTGTTATAGAATATTTACATCTCATGATGGATTTGGCATTGATGCTATTTTCCTAGCACCATTTGTTCCTACCGAATTTCTGTTTATGCCCCCACTCCTTGTAAACTGAAAGAAGCGTAAAAAAGGTCTCCATCTGGATGACAGAAACAAAGTTTTAAACAATCGGTCTTTGATTATTTTTCCTTTGGACCAAACCTACAAAATATACTTCTTGCATTTTCCATCAAAGCTACTAGTACAAGGCCTTCCCTACCCAATTGCTGAGATAGGTTGTCCAAAATAATATTTCCTACTCAAGGTTCTACACCCAACTTGATGAGACTCATACCAGATTCAATTAATATTTTTAGGCCTTTCTGGCCACAAACCACTGCACCTAACTAGACTAAATTTTTAACAGCTACACTTATTGCATCATGGCTTGGGGTTTGAGGTCCAAACTCCACTTAGCGCAACCAGGATTTTTTCTCTTAGATTTTCCATACCTTAGATATTGTCATTGTATGCTCTAGGAGGACATCATGGATAGTACTAATTTATGCCCATAACTGCCTCACATCCACAAAAATGGCCCAAATTGAGCGTTGAGGCTGCTAGAAGGTGAAACGCCCCCAATGATGTTCAAACAATATCCATATTGGATTAATTATTGTTGTAACTTGCTGTTATAGGGCCGAAAACTGGTCAGATATGAGTTACAGGGGCTGTTCATTTCCTTTCATTATCCATAGGTGGAATTGATTTCCTCGAATTGAATTTACAACTAAGATAACGACAACATCATACTTTAGACTTGCCCAGAAAACTCAGAAACCAACCCATAAACCCTCATGAAAAATTAAGTGAAAACCTTATGGGAAGCATGGGAAACAATGTGCATGATTCCTCAATGTCAAAACTAAATATCTATTCAATTGATGCTATGACCCATTTTTATCCAAACCAAGCCAGGATTACTACATATCAGTGCTATGTACATCCATCAATTACAATTACCTAGGATATGTATGAACATAATTAGTCAAGCACATGCAAAAAAAATATAAATGGACAAATATAAGAAAACAGTGTGGTTTAGACCTTCCTTAATTTCTATACTCAGATATATATTACGATCACACATTGTCTCTTAGGAGACATGTCACTAACAAAATAATGGACATAACTGAGAGAGAGATAGATAGGCATTTGTAGGGTAGAGTGAGACAAATACTGACCACAAGGTCACAGATCAATACTTTCAACCTCAAAAAATATTAAAAAAACAAAAAAATCTATTTGCATTTGCAGCAGCTGTCGACCCAACAACTCTCCACCCATAAAACTCAAAATCCCTAATCAAGTTTCTACACCTAGCTTGACGAGATTCAAACTAGATTCAGTTAATTTTTTTAGACCTTTCTGGCCACATACCACTGCACCTAACTGGACTAAATTTTTAACAGCTACACTTATTGCCTCATGGCTTGGGGCTTGAGCTCCAAACTCCACTCAACGCAGCCAAGATTTCTTCTCTTAGCTTTTCCATACCTCATATATTGTCATTCTTTTCTCTAGGAGGACATCATGGATAGTCCTAATTTGTGGCCATAACTGCCTCACATCTAAAAAAATAGACCAAATCGAATGCCGAAGTAGCTAGAAGGTGAAACACATCGAATAATGTTCAAAACAATACCCATATTGGCTTAATTATTGTTGTAACTTGCTGTTATATGGCCCAAAAATGCCCATATATGAGCTATAGGGGCTGTTCATTTCCTTTCATTGTCCATAGGTGGCATGGATTTCCTAGAATTCATTTTACAACTAAGAAAAAGACAACATCATACTTTAGACTTTCCCAGAAAACTCAGAAACCAACCCATAAAACCTCATGAAAAATTAAGTGAACACCTTATGGGAATCATGGGAAATACTGTGCATGATTCCTCAATGTAAAAACTAAACATCCATTCAGTTGATGCTATGACCTATTTAGGGAAGAGTGAGGAAAACACAGACCACAAGGTCACGTATCAATACGGTCAACCTCAAAAAATATATAAAAAAACAAAAAAATCTGTTTGCATTTGTAGCAGTTGTCGACCCAACTGTCGACCCAACAACTCTCCACCCACAAAACTCAAAATCTCAAAGAAAGACAGAAAAAACATTACAATAGTGAGAAAAGAATGAGCCTGCACAACTTATCCATGAGGCATCTTGGGTGGAACAAACACACCCCAGGGAAATCAAAACAAGAATATATCCCTAGCTAATACAAGAGGACAGGATAAAGAGTCTCATACTCGAAAATGGAAAAACATGAGTATGCCACAAATACTGAAAAAAAACTCTTAAAATACCTGTATCAATCCTTCCTCAATAATTTCCTTTTCTCAAAGTTCTTAGGAGAGAAGACCAGCCTTCATATTAAGTGCTTCTTTGGATAAGCGGTATGCACTCATATTGTGCTCCCTATTGACATCTCTAAAGTCAAGGGATAAGAAATCCTGTTTGATACACAATACCCACAAGACCCACAATAAAATACCCATAAGACCGATGTGTACAGTCAAGGTGGGGAAACAACCATTTTACCCACAAGACGAAGGGTAAAAAAATTATCTTCTCTCTCAAGGTATAGTCCATATGTGTTCTATACAATAATTCTAAGTTTTATCATCATCGTATAAGCAAGGTCATTTCTTTCAACTTAACACTCCGAAAGGTCCCTATGTTAAAGTTGAAGCATCCAAGAACAATCAATAACAACAATAGTAATAAATTAACGAACAAGTTAAACTAGCATATGTAAAGGAAAACACAACGTGGTAACATATATAACATAATTTTCATTTCTTTCAACTTAACACTAAAAAAGGTCCTTGTGTTAAAGTTGAAGCATCCAAGGACAATCAATAGCAACAATAGTAATAAATTAACGAACAAGTTAAACTAGCATACGCAAAGGAGAAAAGAACGTGGTAACATATATAACATAATTTTCATTTCTTTCAACGTAACACTCCCAAAGGTCCCTGTGTTAATGTTGAAGCATCCAAGGACAATAAATAACATTAGTAGTAATACCAGAAACACATAGGTACTTCAATGCATAAATTTCTAAAACAATACCAGAAACACAAATAGTACAGTTGTGACAATGCAAGATAATGTAAAAACATAATTTTCATTTCTTTCAACTTAACACTCCCAAAGGTTCCTGTGTTAAAGTTGAAGCATCCAAGGGAAATCAATGACAACAGTAGTAATAAATTAACGAACAAGTTAAACTAGCATACGTAAAGGAGGAAACAACATGGTAACATATATAACATAATTTTCATTTCTTTCAACTTAACACTCCCAAAGGTCCCCGTGTAAAAGTTGAAGCATCTAAGGACAATCAATAAAAACAATACATGCAATATAATTATAAATGTGAAAAAAGAAAAATAAATTGTTATCACATACACGTTGATTCAACACTTTGGTAAGAATTTTAGTTTTAAAAAATATCTATGCTATGTATAACACTCCGCAAAACAAAAGTGAAGCAACTATGAAACACTTGTAGTGACTGCAATACAACATATCTATCAGATAATACCAATAAAGTAATCACTTTCAAACCATAATATAAAATAAGGATGAGATATGGAGTTACCCAACAACGTTCAACACCCTTGTATAAGAAAACCAATAGAATTATACTTCTTAGACAAGGGGTAAGAATTTTAGTTTTAAAAAATATCTATGCTATGTATAACACTCGGCAAAACAAAAGTGAAGCAACTATGAAACACTTCTAGTGACTGCAATACAACATATCTATCAGATAATACCAATAAATTAATCACTTTCAAACCAACATATAAAATAAGGATAAGATATGGAGTTACCCAACAACATTCAACACCCTTGTATAAGAAAACCAATAGAATTATACTGCCTAGACAAGGGGTAAGAATTTTAATTTTAAAAAATATCTATGCTAGTATAAAACTCCACAAAATAGAAGTGAAGCAACTATGAAACACTTATACTGACTGCAATACAACATATATATATATCAGATAATACCAATAAAGTAATCACTTTCAAACCAACATATAAAATAAGGATGAGATATGGAGTTACCCAATAGCGTTCAACACCCTTGTAAATGAAAACCAATAGAATTATACTGCCTAGACAAGGGTTACTACTACATAAAGAGGCCATTACTAGTCAATACTCTCAACAACATGAACTTCAAGAACATCAATATTTTGGAAAAGAACATAAAAAATCATCTAGTTTGATGACTTTTCCAAATACTTGTTTGGCCACCGAATGAAACTCCTTCCTTCTCCTTCAAACGTAGACATCCATCTATTTTATCTTCATACGGAAGTGGGATGTTACTTGTGACATCGATGACATTGAAATTTGCATCTTCAAGACCAAGTGCCACTCCATGGATCATAGAAAGTGAATGAATTCGTCCAATGCCGACAATAGCACCGTCATATGGATCCAATATTTTAACAGTTTCACCTTCTTGGAGTACTTCATGCCCCCTGGAATTATTGAGCGCTGTAAAAAACAAAACAGTATACCAATTAAACCTTATTCTAAAAAATAAGGCTTCATTCCTTCTAGTATACCAATTGATTTAGCACATACATTTGCATGTTCATGGCCATGTTTTAGGTCTTTTAATATTATCGCACCACCCAGAATTACATTTTTTTCCTATGATTGACAAGCATTTACATTAAAAAAAGAGAGGCTTCGTGAGTCAAGTGAAATGGATAAATAACATCCATATATTAAAATATCAAGTGAATAAATGGTTGGAAGGGAATGATAATTAGCTTACCTCATTTGAATCAATACTAGTCCTTCCCTTATTTAATTTGAATGTAGCAACAAGAAGTTCAATGGAGGAGGCTATGGTCGACATCTTCTCTGACAACCCAATTATACAACTATTAATTGCAATGTTATAATCCTCACTAATGTTTTCAACAGTAGATGGGCCTCTTGTTTGGATTCTCTCAACTTCAATAGATGGCAATGACCTCTCTTTTTTAGAATTTCCTAAGTCTACCTTATATTGAGTCATTTCACTCAAATTGGGTTCTCTATTAGTTTTTTCAACCTACAAATCATTGTCAACACACAATGTATTGGAAATATAGACAAATAAAAAAAGGAAGAACACAATGTACACAATTCAGCAAAAACACCATATACTTACACATATGTGTTGTTTGGCTCTCAACCCTCCCCGACCCATAAAATATCGATCCTTCACAATATTTCTTCCTTTCTTCCCTCTTGCACTCTTTTCCAAAAATTCTTCTGCACAAATACTTTCCTTCAAATATTCCCACTGTCTGGGAGTCAAGCTGCTCTCCCTATCTTTTCCATCCAATATTAATTTCCTGCATTTATGCCTAAAATTATTCATCAAAACTCTCATTATATACTTGTAATATTTAACATAAATCCTACCACCAACCATCTCAATTTTTTTTTCCATTTTTTGGATCACTAGATCAACATTTCTTGGATCTTGATATGTAAAGGTGGATTTGGTAACATCAAAATAAGACCTTATTCTCATTCCCAACTCTGTTGACCACCTTGAAGCATTTGGTCCAGTAGGCTCTCCATCTATTACCTCTACCACGTAAGCCTTCTTCCCTTCTAATTTCTTTCTGTTGCTTCCCTTTGTGTGCTCTTATACAAGCCTTGAATAATTCTACATCTTCTGATGAAAGGTTATGGATCTTTAGAACTAGTTTTGGGTGTTGAGAAACCACTCATATTTGTGGATATAGCAGTTTCATTTCCTAGCACATTCCTTTGAGGAGATGTAATTGGTGTTTTTTGTAAGGAAGAAGGATTAATTGGTTCCTCATAATTGGAGACAACAACCATGGAAGTAGGTAGCTCACCAATATCCTCAACAATTCTGTCACTAGTTAGATCAGGAATCTCCTCAACAGGTGTGGCACTTGCTAGGTCACCAATCCCCTCAGATGAGCCTTCAAATCTTTGCTTTAATTTTAAATAAATATCTCGCAAGCCTGATTGTCCAGAAGATGCCAATTTTTCATACAAATCTTGGAAATTATCATCTGATATATGAGGAAGTTGATCATTAGTATCATTAACTTCATCTTCCTGTATTGATATACCAAGGCGTTGGCTTCTACGAGCTGGCAGTGTTTTTTCTTTTCTTGTATTTTGTTTCTGATGATCATTTTTTGTAGAATCCAACATTTCCCTATAAGGAAAAAAACTTACCAATTAGAATCAAAAGCATATATGTCCTACATCATGAAATAGATTATATACAACTTTCATCAAATATGCATAGAAGTGAAAAGGTACGAGTAACTACTTACTTATTTCCAAAACCAAGGGATGACAAATACTCTTCATTTCTTGTTATGTGGTATTTACGAGCATGCTCGTATTCTGTCACATTTTCATCTTTCTTGGGGTCACTTTTACGTTTCAACCCCTTATTCTTTGTAGCCTATATGTCCAAAATTTATCTTAAAAAATCATTAGTGCATGTGCAAACAACGACTATAAAATATTTAAATTCAAATGCTCATGTCAACAACAAACACTGAATGGAGCCCATTGGAATCACAGTACTGAAAAGAAGTAGAACATGACAATAATAAACCATGTATATCGTGTATGTAGAGATGAACAAAAACAAAAATTAAAATGTTGCATATAAAATATCATTAAGGATAAATTCCATACAAAGTTTAGTAAAACCATTAGCACATGTTCAAACAACGACTATAAAATATCCAAATTCAAATTCTCATGACAGCAGCAAACAATTACTGAAGCCCATTGAAATCACATTACTGAAAAGAAGTAGAACATGACAATAATAAACCACATATATCGTGTATGTAGAGATGAACAAAAACAAAAATGAAAATGTTGCATATCAAATATCATTAAGGATAAATTCCATACAAAGTTTAGTAAAACCATTAGCACATGTGCATACAACGACTATAAAATATCTAAATTCAAATGCTCATGACAACAACAAACACTAACTGCATCCCATTGGAATCATAGTATTGAAAAGAAGTAGAACATGACAATAATAACCCACATATATCGTGTATGTAGAGATTAACAGAAACAAAAATGAAAAAGGTTGCATATCAAATATCATAAAGGATAAATTCCATAGAAAATTTAGTGAAACCATTAGTGCATGTGCAAAAAAACAACTATAAAATATAATTCAAATGCTCATGACAACAACAAACACTAACTGGAGCCCATTGGAATCACACTACTTAAAAGAAGTAGAACATGGAAATAATAACCCACGTATATCGTGTATGTAGAAATGAATAGAAACAAAAATGAAAATGTTGCATATCAAATATCATTACAGATAAATTCCATACAAATTTTAGTAAAACCCTTTGGCTACCTAATCCCAATGGCCAAAACAATAAAATCCATTTACATAGTGAAAGTTTATTCCATAAAGTTACAGTGACAAATCTTCATCATTATCATTTGCATTTCCATCAAGATCACAATCCTGATCACTCGTGTATGCATCTACTTCATCTTCTTCATCGTCCTCATACCATAGATTTTCTTGTCCATGCATTACATTCTCTATCTCAAGCTCTTCATTGGGAAGAAAAATTTCCTCTTCAAATACATGATGGACATCTTCATCTTCTTCTTCCAATGTTTCTTGTAAACTATTACACTTTCCATCGACCATCATATCAACACATTGCATAAATTTCCTTTTCGAATGAGGCTCCATTTGAATGACATATGAATGATCCTAGGCTTGCTATATCATCAATTAGAAATACCTGGTTAATTTGAAGAGGGGAAAGATATGGCTCATCGGTCTTTGATAATATTTGACATGTATTTGCACATAAAAATCCATACTCATCATGTTGTATTGCAAATGGTTTGATCCATTTACAATTTAATAATATAGGACTAGTTTCACCATAATAAACTTTAATAATTTCTTGTATGAATCCAACATAGAAGTTCTTTTCAGTGTCATGATGAAATTCAGCACTAACAACACAATCACAATTTTCCTTTCCTATGTCCTTTTCTTCCACTCTTAAATGACTATCATAGGCCCACATCCCACTGAAATGGTAAGCATATATATGTGGAGGTCGTGAAAGATCCATTTGCTCAATCGTTAGATCTTGACCTTGTTGTTGTGCATAATTTATTACATCAGCAATCCAATCATCAAATTTTGGAAAACTTGGACCACCTCCAATATTCGATTCCTAAAGTCTATGCTTTCAATATGGATGCATCCCCGTTTGAATCTCTTCTTTGTATTTTATAAATAGAATATGAACATACATGATAGTAAGAATGATAATAATTATGCTATTAGATGAAATTAACTAGATAAATTATCATGTAAAAAAAATTGACCTGCGCCACTTATCAAATGTGGATGTGTTTTGAAGAACATAGGCATGTATTGAAGTTCTTTCTTCATTTGATAGCTTGAAGTGATGTCCATTTCCTTATAATAATTCACCTGCAACTCTCTCGTCTTCATCATCATTCCATACACGTCGATTAACACTGCTAAAATCCTTCATATATTATGTGTAAAAACCTATGGCCTCTTGCATTAAATATCCCTCACACATGCTACCTTCTGGTTTTGCCTTATTACGAACAACTTTTTCAGAAGCTTCATATATCGTTCTATAGGGTACATCCATCTCGTTCTTATTAGGCCACAATGCTCTAGTTCATTTTCTAGATGTATAAGAAGATGCATAGAAATATTGAATATTGTTGGTGGAAATTCTCATTCCAGTAAGCAAAGGACTCACTACTACATTTTGACCAAAAATCCGACGGCCGTCATGTCGGATTTTCGACACTTTCCTGTCGCATGTACGACACTTTGATTTTTTTTTAAGCGTCGGAAACTTGTTGTCGGTTTTCCGACACCTAAGTAACCGTCGGTTAAGCGACACTTACGTAACCGTCAGTTAAATTTAAAGCGTCGGTTAAGCGATGGAATATCTTTGACGGTAGTGAAAGTTTTTTAAGAAAATAACCTTCATGCCGTCAGTTAAGCGACAGAAGGACCGCCGGATAAGCGACGGATATTAAGAATAAGCGTCGGAAAAGCGACATCGATAACAGTCGGATAAGCGACGGATATTAAAAGAAGCATCGAAAACGCGACAGATATGACCGTCGGATAAGCGACGGATATCTAGAATAAGCGTCGAAAAAGCGACGGAAATAGACATCAAGCGTCGAATAAGCGACATCTATAACCGTCGCTTAAGCGACGGACGTGGATTTAAAAAAAAAAAATACCTCCAAATTCGGTATAGACTATCAACTAGATCTAGATAAAATATGTTGAACTTGTATCCCTGTACAATCTTTGGAGGCGGATTATCATGGTCATAATGTGTCTGATTATACTTGTTCCATTTATACCCCGTATGTACTCGGTTGAAGTATTTAGGCTTCCGTGGACGATATTTATCATGCCACCAATAAACCTGAACATCACAGCTTAATAGTAAGAAATATACAAGCATGATAGAATCAGAAATGATAATTAGATCATATTTAATATGGAATTCACACTTTAATTGTTGGCGTTGACGCCAAAAAAAAACAAGACATCAAATCTCTACATACCTGTGATTCAAGATTTACTTCAGCACCAGAACTCATTACTGCATCTCCTTCTTCAATCGCTCCCATTTCCTTCATAGCGAGTGTCCTCTCCTGATTTGTCAGTTCAATGCTATCCTCAACGGTGCTGGGCCCTGTAGCAGCTTCTTGCAACCTCCGCTGTTGCTCTTCTAATATAGCAGCCCGTCTTCTTTCCTGTCAAAAAATTAAATTTGGAGCATCAGTAGAAACTCCTCTGTTACAAATGGCAGTAATTAATTGGTGAGAAAAATACTTGAAACGCCATGCATGGACGATTTCCATTTAAGAAACTCAAGCAGGATACACAACTCAATGGGAGCTCCACTCTCTGCAACATTGGATCTTCGTGGGAAGTTAAGAACACTATCCTTTTAAAGGAATTTTGTAAGAGCAGGATCAAAATTATGATTTTCACCTTTCGAAATAGTTAGTATGGGGATAATAGCTTTGAAGTGGTAAGAACAACAGAAAGAGATATGTCACAATAAAAAATAACAAAACAGAACATTCAGGGTGTTTAGATTTCAGATGAAACTAGTATTTAAAAGAAAAAAGTAAAAAAGTTGCTCCCCCAGGTACATAAGATAAAATGCGATAATTTGATTAACGTCCACAAATGACCAAACAAGTAGGTCAATGGGATGAGGAACAAGCAATTGTAACTAGCTGTAGGAGTGCAAAAGGCTACTATGGATTCTGGAATGCTAGAAAATACTAGAAAAGTCTACTATGGAATGCTAGAAAATACTAGAAAAGCCAGGTTGCCATCTTAGCCAATGCCCAGGTTCAAAACCAAAGAGACATGTTTGACCTTCTATCTCCATATAAATGAGTCGTAGTGACAGATACACACCCCGGTGATGTCAAATTTTATATATGAAGACATACAACAAGCAAATAGTAGCTATCCATTAAGCTTACTGTTAACAAGCTCTCAACCACAGAAGTAGAAAATTCAAGTCAACCTTTCAACATGAATCAAATTGAATATGCCAGTTAGGAAAACAATTTTGTAAATGTAACAAGCATTACCAATTCCACCTTGTCAGCTTTTGGATCTAGACCTTCTTCTCCTTCAGAATCATGCAACAGCTCTGGTGAAAATGATCTAGGTTCTTCTTCTAGCTCCTTGACTGCTTTCTCAAATGGAACAAGTTCAGGAGAATAGGGTCCAGTATCTAAAATATACAACCAAAAGTTTATTTTCATGCAGTGAAAAAATAACATGAAAATGCAAAAAATAAAATAAACTACAATTATAATGGTAAAATCCAGTAGACTATAATGAAAGGCAATAGCCCTAATGTAGAATCATATGCATACCTTCCACGGCTTCCTCTGTGTACTCATCATCATGTCCCACGTCCACCTCTTCTTTAGATATCTGGTGCTCATTGCTGTCTGATTCTTGTAGTTGTCGCAAGTGCTGATGGTCTGATTCTTGTAGTTGTCACAAGTGTTGACGCAGAAGCCCTGCATGAATTTCCTTAAGGCGGGCCTGAAAAGCAGTCAGGTTATAGTCAACAATATTGCACACTGGAAACTCTACATTTAAATCAATAAATCATGGACAGCTCGAGACGAGTAGTAGTGGCCAACACATTTTGCAAACATTATGCAAAAAAGAACAAAAGATATTGTTTTTACTTATACAGATAAAGTGAATTGCCTTACCTGCAAGCAATAATACAAGAATATTAAACAGTGCTGCAAGGTATAACTCAAAGCAAGTTGCCATTAATCATATATCAGACCATTGCTTATGCTGCCTAGCATTCCAATTTAAAGACATTTATTGTATTAAAGTCAAGTTGTTTACATTAACAACAACAAAAAGAACATAGGACCAAGACTGTAATGGCATCAAGATAGTCCACTCCACTCTTGAACATTTGAGCTCTCATGCTGCATCAAAAATATCAGCAAAATTAATATTTGTGAAATATTCCTCATGTTATGGCTTGATGTAGTTGATCTCTCCATCTTGGCTGGCTATTATATATAGTTTATTCCCTGACACTACTCCGTGACTTCATTTTTGTCATTGCAAAATATTTCATATCCAATTTCTATACAATCATTTGCAATCCTAGACATTTGTATCGGCTAGTTTCCGGGGTCATCGTGTATAGTGTCGGATACTCGTATTTCTGTATCCATGATGTCCCGTGTCCTCGTATCAGGTGACTTAGCTCTCAAGTAATATGTTGTTAGTGGCCAGCTTGATATGTTTGCTGTCAGTTCTTAATTCGGGATGACGTTTGCCATATCATCATAAGAAAATCACTAGTAGTTGCTGCCTTATAGATTTCATATACTCAATCACGCTTTAGGCACTAATCTTGCTTACAAACAACCTGAAATGTTTAATAAATTAACTTTATTTTTTGCTGTCCACAAATCTAGAAATTACAAACATGAAAATCAGAATCCATATTTGTTTTCCCTAAGTCAAGAATTTATTCTTTGACGCCATCTTTTATTTGACTTAGTGTTTCTTAGGGGTTCCCCCTTTTTTCCGAAGAAGAGTTCATCTATAAAGTGGGAGGGAATTGTTGTGGTGACATTGGACAACCTCTCCAAGTTCCCCTAGAGTCTTACTTGAACATTATGACTTTCAACTCAAGAAGTAAGCGTTTGGATAGTAACAAGCAGCAACATCTAGATGATTTCTATCACAAACTATTATACCTGCAAATTAATCAATCCTTCAAAGACAAACAATGAAAGACTTGGAGATAAGACTCTTTGTAGACGTACATTACTTAATTAGATCTGCCCAAGAGTAAACACCCCCATTGATTAGGGCAAAGAACCATCCCAAGTTTGATTAGGGTTAACAAATCCCATGTATAGACCCAACAAGGTATGAGGAAGGATTTGAAACCCTAAAAATAAGTGGATGATTCAGAAAATTCTTCCACCAATTAATCATTTGGAAACAACCCCAAAACACATGATACTAGTGCTGTTCCAAAAAACAGTAGGGAATTCTGGCCAGAAAGCGTATGTGAGATGAAGTGAGAGAGCACTGCCTTATGAGAGCACCACCTTATGAGAGCACCGATCTACAAAAGAATAGCCCTCAAATCTGCTAGAAAACCAAAAGACACAAAAGGATGGAGAGCACTGTTGGTAGAGTGTTAGAATAATCAACCCATAGTATTTACCCACTTAGACACTAATTGATTTATTTTTGTCTTATTTTCCTAGTCCATGAGTCCCACCATGTGCAAGTTGCTAATTGCCTATCCATAGAGGTCAAAATTGCCATCTTTGACTCATGTAGC
>LPNX010061308.1:800021-810221 GCA_001517045.1 Pseudotsuga menziesii
CCAATTTTGACCTTGAGTTAATTGGTTTTACTGACAGTGATAGGGAAGGTGATAGCATAGACAAGAAGTCCACTTCAGGTTATGTGTTCATGCTTGCAGAAGGGCCAATCAGCTGGTCAAGCAAGAAACAGAGTGCCATTGCACTCTCATCTACAGAAGCTGAGTACAGAGGAGTTGTCAATGTAGCAACTCAGTGTTTATGGTTGCAGGGTTTACTTGGAGAGTGTGGTTTCGAACCTGAGTACTCAACTACCATCTAATGTGATAACCAGAGTACCATTCGAATCTGCAAAGATCCAGTTCAGAAGCAGAGAACCATACACATTGAGATTCACATGCACTACATCAGAGAGCTTGTGCATGATGGCACCATTCACCTACTCTTTTGTTCATCTTCAGAACAAGTAGCTGATATCTTCACCAAAGCATTTTGTGAGAAGACTTTCAGCAATCTCAAATCACTGCTGGGGATTGCTGATCATGCTGTCAAAGCATGAGTAGAGACAAGATTCTACAATTTTGTTTTACAGTCCATGTTTAACGGAGGATTTTCCCAAGTTGGTTTTGCCTCTTTCCTTGTTTCATATGGACTTGCAGTATGTAAAAGGGTGACTAAACCTTGTTGCTAGGCCCTATATTTTGATTTATTACTCATAAATTCAGGCTTAAGGGGGGGTGTTAGAATAATCAACCCATAGTATTTACCCACTTAGACATTAATTCATTTATTTTTGTCTTATTTGCCTAGTCCATGAGTCCCACCATGTGCAAGTTGCTAATTTCCTATCCATAGAGGTCAAACTTTCCATCTTTGACTCATGTAGCACTTGGGAAAGCCTTAGGAATCAAATCTGCTTTATTCCTGGCCTCCTAGGTGCCCTTCTGCTTTTTCTACTTTATTGCTTGCTTTTTCAATGTTTTAAGGCACATAGGAAAGCAAGACTAGGTGAGGTGAATCAGCTTTGTTGCCTCTTCCTCCTCCACTCTTTCCTCCATGCAAAAGCATGTATGAGCTGCCATTCCACCACTCATTAGCTTGCCCATGCTCCCTTTCCAATTCATGAGCCTCATGACATATTTGGGATCAACTTTTTACACCTATGGGGGATTTGCCTATTTTGGGTAAGCCTGCTTTATGCTAGCTTTGGATGCTTCCTTATGGATTCGACCTATTGATGTATTCTATATATTCAGCAACCTATGTTATTACAGGGTTGGCTATTGTACACTGAGTTAATATAATTTTGTGTTACAGCTCCATTTTCAGTCTCCATTGTTGACAATTTTGCATGATCAATTGTAATTTGTTGTGAGTGAAATTAATCTATTGCTGGTCAGAATTTCTACATAGAGAGGGTGGAAAACCAAGAATTCTTCTACACCAAGCAGTGGGTCGGCACATGGCGTTAAGAAAGATTATCTATACTCAACATTGGTGAATGAAGCACCTCAAGAACAAATTGTGACAGTAAGGTGCACATTCCTGTGCTTATTCTCCCAAGCGAGGACATTCAATGAAGTAGTCTGTTAACCCTTAAAGATGGGGTTTTCCTCCTTTGTAAACACATCTATCATCTACTTTTTTATTTTACATTCATGTTTCCTCTTAAATTTAGATTTCTAGATTCAGAAAGGTGGGCCTTCTCAAGCTGTAAACCATTTTGTCCCATAGATCAATGGATGTTTTTGTAAAATCTATCGATCAACTAACAAGTTTGTTTGACATTGGAGAACTGTGTCATAGTAGCTGCAGGCTTTCCTTGCTTTCATGAGTCTGGTATTCCTCTTAGTCTGCTCAGCCATAAGATTATCCATTTCGTGTCTTGGTTTCTATTAGATTACAGACTTGGTTGTTGTTGGGGAGCATAGGGCTTCAATTTTAGAGAGTGATTATCTTCTGCATGATTGGAAACACAACCATAGGATTTATACCAAAGTTACAAATATCATGTCAGCAACTATATTGTTGAGGGTCCATAAACAGTGGATCGGATTTATCGGGAAAAATGTCGGCAAACCCCTCCAAGACTAAGACCACATACCACTTGCATACATTTAAAAACATATAAAATACACTTGTTTTTAAAAATTCACTGAAATCAAATTGGGAAATCTTCTAAAGGGCCAACAATTTGATTTGCCATCTATTACAATGACTCATTACTGGGAAGCAAGTCAATATCATAACCTTGGTTCTTAATTTAGTTTCTATGAACCATTAACCTGCCTCAATGGTAATCTCGTGTCAAAATCATCAGTAATCCTGGTTGGAGTATCTTACACTCATGTAATTTGCCGGCTCTCATGATTTCCCCGTAGAATTGTAATTCTATCCCTATAGCGCACTTTCAGAGAAACCAGCAGTGTCACTGTCTCAATAGAATAGTATCCCTGATCTGCAAATATATCGATAAGATATAGGTTGAGTTTAAAATTTTAAATTAGACACGCTAAGCTTCA
The DNA here is from genome assembly GCA_001517045.1 of Pseudotsuga menziesii. Classification (NCBI taxonomy): domain Eukaryota; kingdom Viridiplantae; phylum Streptophyta; class Pinopsida; order Pinales; family Pinaceae; genus Pseudotsuga; species Pseudotsuga menziesii. The sequence continues at coordinate 802,482 of LPNX010061308.1, forward strand.
AACAGAATATTTGCATTATGCAATAGAGGGAAAATAATAAGATCACACAGCAATATAATCCTTATCCTGAAGAGCAATAAAAGAAGAAACTTGAAATTCTGTTGCCACATTTTTTTGCAAAGAAACACTATAAAGTTCCATAACTGCCCTGTGCCATATCAATTCAGTCTGAAAAGCAGACAATAAGCATACCAAGCTTCCTGAAAACTGTTTTGTTTGACAAGGAATACATTCACTTTAATGTTATCAATAATTTGTTACACATTTGTTTCTCTTTTAATCTCCAGTAGGGTATAGCTGAGAAATTTTATATGAACTGCACGGTGTTAATAGGCTTAAACTGACTGCATAGCAACCACGAGGGAAAAATCTCGCTTACAAAGTCTCATTATAGAAACCCAGCTATGCTTCTCAAAATACAACGCAACAAATGTATATTGTCTACATAGCAATATTTTGGGAAACTAAAACTTTTTAAGTGGCATTGAGATAGTGACTAACATGTGGAAAGAACAAATAATGTTTCTTTAATAATTGATATCACAAAAACCATCCATTGAAAATAAAAGAAATATGAGCAAATGAATGGAATTTGAAGTTTGAACCGGCCTGAGTGACAGCAGAACACCTAGGAAAAGAAGAAAGAAGCACTAAACCATTTTTGTATGACCTGGCTACTTTTTTTGGTTAAGATCCTTCCCTACACCATTCTTTATCGTCACCTCATGTTTCGTATTGTGCCCTCCATGACAACGTTCCTGCTATGTTAACCACCTCTCTTCCCTTGTGCTTCAATATGAACAATATTTTTTCCCATTGAATGCTTTAAATCATGAAAAATAATGCCATGGTGAAACCTAATGTTGCAGAGAATACCCAAATGTATGGTCTGATGAATTTGTAAAAGAATAAGAAGCAAAAGGCCAGTGACCATAACAAAAAATGGAAAAGGAATTCCCCGAGAAACCTCCATCTAGATTGATTTTGGGAGGTGTTGGGTCTATACCCAGTGAAATCCGTTGGGAGGTGTTGGGTCTATACCCAGTGAAAATAATAATGAACTTTTGGTTTGGTGAGTTTTGTTATTGTTTCACACAGAACGATAATAAAACATAACAAAATCAATAAACAAACAATCTAACTGAAAATGCTAATCCTCTTAATATACCGCCCGTTTTATATTTCTGGTCAAAATTGCAAAAAGATTTGAAGAACCTTTTGCATCATATTTCCAGAAAACCCTACTTAAAGATACATCTACAAGGCTTTCATATTCAAATTACCCACTTCATTCCTACCTGTAATCCACCCCAGAATTTGCAGGAAAATACAAATCCCCATCCCAATAATACTCTGTAAAAAAATACAAATATTAAAAACATCCACAACAAGCAGGAATATGCAGAACCTATAATTATTACCCAAATATTCTCACAAGAAAACCCTATACTAGACAACTCTGCAGACAATTCACTTCCCAAACCCTAGAAATCCCAACAGCCCACCCCTCTCCACAGCCCAAACTACTTCCAACCTAGGAGATCTTTGGAATTCTACAATACTGAACAATTGGGTATCCAGCCATTGAGAAATTAAATCTTTAAGATGTGCTACAATCTTAGAAAGCAAAAAGAACAAAAATATTGATTAAATTTTAAAGAGTTTGAAGCACCTACTTGTCGTACAGACTGAATATATCCTCCAGCATTGTCAATACCCTTCTATTACACCCGAGACACCCCATTTAGACACAGTACGGCAGGGGATGCTCCCTCACAGCTCACCATCCCTAGGGGATAGGATGCATCCACAACCCTATGGAACATTAGAAAGAATCCACAAAAATCAAACTACTAAGACAAAAAATTATGCACAATTAACTTGCAAGCCTTTGACGACTGCAGAATATATGTTACATGTTGGTGTAGACCGAAAGTGGAAATGTGGATATCAGGAATAAAAAGAGAAGACAATTAAAGCACAAATGAAGAGTTTGGGGGATTTTGAGCAAGGACCTTTAATACGAATAAAAATTAACCATCGAAAGGAAAGAAAAAGTATATACTTAGACTTACCTAAGATAAGTTATAACAGAAACCCAAGATCCACATTCCCAGGCACAACGATGCATGAGTGATTGTGATTTGTGTGCACATAAGAAAAATCACAGGAATTTAACTATTAACACTTCCACAAGAATCACCTGTGGAAGACTGGTACCCATCAGTGATCTTTGAAGTAATAGATGTTATTGGTGGTCAAGATGATTGAATGATTCAGGACATTTTTGGAAAAGAGGAAGTAGAAAGTCTTTCACCTCACAGATTATTGTATTTTTGGGATAACTTCTTTAGTGGAAATATATGTGATCAAAACAAGAGGTTGAGATATACTATTCGATCAACTCTATGTTGGTTTTCTCCAGATTCCTTGATGTTCATTCTTGTTAGCTTCAACACGTCCTATGGGTTTTTAGGTAGTAAAGCAAGGCAAGCCAGTCATCTTGATTGATTGAATTTAGCTAAAGTAAGATTTTCATCTGATTGATAGATGTAATTCATAAAGCAAATACAATAGAACCAAAAATACCAAGGTATACAAGTCCGTACAAGAAACAAAATGAAAGTGAAAATACTATTCAATATAATTTCCGACAATTACTTATAACTAGACTTTAACTTCTTATAACATCAAACAAATGAATACTAAGTACAACTGAAAACATTGAACTAACCACTCCTGGCTTCATGTTTCATCTACCTCTATCTTGCCTGAATTGCTTTATTGTGCTTAAAAGTTTTTTTGGAACTATGATTTGGATCTTATCTTACACCAATTAAGTCTCTGTTAAATCTTTGGGACATTACAAGGTTTTCTTTTCTGATATGTAGATATATGGTGTTTCGCAATTGCTGTTCTTAAGGAAAACTTGTTATTATTGAGGTCAGCGGGTATTTTAGTAGATCATCATCTCCAGATGCAACTACAGGTTCAACAGGCCAAAGGGTAAGAGTCTTGATTCCTATCCAGTGCGAGAGTCAAAATCTCCCAATGGCATTCAAAATGGACTTTTCAATACAAAGTTAAGTCTTAAAAGTTTAACCAATCATGTCTATGTCCTGTATGTTGGTTTAAGCTGATTTATGTAATTACTTCTACTGAAAGCACATAGGCATGACACAGATACATAATGCCCTAGACAGGTATTGAACTGGAGAAAGACCCTCTTGTAGCATAAAACTCCAGATATCATGAAACAAGAAATGCTAAAACTTGTTCATCACAACTACTTTGTGCTTCATGCTCCTACAACGTTCCTCATATGATTTGGCGCTTCTTTTGATTGGCCTTGGAGCTTTCTTGCATCGTCTAGGCGATCTCACTGTAGAATTTTCTATTGACTTTAGCTTACCAACTTTGCTTCACAAGTTTGGCTCATGGCTTAGGTTCTCTGTAGGATGACAAAGGCCCTTCACCATAGCTCTAGCTCTCAGCGTTATCTTGGCTTATTTGTTTTCTTATGTATGACAAAGGCCCTTCACCACAACTTATGTCTACTACTAGAGCTCTCAGCGTTAAAATTGTGAAACTATTTCGCACCTGCCTTCAGCTATTAAAATCGAAATTGGTATTTCACTACCATACAACAGATTGAAGAAAATGAAAAGGGTATTTGATTGAAAACCTGGATCTAGGCTGGGGAGAGTGGTGGTGCCATCCCATGAACGAAGCAGCTCGGCCAACAATAACAATAAGCATGAAAATAAGGAAAAAGGGCAGCAATAACTTGATCTTAACTGATCCAATATGAGTTAACAGTTGCGTTAACCTCTGAGCCAGCAATCTGTGGTGCGAACCTCTCATTCCAGCTTTTTCCTTAGCAGGGGAATAAGCCCCGATGTTCATAGGGACGCTTCCCACGCCCAATCCCATGCTACTCGACATGGAAATCCCATAATACTCTTAAGGCAGCGAATTATCCCAATAGAAAATGGTGTGGGTTTAGCATGAGGCATTGTGTGACAGCCTATTTCCATCCCCATCTCAAACCCTGGCTCTAACCTTATAGATCGTGCTCCTGCATTCACCTCAAACCCTGCCCCAAACCTTGAAATAGTATGTTCTCCATCCTTTGCCTTAAACCGTGTTCCAAACAAGGCAACCCGTGATCTTTCCTTCGCTTCAAACCTTAGATCAAGCCCTAAAATACTATGTTGATCCTGCATCAAAACATGGCATTGCTGAGAAATATGGTTTAGAAACAGAGGAAAAAACTTGTATATGTATGTTCTCTTGCCTTCACCTCAAACCTTGTCGAACCTTACAGCTCATGCTCCTACCTTCACCTCGAACCTTGGCTCAGTCCCTGAAATACAATGTTGCTCCTGCAGTGAAACACAGAATCATAGAGGTATGTTTTGGAAATAGAGGAAAACCTCTGCAATAGTATGTGCTTCGACCATCACTTCAAACCTCTGCAATAGTATGTGCTTCCATATTTGTCTCCATCTTTTACCACATCTTATATTATAAATCATAAAAGACACGGAACTCCCCGCTAAAATGGGTTTCGGGTTAATGAAATGGGAAATGAACCGATATATCCGTCGCTTAACCGACACAATATTATTGTGTATTGTAAACTTTAGTCTAGATTTAAGTGTATTTATTTATTCAAGTGTATTTATTTATTTATGCGTCGTCTCTTAAGCGACGCTAATGAGGATATCCATCACTTAAGCGATGCTTATGAGCCTATCCGTCGCTTAAGCGACGCTTATGACCAAACTTTAAAAAAAAAATTTAACTTTCTGATTTTTGGTGGGTTTAAAAGAAAAAATCCACGCGCCGTCGGAAGTAACCGTCGGATTTTGGATCGAAATGTAGTAGTGACTTCAACAACCTCTTCCATCAAATTATCTAAGTTTGAAGGCTCTAGCACATGCAAACTCATTCTCTTCAATATTAGGCTCAAACTTATAATTTCCAATATTGGCCCCTTTTCCAAACTTGATATGACCACAATAGGTAAATATCCTCAATTATGACATGATAGTCATGGGTCTTGTGGCCTCTTAAGCTATTATTGTCAATTTGGCTTCTAATATTACTACTTACATATCTAGTAGGAAAGCGAGTTTGAGACATCAACTTTAAGAACCGTGCACATTGTTCCTTTATCCACACATAAGGAGCAATATGATTTCTATATTTTCCATCACCACATTTTTCAACCCAAAGATTTCTATGAATATTTAGTTGTTGAAGGTCGAGGAATGATGACACTGTATCATATGAACCAAAAAGAGTTTCTATAATAGCAAAAGCTATGTCTTTCTCAATATGCATAAAGTCAGCAGTATGCCTAATGGATATATGTTTAAATTATGGCAACTTATAGAATATGCACAATATTTTTACACCACTATCATTAAGTGGATCATTTTTAATACCACAAATTCCACCATCCTTAATAAACTAAATTCTTTTTTCTCCATTCTCAATAATGTAATCACTTGTTATTGCCAATGGTGCTTCACGATTCTCTTCTTGACCATTCAAAAGTGACTTTTGTCGATGATATGGATGCTCCATTTTGAGGTAGGCACAATTTCCACAATAAATGAACTTACACAAACTGCTTGAGTGTCTCACAAAATCCTTCAACATGTAAGCCGGACATCCATGGTATCCATGAACATTTAGACTAGTTAATGTGCCATATGCAGGAAGATCATGTATTGTAAACAATAAAGAATCTTTTAAAGTGAATTGGATAGAATGGTCATCCCATAAAATTTGAATTGCTTCAATTCCTTTCCACAATTCTTCTAGCTCATCAAATAATGGCTCTAAATACACATCAATTGTATCTGAAGTCACACTTTACTTTCCTGGTATAATTAATGACAACATCAAGAAGAATGGTTTGGTTGCTAACCATGGAGGAAATTTATAATTTATTAAAAACACCGTCTAAGTTGACCATTTAGTACTCTGATCTGAGAATGGGTTCACACCATCTAGAGCTAAACCAAGCCTCATATTACGAGGACCTTGGGAAAAATCGGGCCATCTATTGTCAAATTCCATCCACCTCTTAGAATCTACCACAAATCGTTGCTTTCCATCAGTTCTCTTATTTTTGGCATGCGATTGCATTAGCTCAGCAATGTCTCGACATTTATACATTCAAAGCAACTGTGGGATTAATGGAAAGTGTCGAAGAACCTTTCTAGGAGCTAAATTTGATTTCAACCCTGGTTTATACCTCCCTTCTTTACATTTAGCACATTATGTCTCACTTGCAAGATTTTTGCGAAATAATACGGAACCATTCACACATGTGTGGATGTTTTCGTACCCTAATCCTAGCTTACTTATTTGCGTTTTACATTCTCTCTGTTTTGTTGGAAATGTGGATTTAGGTGGTAATAATTCATGTAAAAATGCCAATAAATCGTCAACACTCTCATTTGTCCAACCATGCACTGTTTGCAAGTTAAGCAGTACAAGAATTGTTGTTAAATGATTGAACTTTCAAGTATCATACACAGGTTTTGAAGCATCCTCCATCAACCTTTGCCAATCATCCTTGAAGCCCTCATTAAATATTCTATCAATTTAAACCACCTTCATCTAAGGTTTCTAAGTCTCCATATTTGTTTGTTTCCTCTTCGTTTATGTTTGGCACCTCTACATCTCTCATGCTATGCAATTGTCAACTATGTGGATAATAATTTTAAGGGAAAGGGCTAATCCCAGTATGACGAAATTTTAGCATATGTTCATAAATCACTTGTCTTTTTCGCATCTTCCCACCACAACAATCATTACATGGATCTTTGCATCGACTATTCTCTCGTCATATGCATGGTATTCAATAGTTGTCAAAATTGGTTGTTGACTCATCTTCAATTTTCTACATTCAATTATAAAACCAATATGTTATCTCTAACTTTCCACTCTTTTCATCTATCTTGTCTTTAATTGATATGCATCAAAACCAATTCTTAGAGAAAAAACACAAAGGATCAACATTAATTATAATCATTTTCAAATTCCAATGCAGCAATAGGTCTAGAGCAACCTTGAAGAAGACATTTAAGCAAGACAGTGGCAAATTTGTGAGCAGAATGAAGTATGATTTTGGAGCTGACATTGGACTGTGTATGGGGAAGTCTTGAATTATGTTATAATGAGCTAGAAAATTTCCTCAAATTTAGTATTTATGGTGACTAGAATCTTCCATATAATATTTCTTAGTTGCATGGGACATGTTGTCAATCTGTGGCAGTATTTTGTACAGACCATCCCCAAGGAACAACAATACATGGCAATTTATTCCTTCAAGTTACCAATCCAATCCATACATGCCTTGATATTATGCAACAAAAAGAGAACCTTGAAAAATATGCTGCAGATAAATCTGACCACGATCTTGTAACTTATGCATTTGATGCTTTGTGGTTTCTAGATGGATTTGTTTATTTGGTTTTCCTAGCCATTTTTTGCAATAGGCCAATTATGGGAAAGTTAAAGAGACATATGCACAATTAATAAGGAAGGAATGAAGTCAAACTCAACATCACAAAACCCATAGATGTTATAAGATGGACACCTATACTCAGGTTATAAACAACAACATTCTAGGTATGATCTCAGGTTATAATCTAATATCAACAGTATTGCAAAGTCATGAACATCCAAAAGAATATATATATATATATATATATATAT
>LPNX010061308.1:810370-842055 GCA_001517045.1 Pseudotsuga menziesii
TTTGTATGATTTTCCAACACTGCATCTCTTCATGCAGTGATGCCCACATAATTCAAGAATTCTCCCACAATTCTTATGACAATAGAAATTGCCATGACCTCCAAAATGGAAAATAATTGGACACAGGTGTAGATTGCAGAAAGCTTATGATATTTACTCTTGTATCAAACATAAACTACATATTGTGTTGCTTGCAATACATTGATTATTTTTCTTTGCAAGGAGCACCAGACCTCAAGGGAGAAGCAATTTTTGGAGATGGCAGAGTCTATATTTTTTGACTTGGAAAATGTAGGTTATGTTATTAGAAAGCATTCTCTCCAAAAAAAAAAATTGTAATGAAAATCACTATGGAGCAAGGTTTGAATCCTACCTTAGTAACCTATGGCTACAATTAAATGGTTGGATAACATTCGTATGATTTTCCAACATTGCATCTCTTCATGCAGTGATGGTCACATAATTCAAGAATTCTCCCACAATTCTTATGAAAATAGAAATTTTCATGACCTCCAAAATGGAAAATAATTGGACACAACTATAGATTGCAGAAAGCTTATGATATTTACTCTTGTATCAAACATGTGGGGCTTACTGCAGATTGTGTTGCTTGCAATACATTGATTATTTTTCTTTGCAAGGAGCACCAAAGCTCAAGGGAGAAGAATTTTTTGGAGACGACAGAGTCTATATTTTTTGACTTGGAAAATGTAGGTTATGTTATTAGAAAGCATTCTCTCCAAATTTTTGTTTGTAATCAAAATCACTATGGACCAAGGTTTGAATCCTATATTGGTAACCTAAGGATACAATTAAATGGTTGGATATCATTCGTAAGATTTTCCAACACTGCATCTTTTCATGCAGTTATTCCCACATAATTCAAGAATTCTCCCACAATTCTTATGGAAATAGAAATTGTCATGACCTCCAAAATGGAAAATAATTGGACACAACTGTAGATTGCATAAAGCTTATGATATTTAATCTTGTATCAAACATGCGGGGTTTACTACAGATTGTGTTGCTTGCAATACATTGATTATTTTTCTTTGCAAGGAGCACCAGAGCTCAGAGAAGAAGTTTTTGGAGATGTCAAAGTCTATATTTTTTGAATTTATAAAATGTAGGTTATGTTATTAGAAAGAATTCTCTCCAAAATTTTGTTTGTAATCAAAATCACTATGGAGCAAGGTTTGAATCCTAACTTGGTAACCTAGGGCTAGAATTAAATGGTTGGATTTTTGTGTAAGGTCGAACATATAGAATCTGCAATGGATTTGTCAAAAAAGATGAAGCACGAGGGGCATTCTCCTAACATGGTGACATATACAAAATTGATTGATGCTTTCTCCAAAGTGAGATTCATGGATCAAGTGCATGATCTGTATAATGAAATGGTCCAAGAAGGATGCCATCATAATTTTTTTCTTTCAAAAATTTAATTTATGGGTACCTGAAGTCAATGAAAATTAGAGGCTAAAGAATTGTTGACATAGATTCTTGATGAAGTGTATTCTGTTGATGAAGCCTTTATTTGGTGACCTTGTAAATTTACTATGTAATGTCAATGAGATATAGAATGCCTTTCAAATCTATCTTAAGATGATTGATGCTGGTTTCATCTTTTTGTACCCAATGGTCCCCTTGACCTACTTCAGTGAGCATTCGTTGGACATTCATAAATTTATCTTATCTTATATTATATGTCATTATGAGGACTACCGACACTCTAATTGTGGGATTATGCAAGATAAACAAAATCAAGGATTCTCTCCATATCCTTCATTATATTGCTATAAGGGGTTACCCTATTTCTTTTGCTATTTATAACACTCTTAATGGTGGCCTATGTAAGGCTGGTCAAGTTGAGAAATATCACATACTTCACAAGGAACTGTAAGACCCAGGACATCAACCAAGCAATACAATTTATTCCATTTTTATTGATGAGATGTTGAGGAATAATAATATAGAACTAGCCTATGAGATTGCAAATGAAATTACAAAAAATGGCTTTACTCTAGTGGATGAAAATTTGAATGCATTGAGCAATGATATGTGCAAGGTTGATAGAGTGGAGCATGCAATAAAGTATCTAGTGGAGATGAAAATACCTTGTATAGTTTCTATATCACATTCATTGGGGGTCTCTACATGGTTGGGTATGGTGGATGAGGCGACAAATCAACTGGAGAAAGTTATTAGTAAGGGCCTCACCCACATATGCTATGTAGTCTTCACTCATCAAAGATTTCTAAAAATCAAAGAAAGTTGAAGTTGCTGCCCAGATATTGAACCAAATGCTTAGGGAACACATGTTCCAAGTTCCAGAAGTTTTATCTATGTCGTGCATCATCTTGGAAAGTTGGGAAAAAAGTTTGAGGAATCAAAAGTTCACTAGGAAATGATAGAATGTAGATTTACTATACATATTAGAGTATACTCTGAAGTAATTTATTCTCCATTTCAGGATGGTGAAGTGGGAAAATCATTACAATTACTAGACAAAATAATTAGGAGAGACTATGTAACTAACTTTTTGAAATATGGTCTTTCATAAAACAACTTTGCTCCAAGGGAAAAGTTGATGAGGAACCTAAGTGTTTAGATGACATAAACCAAAGATATCCAACACCGGGTATTAGATTATGATAATTTCAAAACAGTCAAATTTATTATTTTCCACAAGAGACCACTCTTGCAAGAAGGAATCGAGATGGATTTGCTTTGTAAGAAAGTATTGAACCAAGACCATTGTCAAAATACTTTGCTAAGTTTGGTTGCATGAAAATAGCCATTCATAAGTTATATTGTTTTTCTTATAAAGGGCTATAATATTGTAAGTCATTCTTTTAGGGTTCTTCCTGGAAACAAAGTCTAAAATTTTAATTTTTCTTGTGCAAGTTGTTTACGGGATCTACAAAAGTTGGGAATGGTGTTTTCATTCAACAAAATGGTCATATATGGATCCCACCTCTATGTGCTTCTCAAAACTAATTGTTTCTTCTAGAATGTTGGTTCATGTGTCCTCCAAGATGCATTTAATGTTGCATTTATGTGAATAATGTTGGTTCATGTCCTCCAAGATGGATTTAATGTTGCATTTATGTGAAGAAAGTTGCAGGCAGAATACTAGCACTTTTCAAATATCTGAAAAAGGGTTAAATGTGGATTTTGTATACATTTAAATCTATACAAGGTGGGACTTTTCTTCTAGTAAGTGAAATGAGAAAATAATCCACTTTAGTAAGTAGTTTGATCTAACTAGGACAATGTTAGACAAAGAAGCAAGAATTTCCCTGAAGTGTGGTATTGAAAGAAAGAAAAAAAGGTCAGGTGGTGACTTATGGCTATTGTGCATAATAGATTCTGTGTTTTGTGAAAATGGAGGATGCGTTCATGATTTTTTTATGAACCAAAATATATACCTTCTATTCCAAAGGATAAGTTACTGAAATTTCACTGTCATTTGAGAGGTAATTTGACTTCCCTACTGACATTTCCCATTAGCTATGCATAGAGACAAAACATCACATCCAAAGAGAGCATCACACATGTAAATTATGTATCTAAGAAACTAAATCAAAAGACCATTTTGTATTTAGATGCACTATCTAATATGAAATATATGGTCATTTTTTCTTGTTTAGAAACTCTGAGTGTTCCTTGACAATTTTCAAGGAAAATGAGATCGAAAGATCAAGATGTCTTGCATTGTTGCTTTGTAAAATGGTTCACTTATTAGAAAAAACTCTCAGGGACAAATCTGCTTGCATCAATAACTAAAGTCCCATCCTCTTACTTATAATATCCTGAGAACCCCAATCATTAAAACAATCTTCAATGATATTCCAATAATAGATCTGTCAATCAATGTAGGCTTCAAATCACACAACTTGTGAACAATAAGAATCTCATCACGAAATTCTTCTTGGAATTGGATTTTAAAAGATATAATGGTTGACTACGTTGCTAGTTTTGTGCTTCCTACTTAGATCCCATCAGTCAAACCTTCACCCATGTTGTTCTTTTCAGGTTATTAGAGCTCATTGTTGCCTATTTAAAAATTCTCCTTCTCTTCTTCTATTTCTTTTACAATTCTTACAAAGAATCCTTCACACTCGCATTCCTTACTCATTATTCTACTTTTGTAGTCCCACTAGCTATTTTTGGTCACTAGTGGACTTAACATTTAAATTAAATATATTTAAATTAGATATCTAGTATATGAAGAACATAGTCTAGAGAAGAAAACACAATTTGCACAAATAGGACACATCGCAAAGGATGAAATATGACTTGGATACTAACCTTCTTACCTACTTACCTGCGATATTAACCTACTATATCTCTTAGAGCTAAGATCTTTGTAATCAGAGTAGTAAATTTATTTCCTTGTGACTTTAGGGTTCCAGAGCCTCTCCTGTTTAAATACTTCCTTTCAATTCTCCCTTGAAAAGACTCCTGCACAGAGTTTCATGATTATATAAGTTTTGGAAATCATTGAATAATATGGGGTTTTAATGTAACAAATACTTATGTGCTTCAGTTCTATAACAATGTTTATTGACACCATCTCTTCTTAGAATCCATTCTTATTTACTTTTACCATGCCATGGTTCTCCAACATAGTATTCTATCTTTATTTTAGACCTTATGTGTTTTCTATAGGTCATTTTGGAGGCTATCGCTTGCATATGCGGTCCTATCAAGTCAAATATATTTTGGTAGATTGACTCAGGTTTTCAACTTGCATATTGGACTGGAGTTTCGCAGAGAGATTATGAGTTCTAAACAAAAACATGTCGCTCTAAATGGCCACAACTATGGCTTGTGGGTAAATAGATTGAAACACTATTTTGTTTTTTTTGTAAATAAAACACTGTATTACTTTACAGGGGCATAATTACAAAGCAGATATTCATAAAAAATAGTCATAAGGCTGGAGTGTGCTTGACCCCATTCAGATCTAGACTTGTTCTTTTAAAAAAATATATATATATAGAGTCTTCCCAAGTCTTCCAATTACCCCCAATACATCTTGTCCTATCAAAATTACATAGCTTCCCTTCCCCTATCAAAACAAAAATGCTATAAAGCCTATAAAACTCTAGAATCACCATAACTATATGATTATCGATACTGCTACTACTTCGACTGTTTAAGAAAATTATACCTAAAACTAGATCCTGCAAACATCGAGACATAAAGAGGAAAAGGTCAGACCCAGCCTGGAAGAGAGGTTCCCCATCGGGGTGAAGCGGTTGGGTATATCGCCGTAGAAATGTGCTAGGGAATAACTTCATTCTGGACTCCCACTGGAACTCCCTCATCCATTGGTTCACTCCTGCTATCCCTCGCCCATGGCCGAGCACACTCCAGTTCTCTTCGATCAACCGGATGGAACAGGAATCCCAACTTGGTAGCTATGATGTCAATTTTCTGGTGCATGGTATGGCACTCACTATTGTGCTCTTTCCAGAAATGGACTGGTTTCACATCCCCTTCTCCCTTAACTTTGTGCACCACCGAGGAGTGACCCACCATCCACATGGTCACCCAATATGTCATCAATATGCAATCATAAGCAGAGGCTCTGCCCGCCGTGTTGCAGGGGTCCAGGACCCAGTCCACCACTTCCTCATGTAAGATTTCCATTGGCATGTGTTTAACCTCTTCCCAGAGCTCTTTGACCACCTTCTCGACTTCTTAGCGAATTCCAAGTGGAACATGTTCTTTGAAATGTTCGGCCTCCTCCTGGGCTTGGAGCTGAGCCCTGGTAGTTTGACGGGCTTGCCTCAGGATACCCTTCCCCTTGGGGTTAGGATGGGAAGACACTTCTCCAGTGCACCAGTCTCTTTTAAACTATTGCTTGGGAGCCATAAGACAGAGGTTAGTAATGCAGAAGTGAAGCAGGGAGCTGCGCTGGGATGCACCAACAGATTCAAACACCAAAGGGCATACAGGGAGGAGAACGTGGATCTTGAGCTTGAATACTTTGCCTCGATGCGGAATGGAGGGTGTCCCGACCTTTGTTGCATAAGAAGAGGGGGAGCGCATGGGATCTCTCCCATCCCTGTCCTTCCCTTGTGTCAGGCTTATCATGAAAACGATAACCCTCGTTCCTGAATCTGCAGTGCCCCTCCTATGGCCATTACGAGCCCAATCTTGCCAATGATCCCATCGTGTATCACCCATCTTATCAATATCTATAGAATTAACCATAATGATGGCAAATGAAAGCCACCAGCTATGGTGATAATTTAAACCAAATCAACCACATAGCATTTAGGTTGGTCTAGTTTGGGCGTGCTCGCGCCTCCCGGCCCCATCTGTCCTGCCATCTGTGCCCCACTATTCAAGTCCCTTGAGGCTAGTTTTCTGTAGTGTTGGGCCCATTCCTTCGCCCCAAAAGCCTCCAGTCTGTCACATCGATAGCCCGGTTCACCTTCCATGCCAGCGTTTGCTAGAAGGTCAGCTGCTTTGTTGGCCTCCCGTATGACATGGCAAAAGGAAATCACTGAGTAGGTATGGAGGAGAGTGCAGAGATGGTCTAGCCTGCTGGTGAGGCACTAGATGGGAGAAACCTTTTCTGAATTTTGACCATTCACCATTCATTTGGTCATCTGGATGAGAATTTTTGAGTCACCCTTGATGATCACAAGAAAATGGCTGCCCCTGATCAAAACTTCAAGAACTTGAATCATTCCTTCCAATTCATCTAAGTTATTAGTGTCCACATCTATCGCTCCTAGGAACATAGTCAATATCCTTCCATCATGGTCGCAGCATAGACCCCCAAAGTCCTTCGGTTCCGGTTTGCCCTTGGATGCTCCATTGAAGTTCAGCTTGAAAACTTGAGGGGGAGGGGCAGTCCAGAACTTTTGGGCTGGATGGGTGGCATATCTTATCCCTTCTTCATAGTCCATCCATCATAGATTTGTTGAGACCCCTATTCGCAGCAATCTGATCTTCTTTGCGGGGGATAACCTTGTCCTGATCATGCCATTGCATGCACCAGATGGAGGACAGGAAGTTGTCCTTCACCATTTTCCACATCTTCTCCACATCTTTATGTTGGTCCCTGAAGATCCGAGCGTTCCGTTCCTTCCATAGGCACCACATAGTCATACCTGGGAAGGTGTCCCAGATTTATTTGATGATAGGGTTCTTGTAAGATTTTGGGTGCCAATCTTTAAGTGTTTGAGAGGATTGGCCTTGCCTTCTATCACTTTGTCAAAATCCCATCGCCCCTTTGTCCCAAATGACTGCTGCATATGTGCATTTATCCAGGAGTTGGCTCATGGATTCCTCCTCTTTGTGGCACAGGAAGCATTGAGAGGGTCCCTACACCTCCTCTCCTTCTTAAGTTTTCACTGGTCAAGATCCTCTCTCGGTCAACCAGCGATATAAAGAGAGTGACCTTGGGCCAGAGATTCATGATCCATATTTTCTTCCAGATACCATCGACCTCTGCATGGTTGCCAAGCCTGATGTTGTAGGCTTCCTTAATGCTAAAGGAGCCCTGATTAGTATATCCCCATCTTAAGACATCTGGACCTTCCCAAATCTTGATGAATCATTTACTCATTTCTTCCTGGAAACCCCCCAATCAAACACGCTTGTGAGATTAGGTTTTTCCTGAAAATCCCATTGGCGCTGATCCACAAAATTTTCGATCGTCCAAGACTGGTTCACCTGGATCTTTCCCACCTCAATCGCCTTATACTTGATATGCAACCATCTAGGATATATGCCAAGGATGTGAAGCCGATTCCATGAATCATCCCAGAATTTGGCCCTGCTGCCATCCGTGATCTCCCAGAAACTATGATCCTGAATAATATTCCTACTAGCCAGCGCTTTTATCCATATGGGGGAACCGCTCAGGGTTTCGTTGAATCAAATAAGTTGTTGTATGGGCTGGTCCCAAGCATATTTTATGTTCCAGAGCTTGGCCCATGTCTTCGATGTGTGATTTACCCACCGCCACCAGAATTTTGCTCCCTAGATCTCAGACATCACATCAGGATCTCTGAGGCCCAATCCTCCCTGTTCCTTTGGCCGACATATATCATCCCAACATACTAGAGAGAATTTATCTTTTGCCTCATGTCCACCCCATAAGAAATTTCATTGAATACTTTGGATTTCCTTGAGGATTAACTTAGGGGCAGCCGGAATCGAGAAGAGGTATGTAGGCATAGCCTAGATAATTGTTTTAACTAGGATCAATATGTTGGGAAAATTTAGGGGACGTAGAACCCAGCTTGAAAGTTTCTTCTTCATTTTATCCAAGAGTTCCTGCCAAGACTCTTGCTACAACCTCCCCACCCCCAAGGGGATCCCAAGGTATCTGGATAGGAAAGCACCTTTTGAGAAGCCCAATATCCGTAAGATGTTCCTCTGGGTAGTAGGGGCAGTGTTCACAAAAAAAGCCTGAGACTTATTTGGGTTGGTAGCCAAGCCTGAGGCCTTTGTGAAGAGATCCAGGCTATTTTTGAAGCTTTGTGCTTCTTGGACTGAAGGGTTCCCCATAAGCATAGTATCATCAACAAATTGTTGGTGTGTCTGAGGTGTCATTCCATCATGGACTTTTAACCCTATGATTTCCCCTCGAGTAGCTTGGGCTACGATGAGGCAACTCAGACCTTCAGCCATAAGGATGAAGAGGAAAGGAGAAAGAGGGTAACCTTGTCTGATATTGCGTGTGGGCTAGAAGGTGCTAGTTGGAGATCCATTAAGGAGAATGTTGAAGAAGGGGGTTGTGACTAAACCCATGACCCACTCCACCCAGCCATGGCAGAAACCGTGGGCCTCCAACTTTTTCTCCATGAACTGCCGATTCAGTTTATCATAAGCCTTCGCTATATCAAGCTTGATCATCATACCTGGTTGCCTCGTTATTTTGAGTGAGTGCATCACCTCATGGACGAGAATGACCCCATCCAGGATCTATCTTCCTTCCACAAAGCTCGATTGCTCTGGGCTGATAAACTTGGGGAGAATAGGTTTGAGCCGATTAGCAATGACCTTGGAGATGATTTTGTAGATGACATTACATAACACTATCGGTCTGAATTTTTTTGGAGTGTCTGTTCCTGCCTCTTTAGGGATTAGGGTTAGGAAGGTTACATTGAAGGATTTGAGCACACCCCTCTTGTTTCTAGATTCCTCCACAATATCCAACACTTCCTCCTTGACAAGATCCCATAAGTGATGGAAGAAGTTGGTTGTAAAGCCATCACGACCAGGAGCTTTCCCTAGGGCCATTTGATTGACAGCCTCCTCAACCTCCTGGATCCCAACTGGCTTGGTCAACATTTCATTGTTTTCTCCAGTGACTGCCCTGGGAACTAGGCTGGCAATTCATTCAATATCCCTTCCTCTATCCCCACCATCTTCACTAAGAATCTCTGAGAAGTGTTGAGTGAGTTCGGCCTCTATCTCCCGTCTGGTTTCCACCCTGCTTCTATCCCTTTTCTTAAGTTTATGGATTCTAGAACTGCTCCTGTTCTAAATCACCGAGTTATGGAAGAATTTAGTGTTTCTTTCTCCCTCCTGCGGCCATTTAACCCTCTCTTTCTGTTGCCAAAATATCCCTTCCTGCCTTTCCCAAGCCTCGATTCGACTCATTAGGTCCTTCTCTCTGACCTTCATGTCCTCATCCCAACCTAATTCCATGCCTTTTGTGTTGATGAGGTCTAACTCATTTAACAAATTGTTTTGTCCTCAAAGATGTTCCCAAATTCTTCCCTATTCCATGTGTGAATTTTGGCCTTCAGAGCCTTGAGTTTCCGTTGAAAGTGGTACATAACTGTTCTTGGNAAGGACCAATCCCAGGAAAGACTGATGGGCTAGTGGTCAGAGCTTGCTACTGGAAGAACATCAGCCATAATTTCCCCCATCCTGTGCATGATATTTTCTGACACCAAAAATCGATCAAGGCGTGAGGCCACTAGGTGCTCCTCCCCTCTTATTATTCTAAGTGTACCAACCATTTCCCATTTCTAGGTCTATGAGCGAGTTCTATGTTAGAAACTCATAGAAAGCTTCTTGGTATTTGTCCAAAATTCCCCTACCTCCCTTCTTTTCCCCAAGGTCGGTAATCAGGTTGAAATCCCCTCTAAGCACCCAATTTCCCACCTCAGTTTGATCCTTGAGCCAGTTGAGGAATTCCATGAGGGTATTCTTCTCGGGGAAACTGTTGGGGTCATAAAAATTCCTCGGTGATCCCCTCGCCCTCGAATCCAAGATGCGAAAGTCTGCCATGAGAGCAAACGTATTTGCGCACCAATCACAAATATCCATAGTCCTAGGCTGCCAAAAAATTGCCACACCAACAGATTGTCTGGCCACATCTATGGCCATTAGGTGACTTCCTTTCCAATTTTTTTCCCTTATTTTCTCCAACCCCTCAAGTCAGCACTTTGCTTCTTGAAGGAAAAGGATATCTGGGTTTTCCTACCTGATTTTCCTATTTAGTGTTTTCCACTTCCTAGGATTGCCACACCCCCTTATGTTCCACGATATGATATTCATTGAAAACCCTTTTTGACTTCAGAAAAGGCCACCCTGATCATAGGGTATTGGCCAGATTCAATTAGTCTAACTCCTACCACTGCTATGCATTATTTATTCATCTTCCTACCTCTTCTTAACTCTTCTTTCGAGGATTTCCTCTTACCGCCTTTTTGTGAATCTGGATCAATCCCAATACTCTCATGGGCACCAGTTCAAATGATTTCCTCCTGTAGGAGTTTGATCTGGCATCGAGAGACATAGCCTTGGCCTTTCTTCCCACACTCTTCCTCGATCGCTTCCATATCTATCTCACCGAGTTCCATGTCGTCTCCTTCTTCCTCCTTCATCCCTTCCATCTGCTGCACATCCTCTTCCTCTGGGATTTTAACAAGATTATCCTGCTGTTCTGCTGCAGGTTTCTCGGTGGAGGCATCCCTGTCCTCGTTCTCTGTCCCAAAATCCTCAAAGGGGTTTCTAGATTGTTGCTCCTTTATCACCTGCTCCTTTCTTACATTGGGTCTTCCTCCCTCTCTGGTTCTTCTTTTGTTTTTCACCTATGTGAACCCATCCGTTTCAGTATCTTTTTCCTGTTGAGGGTCAGACGGTCCAGCCTCGGGGCTTAGTTTTGGGAAGTTCCTTCCAATATGGCCATATTCATGGTAGTGATGGCATCTGAAGGGGAGTTTCTCATAGTCAATGGGATGAATCCATTCTTCATCTTCCCAGTTTAAACTAATTTCTCTCGGGAGTTCTCTGGAAAGATCCATATAGACACAAATCTAAGCAAAAGAGGTATACATTTGGATCTTGGTTTGTTCTGCTACCTTTATGAATTCTCCCAAAGTGTTTCCAATGTCCCTCAGGTTATCCATATCCTAGTACCCACTCGAGAGAGAGAAGAGATGGATCCAGACCGGGGTGACCGTCATATCCTCCGTCTCTGGGTTAAAACATTCCTTCCATGGACAAAGGTATAACCCAGCCGAGAAGAAGAAGTATGGGCATCCCTCCATGACTCTATCTATGTCTTCTTGGTTGAAAAATATAATGGTAAAGAATCCCTTTGAGCCTAGATGAAGGTCATAATGCCCTCTGGGGTTCCACAAACTGTTTATCCATTTAACCAGGTCTTTCTCCTTTGGCCATATCTGCACAAATTTCCCGATTAGGGCCTTTTCCTTCCATGATTCAATATTGCCTCTAGCTGCCTCAGACCTGATTTGAATCGCTGGGATGGAAGTGGTCTTCGGCAAGCAACCCCCCAGGCCAACCTTCTTCCTTGACCTGGTTTCTGCGTGCCTTCTGCCTCCGATTCCCTCCTCATCTAGCTTCTCCCTTCCAAGCTCTAGATCTCTTCCTACCGAGGCAGTGTCCCCCTGCCCCGTTGCTGCCATGTCTATCCTTGGGAGGCCCAAGGCCAATGTTTGTGGGAAGACCAGCGTGATCTGGCCGCCGCTCGCCCAACCTCACCGGGGTAAAACACTAGAATCATTTCCATCGATCTCCCTCCAGCACTCCTCTTCCAATAATTCTACCTTCTCCCGATTGAAACGCTATTTAAGAGTAAAGTGCTTTGGTGATTAGCCAAGATTCAATATTATCAGGAAAATAAATAAATTCACAGTATATGATTGTTCCTTAGAAATAATTTTGGAAGGGTGCATCAAGTTGTAAACTTTAGAAGCATGAGGGGCACCTGCAATCATGACACTTTGTCTTGTATGTAACCCAACAGAAAAAGAGATATTGGAGAGAGGAATGATACTGCAACAATAAGGGGTTGTACTGTATGTGGTCTCTTGTGAGCTCCCTTGATGTAACCCATGACAGAATATAGGCATCCTTTCACTTGGCAACTTGAAAACTTAGCATTGTCTGGAATCGGGTTGGTCACCAGAAGAGGGTTAAAAAGGAACTTACCAGCAAGCTACCTACGCTTCAGTATTTAACACTAGGGAATAAAGAAAAAATGCACCGCCGGACCAATGAAATTGCAATACAACAAGAGGGTGCAAGTAGGAACTTTCACATGGGTGCACACATCGAAGGAGAGGCTACTACATAAAATATCTAGAAAGAGTACATATGATAGAAGACAAGGAACATGCAGAGAGTATTCGACATAGCAAATGCTAGTAGAACTGACATGTAGAAAATGCCCTTGAGTTATAGTTATTCCATATAATGGGAATCTTGTAGGCTATCGTTCATTATTGATAGGTTGCAGGCATAATCCACAAGAGGGCTAGTGCAAAAAGGAATAAGCATCAACATGGAAAATCGTTAGCGCAATTATCGACTGCACAACACATATGGGTTGTTATCCAAAATTCACTAAAAATTTATCAATTCACAGTAAATCAATAAACTTACCAGGGATTTTGTAAGCAAAGAAGGTGATGTTGACGCCAGAGGCGCAGAATTTGTGGCCCGCCTCTTCAAGTGCCTCCAAGTTCTCTCCAATGTTGTTTTATCCATGACATCTATGGAAATTAAATAACAAAATTGTAAACTCTCAACAGTGGTGAATATCCATACCAATATCCTCAACGAGTATTACCAATATCCATATCCATAACTTGCCACACCCTCCTATGTTTGGCGCCAACGGACAGGCTATTTGGCACGAACGAGCAGGTTGGGTAGTAATTGACGGAATTGAAGGATGATGGTTCAGGAAAACCGACCATTGGCCATTAATGACGTTTCCGTAGAGGTGGGTGGAGCGCTGTTTGGTGCACTAGTTGGGTCGAGCTGCAAATGCAAATAGATTTTTTTTGTTTCTTTATATATATATTTTTATTATTATTATTATTTTATTATATAAATTATATAGATTTTTTTGTTTTTGTTTTATTTTAATTATTTTATTATATAAATTATATTTTTTTTTTGTTTTTTTTAATTATTTAATTATATAAATTATGTTAATTGGTTAAATATTATATTTTTTAAAATAATTATCATATAAGTTGTTTAGTTTTATAAATGCATTAGTTTACGGAGTTGACGATTTGGCTCGAAAGCCGGTCGTCGTTGCCACTTCTCGTCCAAATCATCGACTCCAATTGGTACAAAAATACGATCAATACTATTCGAGACGATGACCGACGAAAACCACAGATGAGGGCCCTACATCCCCTCGATAACTAACCATTCGAATGTGCCTCCTGCATGTAGACTTGTTGGAGGAGCTAGTCGGTGAGCTGACTAGACTAGTTAGCCGACTAATTAGAGATTAGGTCAACCTCCAAAGGTCGTGTCGGTTGACTGATCTGACAAGTAGTTATTCATAACTGTTTTGTAATCATATATAATAGGTTGTTAAGCTAGATACGAACTTGGTTCGTTTTGATGTTTGTATGAACACATGTGTCTTTTGTGTAATACAAGCTGTTATTTTAACCTACTATCTTGTCTCTTGTCTCTGTTATGATTATATGAGTCTATGGCATCTAATGGAGATTAATGTCGACGTTTCAAGCCATCCATGGCTCATCTTCAGGACATAGCGATGCCTGGAGGGATTGTTCATCTTTCATAGGTGAATTAATACAGAAACAATTCACTTGAGATGTGCCGACAAGGTTTAGTTTTTATTTTTGTAATTAAATTATTTTAATTTTTCTCTTTTTTCAAGTTTTAGTTTTGAATATAGTTAATTAATAATATTAAATCTTTTTACTTTGGGTTAAGAACATTAGATATAATAGTTTATTAAAATTAAAATTAAAATAGTTAATTAATTTTAGTCTATTGGTTTAGTTTGTTAGTTTATTAATATAAAAAGCAATTTTTTATTTTAATAATTATATTTAGTTGATGACCTAAGGTATGTTAGGTGTTTTTAATAATATGAGTTTTGTTTTATTTATGTTAATCCATTTATAATTTATTTAATTTATTTAATACAAATATGACTATTATTTTTTTTTTAATAGAAACTAAGAAGGTTTTTTTATAAAATAGGTTGTGCACAGCCATTCATTACAGAGAATAAAGTGGGAACAGAGAGTTCTTGCAGTTCAAAAATGCTACATACAAAACTGATCCAAAGAGATGTCTAGAAAACTTCACATGAGGAATTTGCAAAACAACTAGTGCCTGGGGTAGTGTATACCCTTATAAACTGACTGCAAAGCAAAAGACAGTAAAACATATTTAACAAATTTAAAAGAGAACTGATTATGGATTTCCTCTGGGCTTCATGGGATAAACCATTGATTCCTCCTCCATGGGGTGTGCTGCAACTGCAGGGGTTTCGTTCACCTTGCTACACTGGTTCATATTGATTAAGCGCTAAAGATCTTCTTGAATTATATCAACCTTACCCATTATTTCCTTGAGGTTTCTCTCGTTTTCATCGATCCTTGCATCATGATTGCTAATTTGCAGAGAGGTATAACTTACCACTTCCCCCATGCTCTTGACCTCTTGTGCTATTTCCTTATTATCCATTATTCCTATCGCCATCATCTCGTAAAGATTGCTGAGATTCTTCTTTATGTCCATAATGCCAACGTTTTTGTTAGCCTGAGACATGCTGCCTTTTCCTGGAGAGATGTCAATACGGGCGAAGTTACTATGCAGAGCACAAACTGAACCTACTAACACACAAGCCTGATTCTCAGCAGAGAGGCCACTTAGGATATACTTTAGCACTTTAAGCTCCTGCTGGAGGGAGGCACCCTCCTTACTTCGACAGGATAAAGTGCCCACTGCACCTTCCTTCCACCCTGAACAGTGATAGCCTAAAATCATGTTTTTATCAGTAGTGAGAGACTGAGCTTCGGACAGGAGACTGGAGCCAAAATAAATGCTTGCAAACCACAACAAAGAGCCTATAAGGGTTCTACAAGAGCAATAGGAGAAGGCTGCGAGGGAAAGCCTTTCCTTCACAAAAGTCCTGGTGAGAGGGAGAGCTTCCCATGAAATTTCCTGCAGCCACCCTTCATTTACGCCTGAAATTACATCCAAGAGAATGTGCTCCAGAGGAATTTCATGATGGACAGAGCCGAGAGAAGAAGAGAAATGAGCTTGCAGACAGCTTTGAGGAGAAGAAATAGTGAGTTGATTGACAAGACTTGGAGCATGCGAGGAGGAGGGGCAATTAACCTGGGGGAGATGAGCCATTAATCCAACATTGTCCAAGAGAGGATGTAGGCTGAGAAAGATCCACGCGGCGAGGGTAAGTGTGTTGGAAGGACAATGCATTGAATGAGAATACCCTTCGGAAAGGAGCATGAGGTGGGAGCTAGCTGTGGGAGGATGGCACAAGGTGGTGTGAAGAAGGGTAAGGGGAGGGATAAGGGAGAGGGGTAAGTATAGGGGAAGAAATAAGGAGAAGATGGATGGATAAGGGGAGGGGGAGAAGGGAGGAAAAGGGGTGGAGGGATAAGGTGAATAAAGGGGGAGTTTTTCTTGAAAACCTTTAGGGGTAATAAGAGACACTTCCAGGAGTGGAGAGAGGGAAGACCACTTGCCTTGAGAGAGGAAAGAGTAAGCCCGGCAAACCATTAGGGAATGAATTTGGTGTAAGGGGATTTTTTGTTAAGACTGAAATGACCTTGAGGTAGGGAGGCCCCATGTTTTCCAAGGCATCCGCTGTAGATTTATTGTGGCGAAGAATGTGGAATAGATCATAGGATTTAGACATGAGAGGATTTGCTTTGTCATACAGATGATGACAATTAATTGACCCGGAAGTGTAACCATTAATCAGCTTGAAAATAACATGCCGAGAGTCTCCAAAGATCGTTATCTTGTGAAGGTCTTTACTGAATAAGGATTGTAGTCCCCATAGGAGCACCAACCACTTGGCCTCGTTGTTGGTCCTACATCCAAGGCCTCAAGCGAAGGTTTGTTCAACATGTCCTCTGGGATCCAAGAGGATCCCCCCCACACCTGCCACCCCTAAATATGACTATTATTAAATTAGTTTCAATTTTGAATTAATTTTTATTTAATTAATAGATATGTTTTAACCTTAGTTTATATTTTATACAATTTAAATTCAATTTAATTTATTGATTACAGTTTTAATTTTGACCTTAGTTTAGCTTTTCTACAATTTAAATTTAATTTAATTTAATTTTAGGTTTAATTTTTAAGTTAATTTTTATTCTCTAGTTTAATTTTTAGTCTAATTTTTTAATTTTTAAGTTTGGTTAAGTTAGGAAACTAGGATCAACTAATGGATAGACCATCATCCTTGTTTAGGCAATTAGGGTTTTTAACTATCTCGATTTCTTCTCTGATTCTTTTCCTTGACCAATTATCGACTTGTGCTATGACAACATAATCTTGGCGTACCTCTTTTGCTTCATTTTCTGGTAGGTGCTTAATGCTTTCTTCTATGCTGCAGATGATGTCTTCGACCGTAATCGTTTTAGGGGCAATGACAAAATTAAGACCTTTCTCAAGGAGTCTTCTGGTGGATGGGTTTAGTTTAAAGTTTGAGAGATTGACGACAAGTCTATTGGGGTCCTTTGTTGCTAATTTATGTTTAAGGTTACCTTCTTCAATTATGTGGTTGCTGTTATTACTCTCTTTAATTGAATGGTCACCATCCCTAGTCATTGCACCCTTATGATTATGGTCTTCATTTAACCTTGGGAGTCGGACACCCTATTCCAATGTGTTGGGCGTGTTGTTTATTTTTCTGAATAAATGGATTAACATAAATAAAACAAAACTCATGTTATTAAAAACACCGAACATACCTTAGGTCATCAACTAAATATAATTATTAAAATAAAAAATTGTTTTTTATATTAATAAACTAACAAACTAAACCAATAGACTAAAATCAATTAACTATTTTAATTTTAATTTTAATAAACGATTATATCTAATGTTCTTAACCCAAAGTAATAAGATTTAATAGTATAATTAACTATATTCAAAACTAGAACTTGAAAAAAGATAAAAATTAAAATAATTTAATTACAAAAATAAAAACTAAAAATTAAAAGTTAAAAACCTAAACCAAACCTTGTCGGCACATCTCAAGTGAACTGTTTCTGTATTAATTCACCTATGAAAGATGAACAATCCCTCCATGCATCCCTATGTTCTGAAGATGAGCCACGTCTGGCTTGAAACGTCGACATTAACCTCTCTCATCGCAGATTCTCCATTAGATGCCATGAATCTTAACTACAAAATCTCACCTAACCTAATTATATGACTCTATATGTGTATTATTGGTAACCTAGAGATCTGAGTGATTACAACATTGGTTCCGTTGTCGGTAGTACACGTACGGATGAAATAACCATTAGGATATGATCTCAGAGAAATATATTAAATAATGGTGGGAGCGTAAGATTGCAAACTACTTGTAGAATTATGCTAGAAGAAATAAGCTCACTATTTCCTAGGCGAAGGATAAATTCTTCATTGAAGCGCATGAAAATTTTGTAGAATTGGTGCCTCAGTTTTTGAAGAAATTACTAAATGAAAAATATGGTAGACACTAAGGAACAAGAGTTTCTCAAGAAACTGATACGAGGAGGATGAACAAACCTATCAGAGTGGTTCGAGAAAATCACAGACGAGTTCTGTCAGGAACAAACCGTAGAAGAGAGAATTTTGGTCGAAACTATTGAAAAGAGGTTCTATACCTACTTTACCGAGAAATTTATTTGTTCACTACCGACTCTTTTATTTAAATTCCTGATCGACAGAGGAGTAGGGCATATTGTCGAACCTCATCCATCATTGGTCGAACCGCCATCGAATACCAACTAGGTGGAGAAGCAAAAAGTGTGGGAGAAGTTCATTGTTGAAAGGGAGTGGGAGTACTTCTTGAACAAATAGAAAGAACTATCCGGGCTTAGTAAACCATCATGTAGGCTATGGGGAGGTATCTGATCATGTGTTGGGGTGGAGTAGAAGGATGCTATTTGACATTAAAAAGAACCACCAGCAATGAAAAGTTGGGCCAAGAAATAAATAATTGAGACGGTCACTCACAAAAGCACTCTGGATTCGTAGAAAATAGAGAGAGATAAAAGGCATAAAAGAAGGGAGGAACAAAGAGAGCATGTCATCGCAATGTAGAGAAGAATGAATACTTGGGTGATTGAACAAGAAGGACATCCGCTAGAGTCAGGTCATGACCGACAAGAATATGGCATAGATGAAGAAGAACTGTCACCAATGGAAGAATATCTATAGATATAGCAGTGTAAAGCTTTCCATATTGAGATACCCCAAGAGGAAACACCTTTATCTCCAGTTAATCCGAACCTGAGTGCCCGAGTGCAGACCATTGTCGAAGAGGACCAAAGGCTACGAGCTGGTGAGTTTGACGTATGGAGTCGATTAGACGGTGAAGGAAACGATGTCGATAATTTGGTAATTTGTTGACTTGATGAAGGAAACTGGGTCACATTCCAAACGTACCCGTCCAACTGAGGTATCAAACTAATCTACCTAGGCAATGAAGGAGCACCCCCCCTGCCAGAAAAAAACTTTAGGAAATATAGAACAGTGGAATTCGTGCAAGAGAATATCTGAGCTACAACAATTATCTTGGACTTTGGAAAAATAATTTGAGTTGATTTTATTACTTGTCGAGGAGAAATCGACAAATAAAATTTTTGATGGGAACGAGAGTTCTGGCGAAACTGGCTGTAACCAATACAGGGCTATAGAGAATATCCCATCACCCCCACCACCACCTCCTGAAGCAGATGCTGACACTAAGGACATGGGGCACGATGTAGCACACATCCCCCTCTATGAGGGTGATGAGGATCCGAGATGACACTGGTTCGTCTGTGAATCGACATGGGATGCTAACGATGTAACCAATGAAGATAGATAGATGGAGCAATTTGCTGGTGACTTAAGGAAGAGGGCACTAACTTGGTATATGACATATACCGAAAAGACACCTAATGTGACCAAGGAATAAATTAAACAAAAATTGTTGTCCTTCTTCAAAACCCTAGATGCAAAGCATCTAGCGGAAAAAAATATGAAAACAAATGTTCAGAAACCTACAGAAACTGTTCATGACTATGACAAGTGATGGAAGGACATATAGAGCCAATTAGACTATAACATTGATGAAAAATTATTAATTCAATGGTTTCTTGCAGGACTTGTACAAAATATCCAAAGACATATTAGTCTGGAAACATTCAAATCATATGAAGAGGCATTGACAAAAGCACTGCATGTCGAGATGGATGATGACTATCTAGCACACCTTGTCGACAATCGCATTGAGGAGAAGTTGGAAATCATGTAGAAATAATTAAGAGAACTAAACCTCAAAGGTTAGGATATCTAGTGCACAATGTGCTCGACGACTGGACACACAAAAGACCACTGTTGACAAGATGTCCGTTTTGTTCAAACAAAGTGTTTCTGTGACATTTTCCAAGAACATGGGTCACACATGATGAAGGAATGCCCTTACAATATAAAAAATGGAAAAGCTTCATGGTGTGCGATCTGTGAGGTAAAAATTCTTGCGACAATAGACCGCCATTTGAACCTAAAGAATCGACAAAATTACCATGCAATCTACCAGACAAACACTGTTGCTCAGAACAATCATAATATCTTGAGGAACAATGAACAAAATGAACCAAGTAACCAACGCTATGAAGGTTGAAGATACAAGCGCCGATATGACAATTGCCATGGAGGATTCGGAGGTTCAGGCCAATTCAATGGAAATAGGGACAACATACCACGACGACCCATCCAGTGTTTTACATGCTATAAAGAAGACCACCGATACATATACTATCTGTATAAAGATCAGACTGTATTGAAATTTTGTGCTAGCTGTGGTGTGGGCGATCACTCACCAGAGGACTGTCCCACTATACTTGACAAAATTAATAAGAAGAAAAATGTTAATGTCTTGTTGTGTGTTAAGAAATGCAGTGTAATCCCTACTAAGAATTTACATGTAGCCACTAGGCAAGGGACAAAAAATGGTAATGATAATGCACGCATAAGTAAAAAAAATGATTATCCTAACCCCATAAAGCAAAAACAATTGTAGAATGAGGCATCAAACATGTTCCAAGAGTTCACCTGACAAGAAGAGATTGATAACAATCGACAAGATGTCTCACAAAAAATACTTAACTTAATACATAACGACAAATTAGTAGCACAATTTATCATTAGAGGAAATTTGGGGTCTAAAATGGGCCTTATAAGAAAATGTGCCAATAATAAGTTCTTGTGAGTTGGAATTCAAGAACCAATAGAATTTCAATAAAATGAGTCAACCATAATGGTTGAATTGACATATTTGTCATAAAAAAAATTTACTTTTTTTGTTCGTATTTTCGACATATCTCCCTGTGTTTTTACTCAAATTTCGATCGAGAGAGCTCGTTGGATGCGGAATTTGATTCTGCATCCAATGATCTCTCCCAATTAAAATTTGAGTAAAAACAAAGGGATATATCTAGAAAATATGAACACAAAAAGTAGTTTTTTTCTTTCTTCCTCCAAAATTAATAAATATTATTTCATTATTTTAATTATTATTTTATTATTTTCCTTAGGAGGCCCATTTTAGACCTCAAAATTCCTCTAATGTGACCTATTATATAATATTAGGAACACACATAGCGTGGAGAAACAAACTAAAAATATATGCAACCTTAATTAGAAAGATAAGAGTGATGTTGACCTGGAAATTGAAGGATATCACGTTCGACAAGTCGTACTCGACTTTGGATCCCAAGTAAACATCATGACAAGGGATACATGGGAACAACTTGATAGACCTTAACTAAACAAATCAGGCATATATTTGAAATTGGCAGATCAAGGATTAATCGAACCCATTGGTGTTTGGAGAAATGTCGATACAACGATAAAAGGAATTTCGACAAAAGTCAACTTCGAAATCATCGACCAGAAAGAAGGATCCAATTCTTTTCCAGCCTTGGTAGGATGCAACTGGGGTCGAAAGTGTTATACCTAAATCTCGTCATTAGCATGTGATGAGATCCTAAACTTCAGTGTTTCCCTCAATCCCAAATTGTGAAGCAAGAACATTGGTCCAGACATCAAATTTGTATATGAAAATCCATCACTGCTTCTACCCTTTAGTCAAAAAGCGATACCTTCTTTAGCACTGCCTGTAATATGTTGGAAATAAGTGGTGGCACCGCCTTTAACATTTAAGCAATACGCGGTTCTTCCTAAAACCGCTCTGTCATGGTGAGAAAGAAGTGAAAAATAGAAGTTCTCACGAAGCTTCTCGAAAGAAGGCTTCGTGGCACCCTTATCCCTGATCACTTGGGTCAGTTGGGCTCAAGATCCATCCTTGTAGGATATCCTAGCCACCTCAACCATCAATTTCTCAACCATCCCTATCCATTCCAACCCTATAAAAAGCAGGCTCAATCTCCATGGTTGAGGAGAGAGTAATGTTATGCTGTTGCTTTGATATTCTGTCCTAAGTTATTCAAGAGAGCTTGAGGGAGCAAGTTGGAGCTATTGGGGACAAGAGATTGGTTTTGTGAGAGAGCATATCAACACTTAGGCATAGGTTGTATAATCTTTCTTCATTTTATTAATGTAAATTTGGTTCATTTCCCATATACTTGTTATGTTATAATATTGCATGTTAGTGTCAGATTCCTTAGTCACTGACATAGATCTATAGATGATGTTTTGGCATCTTTGATCTCTTGTGTGTTTGATGTGTTTATGCAGGTATTTCCTTGGATACCTATTGTCATAAGAGAAGAACCACATCACTCCATCAAAGATTGTATTCTACGTGTTTATAGCTTCTAGGGAAAGTCTTCCAAATTTATCGTGAACTATTTGTTCTGGATCTGATCCATTCAGACCAGAGGAACAACTTCTGTCAATAGAAGGTGTGAAATTCCGAGAAACAAATCTGGCGACTCCACTGGGGAAGAGCTTTAGCTGATTTAATCTTCCTTACTATTTTCAAAATACTTGTATGAAATCCAAGCTCCCATTCTCTATTAGTTCAATTAGATCAACTAGATAATCTAGTGGTTGTTGGTTTGGTATCTTTAGACCTGTTCAGATCTGATTTTTCTGACTTCCTGTGCTCTTAAATACTGTTAATTTCTGATTTTAATGCCAGTTGCACAGTGATTTAAATTTTCTTTTTCACCATTTTTTGTTTTGTTTCGGACATCTACAGAGAACCGCGTATAAACGGTAGGCAAGAAGTGGTGCCACCGCCTAAACTCAGTTACCAGGGATTGGTACCACCACCTGTAAGTAGAAATCAAGAAGCGGTGCTGGAGTGGAACCATTTTGTCAGTGACCCTCTGGAAGCGATGCCAGGTAGGTCTTTCTAGACTTTTTTTTTCAAAGTTTTTTGCAAAAAACTTTGGTTGTTGCGTTTAGTTCTGAGTGTCTGGGTTTGTATTAAAGAGATCTGAGTGCTTGAGTGTTAAATTTGGTGTGTTAAAAGGCTTGTTTTGTTGAAATAAAAGAGCTAGGATAATTTCATCTTTTCATTGGCTTGTTTGCTTGGTTTTGAGTTTTTCTAAAGGAATGCTATTTGAGAGCTTAGCATCAGTTAGATATCGGTCTTATTGCTGGATAAATCTAAAAAAGAAGACTTGCTTGACAGGTTACTTGTTTTTATTTTTCATTAAAAAGTTTGTGAAGGACTTCTTTTTGCTTTGAAAAAGAAATTGTTTTGTTGGGAGTTGTTTATATTTTTTTTAGAGGATGAATTATTGGACCTCTCATTAGCCTCATTAGCTTTCAGATTTCCATATTTATTCTCTTTATTTTACATGTTGATCTCATCAAAAGAAAAATATTAGTGTTTTAAGTTAGATCTTTCTAGTTTTTGAAGAAAAAATTGAAAAAATGTAGATTATACCTTTGAGTGTGTTTTTCCTTTTTTCTTAGAAAAAATGGATCTTACCCTATTTTGCTTGCTTTCAAAATTGGTTTGAATTTTTTTGCTTGTTCTCTTTTCGGAAAAAGTTTGGTTTAGTGTAGTTGTTCAGGAAATTTTTTATTTCAAAACCAGAATTGAAAAGAAAAATACTCTCTCCTTCAAATAGGTAGGCATGTGTTGAAAAGTAAAGTGAAATTATCTGCATTATATTTTTGCATGGATTTACATTTCGGTCAAAATATCATGCATTCACCTAACCGCTCAAGATAAAAATAACGGTAGTTATAGGTCTAAAATTGTATAGAAATTTGAGTGATAAGCTAGTGACATGTTCAGGCATCGTAAAACGTAGGAGCTGTCGCTAATTTGTCTGCACTACAATCTGGGACTCGCACGGTTCTTCCATGTACCGTCGGTATATATAACGATCTTTCAAATACCCTTGAGGTATATAGAAAGGTACTTCACGTACTTGATTTTATATTGGAAGGCCCCTTGTGAACGGTTGTGCATTAGATAACACTATTATCGATTTGAGCTCCCACGTACCTTGTGTATATTGAGAAACCCTACTAGGATTCCTTATCCAACTGATAAAAACCCTTTGGTTGTCTTGTTTGGAACAATACACTGAGAACAACACTCGGGGAGACTACTACGCACGTACCTTGAGTATATTGCGAGTTGCACCTACTTGAAAATCTTGGTGAGAGACTGACTATTTTGAGCTCATCCTATCACTTAAGTTTTCTTGTGGTGTGTATCTTGAGTATGAGAATAATTTGTGTGAATTTTTCTTAGTTTTGAAACCCTAGGTTAGGCTTAGTGACTAATACAATCTGGCTGAGTTTCACTTGAGACGATCCAGAAGGAATCAAGGGTTACCACCCGATTTTCCTCCTGTTATAGGTGAAATTCCAATGGAAGCCATTGACCAAGGAACTATAACTTGTTCCCACGAGGAAGAAGATCTGGTTGTAGAAAGTGGAGATCAATTCACTTCTTACGTTAATCCCTTGTCTCAACAACCTCCTATGGGTGATACTTCCTTTCATCCTCCTATGGAAGCTCGTATTGATAGTCCTGATGAACCACAATATGGTCCTGATGCTCCATTTTGGAGAAATTCTATGGGTCAGGACATTTCCTAATTTGGGGTTAATAGATCCTCTCCTAAAAAAAATTCTCCAGGTAAAGAAGAATATAGACAAATCCAAGCATCTATTCACCGTGCACATGATTTTCAAGAGAGGACATAAATACTAGAAAGAGTTTTGGCCACACCTGCACCTCATAATGAATCTATATCGGCTCAATTACCCCATAATACAGATCCTTGTCCTATGGTTGAAATTAGAGCTTCCACTAATGGTTATCTAGCATATGGTGAGACTTCTCGCAATCCAGGTCAAACTTCCAATCCCACTACTGCAATTTTGAATTCTAGGTCTTTCTCTAGTCATCTTATACTTTCTATGGTTGGGGGCAACATTTAGTTCCAATAGTGTCTATACCTTCTAACGTCGGGGGAAACCCCCAACGCGACTGTTGAGCAGCAAAAAGACCACATTTTATTCATCTTTCCTATATCATTTGTCACCTTATTCCTATCTTATCCTTCCATAAAACCATTAATATTCACCACTTTCATAATAAATATGGGTTTATATTACCATTTTCCAAATCATTTATTTTTGAGTATTTTGAGTGAATTTGTGGTTAATTACTGAAAAAATAAACATATTTTCTTTATACTTTAAAGTTGGATGAGTTTGGTGATGCTTACAGGTGTATTTGAAGACTTTAACAAGCTCAAAGGTGACCACCTAGCCTCAAATTTGAATTTCATCCTCAAGATGTGGGCTAATTTCAAGGAGAAGATCATGGACATGTGGAGAGAATATCTCATCCAATATTTGTTGGAGGATTTCAAGGGATAAGTTGAGAGAAAAGTGGATTTGTTGAAGATTTTGAGGGATAAGTTGAGAGAATAGTGGATATGTTATTATGATCAGTTATCTTGAATTCATGTATAAATAGGAGAGCTCTCTCCTCATCTTGTTGGAGATCTCGCTAGTGGTTTGGAAGTAGAGAATAGTCTAGAGTTAGTCATAGAGTGGATTCTTGATTGTTATGTGATGAATATGATGCTTAATGCACATCCTTTCACTCTCTTATGTTAATATAAATTTTCATGATTTATTTGTTATGAATTGTTGGTGTAGATTTATCATGAGCTAACAAGTTAATGTTAATTGCTTTATGTCAATTTATTTCATGCAATTTCAGTATTTCTTTATCAAGTTAATTTATGCAATTTCATGTTTTCTGCAATTAGATTTACTTTCATACATGAGATTCAATTTCAGTTGTAGAATAGGTTAGCAATACTCTGCCTCTGCATATATTTTTTCTGCACCTCACAATTTTATGCTCTCTTTGGGTTGACAATTAAATCGTTGGATATCTGTTATAATTTGTTTAATATTTTCCCTAACATTTTGGCGTCGTTGCCGGGGAGGTGCTAAAAGCGATCAGAGTTTAGATAGATAGATAGTTCATTTTTTTACATAGAAATGAGGAGGGGGAACGGTAAGACGCAATGACGAATTCACTACAGAATTTCCAGAAGTCCCATGGTGTAACAGCCAGACGCATCCACTTTAGTGGGTCACCCCAAAACCTTGTTGTTTTTGCAAGTGTGTTTATTTTTCTGCAAAGTATTCTTTCAATTTCTGCAAATGCGAGTTTGTTTTTATGCAAATTTTATTTTACAGTTTTGTAGTATAGAGTTTGGATTGATTTCATTTTTTTGGGCTAGCTTTTATTTCATACTAACTTCCTTTTAACCTTGTATTTGTTCATCTTTTGTTTTGTACAGATTTTTGTGCACCCTTTTTATTTCTGTTTTTGCTACTTTTTTTTGTGCTTGTCATGCACTCATTTTTTGTAGTACTTGATTTGATTTCATTCAAATGATTTTAGGATGAGCATAAGTCTATATCAACTCTCTCAACTCCTAGCAGAAGCAAGGATCTCCTCTTCCCAAGAAAATGAGATCTTGATAGCAGCTAAAAGATTTACTACTCCTCCTGAAGTGAAAGAAGAATTGATATTTGAAGAATCATGCATATCAAATGAGGAGCCCCTGTTCAAACTAGAGATTGAAAGGGAGGAAGAAGGAATCTCGGGTGATCAACATCCTAAAGAATATGTTGCAAACAAATGCTGCATCGAATAATGTTTTCAGGTAAGTACTAGTTTATATTGGTTTTGCTTTCACTTTTATTTTATTAATTTTCATTTTCAGCATTTAATTTTTCATATTACAGCATATTCTAGATTTAGTTTTTCAAAATTAAATCTTAATATTTTCTTACTCTTGGTAGATAGATGGTTACATTGGAAATTTCATTGTATGTAAATAATCTTTAATTTTCAATTAAAGTAAAGTAGGTAAGTTAGTTTTATTTCCAATTTAAAATTAGCATGTAGGATGCTTTAATTTTCTTTAATGTTTTTATTTGTTAAATTTTTTATTTCTAATATTTTTAAATTACTATTTATTTTTAATTTTGTTAGGAATTAAAAGACTTAGTTTATTTCTAGGAATACTCTAAAACAAAATTTAAAAGGAATATATAAAGAAATTGTAATTAAAAAAATTAAAAAAATGTATATTGTTTCTTTGTTTTTAATTCATTATTTAATATTAGTTTTCTAGTTTTAATAACACCCAATAATATATACATAGTAGACATACATAAATATATTATTAAATTAACAAGACTTATAAACATTAACAAAATTTAAAATTAAAATTAAAATATTAAAAATCAAACATTAATATATCTAGATAATAATTTTTTAATATATATATCTATATAATGAACTTATATAGATATATTTAATCAACATTAACAAAACCTGCAATTTTTTTTATATAACAGATATAATAAAAAATCAAAATGGAAAATTGAACGACCCATCATTTAGCCTATTCTTTCAGTCTATCTTTCGATCTGTACAGGTTGAAACCTACAAAAATTTAGAAAAAATCGAATAAATTAAAAATGAAATAAAATAAAACTTAAAAAATACTTTCTGAAAACCTAGTTTCCTATGCATTGTATCTTTCAACCTTTCATGTTAAAACCTTCAAAAACAATAGCAAATTAAATCGAGAATTTCAACGATTAAGGTTTGTATGGACTTGAGAGGACCAACTCTGGCTCCATCAAGTTCATCTGATTATACTTCAAAGTATATTGGCTGGTTGGATTCATTTAGCTAAAATTTGTTGCAGGAGATTGCTATGTGAGATTGAGTTTCCAGATGGAGAGTATAATGGGAAATATTTGGGAGATCTTTGAGGCCCTATCTCCTCGCTTACGTCCTTCCCCATTAATTACACCTACACAATGAAACAATAAGGGAGATCAGTGAGAAGACTCTGGATTGCCAAATATTGTTTCCAAACCCAACATTCTCCTTGTACTAGCCCTTGAATTCTCATCCGAGCTGAATATTTGAGAATATTTCTTTTAAGATTTCTCTCAAGTGGAAAGGCGAGTCGAAACCAGAAATCCCAAACTAACTCTTGCTGTCATCATGGGAATGAACCGCGAAGACAAATGAGAATGGGAACAAAAATATGGCTAACAACCAGTTCTATCTAAAGTTGAATGCATTAACTCATTCAATTTAATGAATAGACTGCCAGTAATTATGAGATTGTGGATCAGTAGGGAAAACGACTTCCTAACAGAATTTGCCATGTGTATCCATAAATTTAATGGTGGATCTTTCCATTTCCTCTGCCCATAGGTGATCTGTGCATCATATACAATTGTGAATGCAGCGATAAGGGGAAAATCCCAAATAATTTGGCTAATTTTATGTCCCTCTTTCTCTCCACAGTTGGAAACTGAAAATGTCAACATTCCCCAAGATTCCCTCTACACATAGAGCCCATAGGTACGAAATGCATGGGTTTTATTTAATGTTAGTAAATCTGTTCGAGCCATCTATATTAGCTTCGTGTTCCTAGGTATTTTGGCTTGTAGATTTTCAGTCCTTTGTCAATATTCGAATCCGATACCTCACTGTTCGGCTGTGCAGGTTCTCTGGCTGGTTTGTGTGCACCAGGGTTGAAGAACAACTGCTCTGTATCAGTGGATCAACCAGGCCAGTTTTAAGTTGTTACATTATGGCGAAGGGGAAGAACAAAGGAAAAACTATGGCCAGTGACAAGGTCGAGGTCGAAAAGGAGATCTCTGTTTCCGAGGTGGACGTTAAGGAAGATAAAAGTTCTGAAAAGCCTGAGGAACCCACGAACATGGCTATAGATGAAGCTAGTGATTCTGCTCCGAAGGAGAATACTGGAGAGGAAGATCGCAGCAAGTTGCATATTTAATATCACTGAACCCTTCCAAGATTCATTTCTGTTTAAACTGATGATACCTATACCAGATTTAGTTTCATTTAATATAGAAAAGCAAGAACGTAAATTTTTTAGCCTTAACGAATGGTTATGTACAGATTACTATGGATTTCTTTCTTGTTACTCAATTGGATGGAAAACACCTGAATCGTTAAATAGAATCTAATTCTAAATTGTTCTATAAACATAAAATTACAATATACCTAAATATTTATATAATAATATTATAAATTCAATTTTATATTCCAATTACAAAAAAATCCACATTATTAAAAGAGGTACCATTGCATTTACATAACCAGCTATAATGAAGAAACCCATTTGCATTTCTCAGCAGAAATGCTGCTTATGAAGTGTCCTGGATCTCCTCAAAGTCTTGCGTGAAACACTTGGAAAGCATATCTGCATTGGACAGAGAAAGGATCCAAGTATCCCTTCGGTAAGCCAAAGAGAGCGCAGTGAGAGAGTATGGACAAAGGTGCAACAACGCCACTGCCAATGTAGAGTGAATTGATGTAACTACACAAAATTGATGAGAAAACTGTAAATACATAGTACAAACTATCAGAAGTTATTTCGCGGAAGAAAGAATACGAATAGAAATTGTAGTCAATACTAAGAGACCTATAAGATAATACCTTAGTTTATGTACTGCGGAATAAAGAATACGAATAGCAGTCATGTTCAATACTAGAGACTGATAAGATAATCCCTCTGTTTATGTACGTTAAATATCAGAGTCACGTGCAAACCTAAAAGATTGAATAATACTACACAAAAGTTCAAATTAAAGGATCATATTCATTGCACACATCAAGTTCATCCAAGTTTTATGAGCATTCCATGTTTTATGGTCGTTGAAAAATAATGAATACATTCTTGATCTATACTTAGCAAAGCCACTTTGCTTTGGAAAAATAATAAATGGTAAAAGGGCCTTATATTTGGAATCTTTAAAATGATTATATATGTCATGATGCAAAAACAATAAAATAAAATTAATACGCTTAATAATTTTGTTTAAGCTGAAAACAAGTCTGACGAAAATTGAATGGAATGCCTTCCAAACTTATTTGAATGACATAAGTTGGAATGCCTTGAAAACTTATTTATTTATTTTTTAATTATTCTTGATCCTTTTTTTATATATAAACAACAACGTTGAAATTAAAAGAAAATAAACAATATATATATAACAAAACAAAAACCAAAATTAAACAAAATTAATAATAATAATTTGAAAAACATTTAAAAAAAACATTAGTTTATTTGGCTCGTGGATAGAATAATCGAAGGCTTAATATGACTCATAGATATAATAGTTATTAGGCAAAAACCTTTTATTTAACTCGAGACATTAATATGACTCATGGATATCAATTCAAGGCTTAAACTTATTTTTGGGATTTCAAGCATTAATGATTAGTGGATATAATAATTCGAACTTTTAATGAAAGTCAAACTTTTCTTTAATGTTTTTTTTGTTTTGAAAGGTTTAATAATTCATTTTGGGATCTCAATATAATGTGGCAAGTTAAGTAATTCATGCTTTTTTGTTTAGGATTGTAGGTAAAATGTTCTCACATCATTTTGCAAAAGAAATTCTTTTGCGACTTAGTTGCAAAATGAGCATGAGTTATAAAAGGTATTTTATATTTTATTCTTGTGTTCTTTTTTGCATATATATTATATCATGAAAGTGTTCTATTAGTCAAGTCAAGTTTACTGGGACAAGTACATTTCGACAAAGGGTTAAAGAATGCCACGAGTTAGACCAGATAATTGCTTGTATATATTCATTTTATGATTAGTTATTAGTATTTGTTTTATTTTATATTAACTTATATAGTTTTAAGAAATTATTTGTTTTGTTTTAAAAGAATGAATATTGCATAATGCATATGTCGAAATGGCTATTTATTTTCATAATTAATGTATATCTATTTGAAGATTACATACATAAATACTATATGTTTAATTTAGCATTGGTGCATATAGTCGATTCATTATGTAGGACTATATGCTTAAATATATGCGTGGCCGATTCAGTTGAATATATAGACAACTGTTTATATTAGCTCGTAGGATCAACATATATTCAAAATCCTACAGGATTGAATAGCAATATATAGTTTGTCAAAAGAATGATAATCTCCAGAAATTATTAAAATAACTCCACAATCGTTGGCAATGTTGAGACAATAGTATTTGAACATTTTACAGTTAGCCGAGCCCATCTATGACAGCCATGGAGTGCATTTCAGGTTTTTGCCATGACGGTCCGATACAAAAAAGGTCTAAATTATAATCTATTTTATCTTCTTTGAAATCGAAGGCAGCTACTGTCACAGCTAAGCCTTGTTCTTAAATTTTTATTTCTGCATAGTGGGACCTGGCACATCTTCCATTTGGGGGAGGTAGGTGGTTGTTTCAAGCTACTAAACTCACTATAAAAATCGCTTGTTTGCACACTCCTCTCTATTCAGATAATTAAGTTAACTTGCTTTTAGAGGGGTCGACCATTGAAAGGGTCGACCCTCTCTCTCTATTTGCTCAATCATTACGTAGGGACGCATTCATTTTTCTATGAGGATGTAAAACTCTAATTTTCGTTCCAAATTCTTTTTACTGCAAAACAATTAAAAAGGTTAGAAAAAAAAACATATAAATAAAAATATAAACATTAAAAACAATATAAATTAAAAATAAAAATAAAAATAAAAATACTAAATAACATAATTAAATTAATAATACCTTTTTTTTAAAGAAAAAAAAATCATAAAATAATTAAAAATTAAAATTAAATTAATTTATACATATAATAAA
>LPNX010061308.1:850108-1038739 GCA_001517045.1 Pseudotsuga menziesii
TATAGAGAAAGTATCCAGAAACATTGGTGAGCATGGCCGACTACAAAGATTAGTGAAAAACTTAACAGGATAAGCTGCTAGATGGTGTGATACCCATCAATCAAGATTGTAGACATGGACAATAGCTTCGACCTACTTTATAGAAAGATTCGATGGAAAAAAGTAAACCAATCAAGCCCAAATACCTATGTTCATCCAAGGGAAGGATCCAGAATACCACATAAGAATATGTGAAAAAGAATGGAAAATACTTGGGTATGAGGATGAACGTACATGGCCACACGTGTTTCCATCGACACTATTTGACTTACCAAACAAATGGTACAAAATGGAAGAAGATTGGGGTGAAACATTCCCATGGCATGAACTAAGAGTGAATTTTATCAAAGATTTCAACTTTATCCCATAGGATGGAAAGTTAGTCGAAACTGCAAAACAAATCAAGGAATTTATAGAACTGACCGAGAACAAAACCCTAAAACATGGCTGATGGACAATAAATTTCAATAACATACAAACCAAGACAACACCACAATCGACAAGGCTACAAATGGAAAATGAAAATCTGGAAGGGAAAATATTTTGATGGAAATCATACCATTCAGAAACAACAAAACCAATTCGTATAGCACTCAAAGTCGAGACAATCCAAGACATCGACCGAATGACTGCAACAGACTTTCCTACCACATTTTCATAGTTTAAAGAAGGGATCCGAACAATCAATGAATCCAAAGCACCATAATGGTTAGATGCTAAATTCAAAACTAAAGAATTCGACATCTCAAGTGATGATCGACCAAAAATGGAAAAAATTGGAGACTACTAGAGTGAAGAACAAACAACATAAATAGTAAACTTACTAAAAGAATTCTAGGATATATTCGCTAGAGACTACAAAGATCTCAAAGGTCTAGTCCATGAAATGGGTGAAATGAAGATCGACATTAAACCTGATGTCCGACCTGTAAAGAAAAGGCCATATAAATTAGCTTATAAATACAAAGAGATAGTCAAGGAAGAGATTGATAATATGCTTGTAGTAGGAATTATCTACCCTATTGACCAATCAGAATGGGAAATTCTAATGGTTGTTCATCCAAAGAAACATGATCCAACCAAGCTAAGGATTTGTGTCGACTTCAAAGACCTAAATAAAGTTACATTAATAGATCCATTTCCAACACCTTATGCAGATGAAATCTTAAATGAGGTCGCAGGACATGAATGCTACTTGTTTACAGATGGATTCTTAGGTTATAACCAAGTACCAATAGCCAAAGAAGATTAGAAAAATACAACATTCGTATGTGAATTTGGCTCATTTGCTTACAGGGTTATTCCTTTTGGATTAAAAAATGCACCTGCAGTATTTTCAAGAATTGTGGTCAAAACATTTCAAGAATATATTTACAAAACAATGGTAGTATATTTCGATGATTGGAAAATATATGATATGTTGAAAGATCACTACAAATGGCTAAGGCTCATGTTGGAATGATGCTGACAAATACAACTAGCTTTGAACATCAAGAAGCGCATATTTCTGACCCCTATAGGGATACTATTAGGACACATTGTCTGGAAAGAAGGAATCAAGTTTGATTTCACAAAAATAAAAATTATACTCGACTTAAAACCATCGATGAACCCAAAACAAGTTAGGGTACAACTTGGTCATACAGGATATTACAGGAAATTCATAAGATACTATTAAGATATGACCTATCCACTAGAAGAACTGTTAAGAGAAGATCAAGAGTTCGACTGGATAAAGGAATGCAACATATCATTTGAAACACTAAAAAGAAAGCTAGTCGAAGCACCCATTCTAATATTTCCAAATTGGTCGACCAAATTCCATGTACACATCGATGCATCGGGCCTAGCAATAGGAGAAATCCTAACTCATCTGGGGGAAGATGGAATGGACTACCC
This sequence comes from Pseudotsuga menziesii, assembly GCA_001517045.1. Classification (NCBI taxonomy): domain Eukaryota; kingdom Viridiplantae; phylum Streptophyta; class Pinopsida; order Pinales; family Pinaceae; genus Pseudotsuga; species Pseudotsuga menziesii. Next base: position 852,047 of record LPNX010061308.1, read on the forward strand.
TTTAGTTTACAGTAGTATAAAATTAAATAAAGTAGAAAGAAACTACTTGACAACAGAGAGAGAAGCATTAGGAATGGTTTTTGCACTACAAAAGTATCGAAATTACCTACTAGCCAATCCGTTTATCTTTTATACCGACCACCAAGCACGAAAATACCTTGTAAATAAACCCTTACATCATGGGAGAATTTGTCGATGGCTACTTCTATTCCATGAATTCGAATTCAAAGTCGTTGTCAGACCAGGAAAGTTAAATGTCAGACCCAACCACTTATCATGAATCGACACAGGAGAGGAAACGACAGGAGTTGAAGACGACCTACCAGATGCACAATTATTTCGAACAGAAGCAGTCATAGCAGAATTAGAGGAAATAACTCAATTCTTAAAAGAGGGACAAGCACCAGAGGGCATGAGCATGAAGAAAAACAAATCTTAGCCATGAAAGCTGCACCATATAGCCTCATAAATGGATTCTTATATAAAATGGGCCTAGATGACATCCTCAGAAGATGTGTACTAGAACATGAAAAAAAATAATATTATGTATGAATCACATTATGGATTGACGGGAGGACATTTTCAAGAAGACATAATTGCCAAGAAAATCCAACCGTTAGGGTTATGGTGGTCGACACTTCACAAATATTGTAAAATGTTTGTGAGCCAATGAGACAGATGTCAATGACTTGGTCAACCTCTGCTTAGTGCAAAAATTCCCTTGATATCAGTAAACCCAAGTTTGACATTTGAAATTTGGGCCATCGATTTCATAAGACCATTCCCCATACCAGCAAAAAGAATAGGTGCAAGGTACATAATAAATGTAGTAGAGTATGTAACCAAGTGGGCAGAGGCAGAACCAGTCGACACATGTTTCAGTGAGATAGCTGCTAAATTTATCTATGAAAATATCATTACCAGATTTGGATGTCCAATAACCCTAATCAGTGACCAAGGGTCACACTTTATTAATAAAACCATTAAAGTACTAACAGATCAGTTCCAAATTGACCATTGACATAGTATAGCATATCACCCTCACTCGAATGGAGCAATTGAGGCATTCAACAAAACATTAACAAAAGGCCTAACAAAAATGTGTAACACCGACAAAGACAACTGTGATGAGAAGATACCTGCAGTACTATGGGCTTACAGAATAACATACAAGCATTTGACAGACCAAACATCGTTCCGACTAGTCTATGGGCAAGAAGCAGTTGTTCCACTACATTTTTGACAACAAACACCTATTATAGCAGAAATTTTACATGTCGATGTCAAATAGGGAATGAAGGACCGACTGATGCAATTAAGCAAGCTTGAAGAACATTGACTGATCGCTTTACAACACCAAGAAATTAAAAAACAATAGCAGAAGGCGGCACAATCGTAATATCAAAAACAAAAACCTGTTGGTAGGGGACCTTTCCCTACTATACAATAGTCGAGTAAAAGGAAAACCCAAAAATCTACATACATAATGGATGGGACCCTACGTTGTCGAAGATATTCATGCCAATGGATCAGTCCGACTAAGGACGTTACAAGGCATAGTATTTAGGAAACTTGTTAATGGTTCCCGACTAAAGTGGTACAAAAATTAAAACAAGTTAAAAAAATTTAAAAAAAGCATATAATGACCATAATGGTTAGACAAAAACTATAAAAATATGAAAAAAAATCTAAAATAAACAAAACAAAACCAACACCCATAAACCAGGATGACATGAATTCAACGCTTCGACAGTCGACATCACACCCATCGACATACCACCATCGATTTCTCACATAGCTGACATTGACCAATGACCCCAAAGGTCACATCACGCCTTCATGACTACGAGAACCAAAATCAAATCACCATTAATGCAAACTCAAGTGACTGCACTAGACCATCACTTCCGCCATTAATACACCCATCGACAGAAACGTCAAATGCCTCACCTATAAATACCGTACCAGAAAAGGATCATTTACAGTATTTTGAAGAGAGAGAACAATTTAGAAAACAGAAAACTAAGAACCAAGAATCCATAAGTAAAGTCGAACAGAGAACCAACAAAATGATGCCAAAACAAACCAGAGCCGTAGCAAATACTAAGGAACTGCAATCTACTGAAACACCATTAATGTGGAGGTTAAGAAACATAAATAATGCTAAGGTCCAAGAGACCTCCTGGGAAAAAACATGGGCCGAGATCAAGGAATGGGCCTATGTCGACAAGAAACCAACCCAAGCAACAAAGAAGGTAAACCGCAGTTCTATCATGAACTACATGAACACATTGTTCATGGAAAGTTTTGGAGGTACAAAAGAAATGATATTCAAATTCATTATAAGCTGATCGGGAAGTGACCTAAAAATGGATATGCTAGAGGCAGTAGATATGATTGCCAACACGGGAAAAGTCTACATATGGGCTGAGTGTGTCATCGACATGCTCAAAGGAATCTATGAGAAATTTCAGGAGTCGGGAGGAATTATAAGTTTTTTGTCCCTGATAATATGAATAGTAATGTACTATTTGTGCCCAGTCAGGGACAAGCAGTTCTAAGAACCCATAAAATTCCATATGTGGAGGTTCAAACCATTTTCCCAGACTGGAACACTGAAGGAACTGACAAATGGAAAAGTACTATTGGAAAATTGGTTCCAACAGCTCAAACTTCAAACGACCAGATGGAGGGTGCCCCAGAACATTCGACGAAGTCTTCCAAAAACTGTGCACATACAGCTGGAGCTTGACCATACTGCGTTTTGGTATATGCATGGTTCCAAGGAAAAAGAAAAGACTCTCAACTACTATCCAACAGTTGAGGAGATCTTCCGTGAGCTAGCTCGATAGTCTGGCACAAAACTGTCGATACCGGTAAAATCCAAGGAAGCAACCCTAGCGATAGAAGAACCACTAACAGACCAAGAAAATGAAGAATATTACGAACTTTGACTACACATTAGCACCTTCGTTTCGGAGGAAACACCAGCAGAGGATACCAACCGATTGCAAATCATAATCATACCGCCGACAACCCAAAGGGAAGGTACACAGATAGAACAACAGGTAGCCATTCCAACTGAGAAAAGTGTCAGCCTAGCACAACAATAGGAGGAAGGGGAAAAATTGGGAGATATTGAGTCCGACAACCCTGAGTATGAAATAACAAAAGAAAAAATAAAAAATCTAGCAAAGGAGATAGCAGCAGCAACGAAGAAAGCAACTGAGAAAAAAGGGAAGGGGAAGCGCAAGCTGATCCTTTTAGACTCAGAGGATGAAGAGGAACTATTAGCTACCGTAGTCGACATCATCGAAGACACCGTAACAAACAAGTTTTGGTTGAGACACAGTTCCAAAAATTTGTCGAAGCAGGAGCACGACAAGGTCGACCGAAAAAGGAAAAAAGTACACACACATCGACAGCCGAGAATATTGTTGACTTAGTATCTACACCTCCACCCTCGTCTTCAACTCAAATCACACAGGAAGAAATTCTAAAGCTTCCCTCCATAAGCCCAGTCGACATATGCAAAAATGCTATACCGAAAACCCTGAAGGAGAAGTTCGACTAAGACAAAGAATTCTAGGCATACATGGAAAAATTGCGTGAGTTACTTACCTATGTACAGAAGATCACCACTAAGTTCCCTCTGTTTGAAGCTAGTGGATGAAGATAGCTTGTTCCTTCATAACTTGGCTAAATACCCCAAAAGCCGAGGTTTGTGGGAGTTTTGAAATCAACATTTGTGAGAAACCCCAACAAGATAGCTCAAGATGTCTCAAGTTGAACCTCATCCTTCACCCCAACCAACTTCACACCCCCTCCACTAGCTAATGAACCAACAAGAAATGGGGAAGAAGAGAACATGGAAGAAATCAATCGAGAAATCGATGACCTGTTCTCTAACATCCTGGAGGGTTCACCCCCACAAATTGAGTACCTTACACCTGACCACAACCCCACCACACCAATCACACCCAACCATTCACCATCACCACCACCACCCCCCAACCCAAAACCTACAACCGAACCATCTGCACCTAAACCACCTTTACCACAACCATTAGTACCAACAACGTCTATATCTAAACACTCTACACAAAATCCACCAGATACACACCCAACTGCAGACCTCATACCACAGACCCAACCAAAAGTTCTACCAATTGTTGCAAACCAGCAACCAAACAATCCACTGCTGGAAATTCAACCACCATAAAATCTAACTCTTATAGGTGCACAAGTACAGCAGCAAGCAGAACAATAGAAGCGTAAGAGGAAGAGAGACAGAAAGAAGAGGGACCATCAATCACAAGCGACAATGGTCCACATTAGCCAACTTGGGTTGACCACTGCAGTCGACGCAATAAAGCTGAAGGACAGAGTGTTGAGACAACTCTTGGAAACTATGGCTATCAAAGCAAAAACAAGAATCTAGACTAGATGTAAGGAGCTCGATGACATTGAAAGAGAATAAGTCGAGTTCCTAATAAAATGCAGAAACCTAGCACAATCTGTGATATCAGGACCAATGGATGTCGACACCGACAAGCCACTAGAAAAATCCTATCATCTGTTTGAAAGCATGGTGTCGGCACTACATATATAGATGCAAAATACAAGAGAAGAGAAAAAATAATAAACAACTAGACTACTGATGTAATAGCACACAACCTTCTCCAAAGGTTACAAAGCACTTCAAGATCACATAGAGGAGTCTATCATAACAGAAGGGGTACTACGAGACTGGCCTGCTTATTACATGCAAATCTTCCAGCATACCCGAAAGACTCAACAAGAAATTAAAGAACTAGAGAAAAGAAAGAGCATGGAATAAGAATTGAGAAGCACTGTCGAAGATCAAATTGTGCTCGAAATAGCCAAACTGCAGAAGCTCGAGCGACATGCACACCAATGGGTACAGCGTGAAATCCTGAGCTTAGACAAATTAGACACCATCTGTCCACAGATGAAAATACTTCTGGAGACGATAAAAGAGAAATACTAGTTTATGGGTCTCGACATGGAAAGGATAGAAAACCTTTCCATTCAAGAGAAGATGTCGACACTATCAAGCCTTACCACCTTAACCATCGAAATCTAGAAAGTACTACAAAATTGGATAGAATTCCAACATTAGCTGGATGTGACAGCAGAAGCAATTGTTGAAGTTTGTGTACATAAACGACCAACTATCCAACTTCATAGCCCATAAAAGACAAACAAAGAAATAACTACTTTAGATAGGCACATAATTTTTGAGTACCTCCCCTGTTTCTTCAAGACGAAGAACAATTTTGTTCGTGGGGGAGATGTTGGAGGAGCTAGTCGGTAAGCTGACTAAGTTGATCAACCGACTAATTAGAGATTAGGTCGGCCACATAAGGTCATGTCAGTTGACCAAACCAATAGGTATTTATTTGTAACTGTTTGCAAATCATATATATTAGGCTGTTGAGCCAAATGAGAACTTGGTTCAGTTCTGTATTTGTATGGACCCTTTACTATAATATAATCTGTTATTCCACATCTATGTCTTGTCTCTTGTCTCTGATATGTCTGTATGCTTTTACTATGTATTGGTAACCCTTTGTGATCCATGATATTACAAAAAGAACACATTTTATTCATCTTTCCTATACCATTTGTCACCTTATTCCTATCTTATCCTTCCATAAAACCATTAATATTCACCACTTTCATAATAAATATGGGTTTATATAACCATTTTCCAAATCATTTATTTTGAGTAAATTTGTGGTTAATTATTGAGAGAATTAACATATTTTTGTTGTACAGGAATAAAAACCCTTATAACCGAGGGTATGGGGTTACCAACTTACTTCTAAAACTTGCAGACAATCAGCTTTAAAGTACAGAAAATGAATAGGAAGGAATGTTGAACTCACCCAATTAACAATGGTTGATCCAAGATTTCTCTTCCCCCGCTCTAATCCTCTCCAAATCTTTCAGGGATGCACTTCTTTCACCTGCAAAGAACAAATTCTCCAAGTGCAATCTGATACATGTATATATGACAAGTTAGATGAACAATATATAGAGTGCTTAATCAAAATATTCATCAAACCATGATACATGAAAGAGAATCAACACAAAGTTGGAAGAAGAATTCTCTTTATTAACAATAGTGAATGAGATAAGTGTACAACCCAATGCCTGAAACAAGGACTCCTCTACAACCAAAGTATTATGAGTTCTGCTGCTCCAAAGACTTCTGAAGATATATCACCAGCATAACTTTTCTCTCCAAGATTGATTGATTAATGCCCTCCCCAAGGACTCTATTTATACTTTGGGAAATAGAGTAGTTTTGAAGGTTGAGGAGGTTGAGACAGTTGAGTTGGTTAATTATTAAGGCTCAAAAAATTTCCATTAATCGTGTTTTATTATTTTTAATGTCGAATGGATGTGTACGCGAGTATTGACACTGGAAACCCGCGTATGATACGTGAGTTTCTATAAGGGAAACCCACGTAAAGATTTGTACGCGGGTTGCAATGAAGATACTTGTGTACAGTAAGTGGGATGCTATGGAGAAAGTCACATGTGTACGCGAGTTGTTGTGGAGATAGTTGCGTACAGTAATCAACATATAAAAGGGTAAAATGGCAAGCTGTTTGGATAAAGAATGCATCTCCTGTCATGCCCATCTATAGTGTTTAGGCAACCTTCAATCCAAAAGTGTCCTTTTGTGTGCCAACATATGAAGTGTCGGCACTCGGATGGAGAAGCACCATTTGGGTTGATAACAGATGCCCCCTAATGTGTGAGGTCAGAGGGAAGCGATGGTGGAAATACATTATAATCATTATCTTTGGAGAACTCAGAAATCCAATGGAGCAGAGGTAGTACCTGAAATAAATACATAATAATCTCATAGAAAAAGTCATATCTGAGGATGCTATGTTCAATATACTGGAACACTATCTCCTTTACAATGTTTGAGTACATCATATAGTACAGGTACAACACCATGTATATTACAAAGGTGGATCGAAGCCACAATATACAATAATGATGAGTCTTCAAAGATCTGGAAGTTGTGTAAATGAATAGAACATAATCTTGCGCAACTTAGTCCATAGATAGGGAACTAAGGTCTTCATAAACAATCCTAAAGAACCAGTACAATCCAAGTCATGTGAATAGATGGAATTTGAAGTTGAACATGGAGTGGATTCAATAGATTGTCAATCAATAGGTGATAATCGACAACTGAAGCAAAGGAATTCACCAATAATGAAAGTGAATCCTGAGGTATGATCGTCAAAACTCTAGGTATTTGTCATTAGGAAGTGCTGATGTGGAACCATACTGTGATAAGGAAGGCAATATATCCTCCAATGGATCACAAGAGTGACTATGAACTCGGTAAATGAAAAGAGACACAAGTGATAACAGATACGAAAATGATGGGATCATGATATAGATCAGACATTGAGTTAAATCCTTGAACAGTGAGCATGAAATAGAGATGACCCAAGGCAGATTTTAACTTTATAGATAGAACAACTAGACTTATCTATCATGTAGGAGACATGATCAGATTCCCCAGGTAAAATGAACAAGAGGAGGAGTAATAAACTCGAAGTAATAGCTGAACGAAAAGTGAACACTGAGACATGGGTATCAAAAAAAACAAAGAGTGCTATGATCAAGGATGACATGCTGCCACTAACTAAAAACCAAGAGAAAAATTCTTCCTTACCTTCCCTGTTAAATTTTAATGAGTCCAGGAAAGTCAATTCGAGACTCTCTTCATTTTTTAACAAGCTTGAAGAGAAGAGGGAATATTGCTTGATAGTGTCACTGATTTGTGGATTTAATGAGCCCGAACTAGTACATGATCTGTTGGTGTTTTCACATTTAGAGAGTCTGGAAACTCCAAAGAAGAGTCCAGGAGGGTCCTTTTTCATCCAATTTAGTCTCCTAAGGCCGGAAAAGTATAAAACATACCACAAAAGAACTCTCTTAACTTTCATAGAAGAAAAGGTGAACCTTTTTCGTACTTAGTCAGGGAGGTCCAAAAAAGGTTAAATTACCACCTACCCAATGCTCCTTCGAGAGCAGCATATAGCTTGAGTTTTATGAGTGTGAAGGAAAGAAAGATCACTCAGAAAGATCCATTTGAGTATGAGAAATGGGGCTTACAACAATAAACTCGATGCTTTGTTCTTTAATGTTTAACGAGCATGACAAAGACATAAAGTACACTTGGAATCTTTTTCATGTTTAGGTCCAGAGCACAAAAAAGAGAAAAATAAGCTCATACCAGGTGTTCCTTTTCCGTAAATTTAGTCCCTCAGGTCCGAAAAAGTGATAAACCTATGCCTGAAAATACTCTTCTCAATTCCGTCGAAAAGAGAGTGATCCTTTCTCATGCTATTCCGCATGGTCCGAGAAAGAGATAACCTACCACCAATGCGGATGCCCATTCATATATTCTTAACGAGCTTGAATGGACATGCTAACTTGATAGTCAAGTCTATTTTAGGGAGTCAGACCTGGGCCTAAAGAAACTCCATAAAGGCGGGGAGTCCTATAAAGAGATATCTTGTAAAAAGAGACCAAAATGAGGCTCCAGTTGGTGTGGAAATTAGCTAAAAGGATTCCCCTGTACCTAAGATAGCTGCAACATGAGTATCAAAAGACAACATAGGTTCTAAATGAAGATACTCATGAGAGGAAAGCCCTATCCACGGAAAAACAATGGTAAAGACAAGGAGCTAATGGTTAAAAATACCATAGTCCGTGGTTAAAATGTTGATTGCTAAGTTTAAGATGGGATAAGTATAGATGCAAAATGCATGTGAAATGACAAAAAACCATCCTATGTAAGCAAAAAAACACCTTAGAACGATGATAAACCTGTTACAAGGCAAAAAGATATGGTATTAGTTTGATACATTGTGAACTATAGGGAAAAAAACCACTTGAGAAATATAATTTCTATAAATAGTTCAAAAACATAAATAAAAGTCACCATTTTGAATTTTAGCCATAAAAGACAAGTTTTCACCTCTACCTTCAGTTGATCGGTGTGGAAAATCTGGTGGACCAAATCCAATTCCACAAGTGTCAGGTAAGACTACACCCCAATATCTTCAATTTGATCCTAGCAAATTTCAAAATTGAGTCCAAATTTTATATTTTTTAGTGCCCTTAAGCAAGGAACGTTGTGTACGTGGGTTCGCTATAGTGAAACTCACATACATGCATCCTGTACACGGGTTGTCTGAAGGACAATCACTTATAGTTTGCAACATGCCTAACTAGACAGTCGCGTACGCTGCATGAAGGGGAAAAGAAGTATGTTGGGTCAAATTTTTGAATTTTTTAATGAAACTAAAGGTTTGCAATGCTTGTTTTACTAGGTTTGAAGATGGTGCTTGAGTGGAGGGTGTGTGAGCATGAATATATGAATCAAGAAGCACTCCAGGATGCCCCTACTGTGAATTTTTTACGTTCAAGTGGATTGTTGAAGTTCTTTTGCACATCACTTATGCAGGCCAATGTTCGCCTGCTAGAGTTCATGATAAATTACTGGGATCATGATTTGGGCATGTTTGACCTTCAAGGTGAATCCTTGGAGATTACTTCAAAGGATATCTATTTCATTGCCGGTTTGTCACGACAGGGAGCTCCAGTCAACTTGGAGGGCACCGGCAGAGGCGGTGAACCTCTAAGTGTCCAAAACTACATTGACATATACTGCGCACTAGGTACCCAAAAGAGAGGGAGTTGCATCCCTATTGTACACATACGTGATCTTCCTCTACAGGTATTGACAAGTACCATAGTGAGGGTTGCGGTATCATCTTCTCTTCATTTTGATACACAGAACCAGATGAGGTTAGCAGTGGATTGCATGCAGGGGGGCCTATATGATTGGTGCTCGGGAATGATCCCGATTTTGAGAAAACAACTCTCTGACTGCAAGAGAGGAAGGAGGAAGAACTTTGGATATTCTAGCATACTAGCAGCCTTCTTATTCTTCGAGAGTGTCAGGATTGAGCCCTGCAGTACCCCTACCAGTTCGTTCTCCTCTTCAGCCTAAGATGAGTAGATGGGGAGATATCTTCCTCTGCTAGGGAGGAGGTGGCTGAGTGCAAAGTGTATATGATGATGACTTCTACTTTTGGTGGGAGCAATAGTTTCCAGCACTGGAGCAGTGTCCATATGCTGGGATGGATTTATATGGTGATCCAGACCTTGTCCTCCCTCTAGGAGGAGCATGGGGAGAGCTAGGTAATTTTTTATTTTCAAGTTTTAAAATCTTTATGAATTTTAATTATAGAGATATATACATATGTATAAGAGTTCTAATCCTATAAACATGTCAAAATGCAGATATTGGACCAGTCCACGCATGTATGTGCATCCTGTCTTAGGAGAAGACCGGGGGCTTATTAGGGTTCTTGAGGGGAAGTTGGCCAGGCTTAACCAGAGAGTACCCACCTTACGGATTGAGCACATCCCATCCATCATGTAGGAGTTTGTGGTTGGTGTACCACCTGTCTGGATATGCCTTTTGAGGCGGGTAGCCAGAGCAGTTTTAGTATGCATAGATGTTGTTGAGGCTGCTGAAGCCGAGGAGGCTGAAGAAGCCAGAGTATAGGGAGACCGAGGGGACTAGGGTGGTCCAGCTGACCAAGGTGGTCCCGCTTAGATCTAGGGCATTTGATGGACTATGATCCATATTTTGTATATTTTTTGTATATTATACAATTATGACTGGATCTGATGATCAGAGACTTGACCTATCTATAGACAGATATTTACATATATATATATATATATATATTTTGTCAGTTTGTTTACAAATGTTTTTTATGTGTATGCTGTATATTTTTATAAATAATGTGTTAAATGCCAATCCAAGATTTAATTAGCATATGCATTAGTTAATGAATTCTAATTTCTTGGAATATGATTGAATGTAATGAACTCAAAATTTCTTTTCAATAACCTAACTTGCATAAACTGACGCAATAGAATAGAGTTTCGCACTTGATAAGCTTGAATGAGCTGGGAAACCACCAGTTGAGAGTCTAGTTGGATTTCCAGTTGAGTGATACCATGTGATAAAGCATCCCATAGAAGCTCAATTAAAGCCGTATACTTAGTGACATTATTAGAAGCAGGACCTAAGCAAGTGCCTCCTGAGGCAACCAACTGTCCTGAGGGAGACTAAATGACCCATGTCGCTGAAACTAGATTACAAGTGTGGCGACTGGAGCCATCAGCGAAACCTACGTACCTCTTGGAAGACATATGAAACAACCAGTAGATGGTATAAAAAACACAAACCGATGAACTAGTGTACATAAAAATAAATACAATAAAATGCAAGAAAAAGCGCTAAGCCTAAGCATAGTACTTTTTTAGGTAGATCCCATTTCTAGGCTCGGGCAGCTTATTCCCATCAAAATCAATTAACTCATATGTGCCCTTCTTTAATACCTTGGACACGACATAAGGCCCCAACCACATGGACTTGAATTTTCCTATCCCCAGGGTTTCTTTGTCTTGGTCCCAGAGCAAAACAAGTTCCCCCTCAGAGAAAATTCAAGGCTTGACCAACTTATCATATTGGATTTTGACCCTATTTTTGTGAGCTTTATTTGCTATCAACACATCTCTACGTTGTTCATCAAGGTGTTCTAAACGTACTAGACTTTGTTCAAGCTCTGGTGTATCAGGTAACACATGAATAGCTATTTTCAAGGACGGGATTTCACATTCAACCGGGGTAATGGCTTCCACTCCATGAACGAGTTGGAAGGAAGAGAAACCCGTAGCAGTTTTTACATTAGTTTGATATGCCCAAAGAGCAGGGTATAGCATGATATGCCAGTTAGAATGGGCTGCATCAATAGTACATTTGAGGATAGTCTTCAAAGTTTTATTAACAGCCTCAACCTGGCCATTTGCTTGAGGATAGTACAAAGATGAATTTTCTTGTCCGAATCCAAGCATAGTGGTCAGTTTTGTCATCATGCTATTTTGAAAATGACGACCATGGTCAGTGAAAATCACCTTGGGTATACCAAACTGTGCTATAATTTGATTGAACATGAAAAACGATGCGGTTTTCCCATCGGCTTTGAAGGTGGGCATTTCCTTTTCCCATTTCGTAAAATAGTCTACAGTGACAATGATATATTTGTGCCCCCCAGCCAAGGCTAGGTTGCATGTCATGTAATCAATCCCCCACTTCATGAAGGGGCCCACCGAGACAATGGGAAATAATGGAGCGGGATGTGACCACATTTTTCTGGTGTAAAGCTGACAGGGATGATAGCACTTCATCACTTCGACATAATCTTTGAAGATCGTGGGCCAGAAATAACTGACACATAGTATCTTCTGGGCCATTTCTAACCCAGATAAATGAACCCCACACGCTCCACTATGGGAATCATTCAGGACAATCTCTGCTTCCTCATGGGTAAGACATTGACGCAAAATAGAATCTACCCCCCTATGATATAAAGTATCTCCTATGATGAGGTAGTTCTTAGCATGAAGGCGTAGTTTACGTCGTTCCTCCCACGAGAAAGTAGGATACTTCAAAGTCTGGAGATAGATAAGTATATCTCCATACCAGGGGTCAGAGGTGGATATCAATAAGATATGCTCATCTGGGAACAAGTTTTCTTCAATGACTACATCTTCTTCTATTAGAAATTCTGCTATAATCTCAACAAAAACTAAGGATTTTTTAGACTTAGCGGACTGGAAATCCAAGTCAAACTCTTGGAGAATGACTATCCATTTGTTAAATTTTCCTCCAACAATCTGTCGGGAAAAAACATACTGAAAAGGATTAACATCCACCACTACTGTTGCAGTCCTCTGTAAAATGTAGTGACATAACCTATGAACAGCATAGACAACTGCTAAGGCCAATTTCTTAACGTGGAAGTACCTGAGTTCAGGTCTAGCTAAAGCATGACTAATATAGTAAATGACATGCTCTTGGAGGTTATCATCTTCCTGGACCAGGACTACCCCAATGGTCGACTTGGACGTGGCCAGATACAATATAAAATCCCTAGAGTAATCTAACAGACATAGTAAAGGTGCTGACAACAAAGCTTTTTTCAATGCCTCGAAAGCGAGTTGTGCAATTTCATCCCATACAAATGGGGTTTCCAGTTTTAGTAGGCGCGTGAAGCCTTTGGTAATCTTGGCATATTTTACAATGAAATGTCGAAGAAAATTGGACTTTCCCTACAAGATCTGAAGTTTTTTGATAGAATGAGGAGGAGGCAGATTTACAATAGCCTCTACTTTTAATGGATCCACCTGAATTCCTTTATTAGAGACAATGAATTCGAGCAATCTCCCTGACTCGACATAGAACATGCACTTGTGGGGATTCAAGCAGATCTTATAGTATCTGCATCATTCAAATATTATACACAAGTGATCTGGATGATCGATTCTTTTACAAGAATGCATAGGCATATCATCAAGGTAAGGTTCAACAATGGCTTTGATATCATGGAAGGAAAAGTTCATTGCCCGTTGAAAGGTTGCCCCAACATTTTTCAATCCGAAGGGCATTTTTTTGTACGCGAAGGTACCCCAAGGACAAATGAAAGTAGTTTTATGTTGGTCTTCTGATTTTATTTGAATTTGATTGTATCCGGAGAAACCATCCATAAACGAGAACACTTCACTTCCCATGCAAGCATCTATAATTTGGTCTATAAATGGCTTGGGATAGTTGTCCTTAGGATAGGCCTTATTCAACTCTATGAAGTCAGTACAGATGTGTATGGTCCCTTGCTTCTTATCAACAGGAACAGGGTTGGATACCCATTCCGTCAGAGCTATGGGATAAATAAAACCAGCTTTCTATAGTTTTTCAACTTCAGCCTTCACAGCCGCCCCTTTACGTGGGTTAACAGGTCTTAACTTTTTTCGAATAGATTTAGCGTCAGGGTATGTTTGGATCTCGTGCTCAACTATCCATGGATCAATGCCTGGCATCTCCTCATATGACCAGGAAAAAACGTCATGGAACTCCTTAAACAAGGATGTATAGATTGCAATATCCTCAGGAGAGCAGTTTGCATCGATATGTATATTTTCCATAATGTCAGGATTTATAGAGATGTTGATAGGGATAGTAGCGGAAATGTTTTCCATGTTTCCCTCAGCAAACATTCCTTCCCTAGGTAAGGGATTGATGGGTGTATCAGCATCGTCTTCCAGTCTCATATGAAAATCTTGATTCTGTATCCTGCTTAGCTCTGGAAGAAAATAGGATTGATGATGAAGATCTTTGTAGATCTTATCACATCCGCACATGGCTTTCAAAATGGCTTCATCAGATGGTAAAACCATATCTAAACAATCCGTAGAATGTAAAGAGTTTTCTTCCCAAGAAGGAAAATAGACTTTTTCCAGGTCCTCTAAGACTATGAGAGGGTTTGGGATGGGATCAACAGTGGCTTGAGTGATATCTTGGTAAGCCAATTCCACTATCGATAAGGGCACTTCTGGTTCATGGGGGGAAGGGAGAACCCAAGTATTAGTCCTATAAAAAACCGTGGCTATGGAATTCCCCACACTAGTAGAACCTGTATAGTTAATCAGGGTTGGAAGATCAAATATGCCCATCAGTGATGCATACATTCCATCCCCCAAGCTCTGTGCAGTAGGTTTGACCTGATCAACCAATGGCACAGTGGACTCATTAGGCTCCATGTGGCCTTTTCGAGTAAAATTGAGTTGGTCAATGGTACCAACTTCCCTTCGTGTGGAAATACTACCACCCAAAAGACGGTTGATGCAATAACAGACATGGCATAATTCCAGCTTCTTCCCAAAAGTAGGTTATAATCTAAGGGTGCATCGATCACCTCTACCTCAACATACACTACTTTCTCTGCTAGCTTAATTTCAAAAGCCAGTAGGATACCATGTGGATGGAATGACCTTCCGTCGAAAGCAGTAAGCAGGTTGTTTGACGGAACCAGCTCTGGGGATCCGAGAGCTTTCCAACAAGACAAGGACATAACACATGTAGAAGCACCCTCGTCAACAACTTCCCTTCTAATGGTCTTTCCAACATGGATGAAATCTATTGATAAGGCTACATGGTAAGGTAAGCGAATTTTAACATCATACAAGTGAAATTTCACCATGAGACTTGACAAGTCCATGCTACCTAAGGATTCTAAGAGTGCATCCCGCTGGGCAGGACAGCTTTGTAACACCTCTAAAGCTGACATTGCACAAGCGGTTTGGGCTAAGTCTTCAACCACGGAGTAGTTTGAAGCAGCCCTAGCATTAGGGTTATGTAAGGTCTTCTTAAAGATAACTTTTGGTATCTTAGGCATAGTTTCAGCAGGCTTCTTGATCGTGAGAGGCTTAGAAGTTTCACCTATAGACTTCCTCTTCTTAGAAGTCTCTTTTTCATAGTTTTTATTCCTAGTCTATAGCAAAGTCAAAGATTGAACCATGTTGATATAATTGGGGTCAGGGGCATTTTGAGTGCCCCCTGCTACATTAGAAGCTGAAGCAAAATTCTACCCTTGGGGAAAAGGATACTTTAGGATAGCCAGTTGTTGAGCTTTTAGCAGATTCTAGGATTGTTCCATAAGGGGACAAAGGTGAGTAAGGTGGTCCTCATGGCACAACTTACACAGGAATTTCACCTTTTTCTTTTCTTTCTTGCCCCCATTAGCACTATTTGTAGGTTTCTGTTTGTTTTGATTTCCCTCCCCTTTCTTTCCTCTCTTCTTTTTCCCACCGGGCTGTTGATTTCCCGTCTGAGAGGTTTGTGCAAAAACATTTTCATTTTGGGGTGAGGGGGCAACATTTGTTGCCTCCGCTGTAGAATGTTTGACGGACAGCTGATGGAGCTGTTTGGCCAAAGATTCTATAGTGGGAGAATTTATAGACCCAACCACACCATCGGCATGGGGTCTAGGTGTAATACCCTGTTTTTAACCCCGCTTGCATTAAAAATACATGATACACATATTGTAAATAATATTGGTGCAGAGCTAAAGGCCAAGGCCCTACCATCGATTTGGTTATGTTGTGTTTCTGTTTTGGGAATGGTCATTGATGGTATATGGGGACATGTGGCATATATTTAATTGTGGCATGATGTAAACATGAATTTTAATTAAATAACCCAACCAACTATGTTCGCGGCAACTAAATTGAGAAGGGGCATGATTCTGAAGGATAAGGAAGGGGAATGCTGAACATTGAGTCATGGGGGAAAGCCATGTGTCACCACCACCATTGAAATTGTGGCATATTTCTTAATGTTCTATTCTTGCCATCATTGAAATTGTGTCTATAATTGAATCCATAGTTCTGTGGGTTGCGGTTTGTCTCTCACACAGAGTTTGGAAGTTTGGTATTTTCCATTCCCAGTCTGTGTAAGTTTTTCGAGCGACTTCAGTGAGATTTGTGTGCTGTGGGATCAGGGTTGTTCATGGGATGTCATTTGCCATGATTTGTTTGGTTGTTTTTTTCCCTTTTGTGGTGGTATCTCTTGAAGGACTACTGTGAGTTCCTATGTTCTGGTCAACTATGTTTTCCCCCTGCAAAAGCTTGAATAGTTGTTTGGCTACTTGCATACAGTGATTTTGTCCTCGGACTGCATTGGAGTGGTGAATGAGGGACTGAGGTGCTTGATAAACTTTGTGGATTGAGAACCACATAGATAGAGCTACTGAGCTGGCTTTCTTCTCCACAACCCCTGAATAGCACTGGAAGGGAGATCAGGGTGTGAGGGACTCCGTTGCGGAGAAAGGGTTGATTCCTTGTGTTGGGTGTGTGTGGGTGTTCTAGAAGCCAGGCTGGTTCTGGTGTTGTTGTTTGTAGCTCTTTAATGGGCTCACCAATTTAGCATATAGCCTTTCCCAGCTCCTGGATGGCCTGATAAACCCAACTTTGTTGGCTTGGCTAATCTGCTATTCGCCTGATAAACCCAACTATGTTGGCTTGGCTAAATTGTGTACCCTAGTGGTGTTGTTATCCTTGGCCATGTGTAAGCCTGTTAGTTCCTTATTCCTTGGGGAATCATGCCTGGCTTGGGGGTGGTAGCATTGCTGAGAGATTAAGGAGCACGCAGGCCTATGGTTGGGTGGAATGTTGCAGCGACGTAGCTGGTTGCAGAACAAGTTCTCTATAAGATAAGTACTCTTGCCTAACTTTTGTCTACAGTTATATATTTACCATTGATGAATGATGATATACATGTTAAATACTGATCTATATATGCATGAATGTGGATTGATAAGTTTTTCTTCCATTGTGTATATGAATGATTATGCTTCGTAAAATGTTTTATGTTTTAAGTATCATGCTTCAGCACTATATGTATGTATGTTCATGTTCATGTGGCTAGATGCTTGGATGATTTGACGTATAGTAGCGTCCTCTTCATCGATCGGAGGGTTAGAGATGTTAAAATGTGGTATCAGAGGCATTGTTGCAGCATGGGCCTAAATGGGCCATGACAGATCAGATAGCAGAAGCAGGTTGCCTTCTGCCCAGCAGCAATCAGAAAATTGTGACAGAAAAACTTCAACTTCAAAATTTTTTTGAGTGCTGGAACCATCGGCCCATCGAAAAACATAGTGACAAGTTCTTTCGATGCGATGGAGCACTTAGTGGGAAGGCCACCCAACGGATAGTTGATCTGACGGTCAATGCGGCGGAAGAATACAGAGGAAAAAATTCAGAAACTTTTTAAGTGTTTGGCCATCGGCACATCGGGACACTTAGATGGATGGATCACTGATGCTTATTCAATTGACCGTCGTCATTGTGGATGGCTAGACTACTATGCCTCCGACAGGTAGAGCCTCCAAACATCGATGGCACAAAATTTCAAAAATTTTCTAAGTGTTGACTTCGTCGGCCATTGGAGCATGTTAGTAGTATGCATCGTCGATGAACATCAGAAGGTATTAGAAGATATGCACCACCATTTCAGATAGCTAGAACACTATCCTTCTGACGGATAGAGCCTACGACTGTCGCACTGTAAAGAAAGTTTAAATTTTTTTCTAAGGCTCAAAATTATTCGCCATCGGAAGAAGATAGTGTTTCGTGCATCCGCCGTTGTGGAAGCCTAGAGAACTAGTCTTCTGACAGGGAGAAGCTCTGAATTCCGATGCCGGTCAAAATCATGCTTCAGTTCGCCGATCGAAAAGTATTAGCGGATTGGACCACTGATAAAAAATGGATTGAATATGATGAGCCGCTATTGCAGTTACTGATCGAACTAACCCTCCGATGCTTTAGTCTTCCACTTTCCGATGCCGAGGTGTTAGTGGATTATGGCGACGACAAGCAGTTACTTGATTGGCGAAGGATAGGGGAGATGGAGCCGATAGAGTCAGGGAAAGATAGAGAAATTTTTTGCCGACAGATAACAAATGGATCGATAGAAAATAAGCGATTGTTGAGCCGATGAAGGTTCGGAAAGGAAGAGAAAAATTTCGAAATTTTTTCTAAGGCATGGAATCATTGGCCTTCAGCAATGGTTAGTTGATCACATCACTGATGATCAGATGATGTGGTTGTTGATGAGCTATGATAGGTAAATTTTGTTGAACTCTCGCCGTTGCGGAGATCGAAAAGACTAACCACCCAACAAGAAGTGCATCCGAGCATCGATGCCATAGCTTCTAGGGGTTTCGATCACCGATAGACTTACGACTGCGGAAGACTTAAGGATATTGTTGGCCATCATTGCGGAAAACTTGATGACTAACAAGCCGATGCATAGGGAACACAACCATTGACGCAGCAATTAGCCTAGGCTATCATCGATGAAATTCAGAGCGATAGTCTACTAAGGATTTGATATGGCAAATGAAATTAAACAATAGGTCACCCACACCAGGAAGCTCGGAACAGTAGACGGTTACGAACCCGATATTGCAGACAGAAATATATCAACAGGTTGCTAATAAGACACGGGCTAATAGACCCGATCAGAGGAGAATTTTGAAGAAGGCATCAAAAATTTGTTAATGATTAGATCGTCGGTCGGAAGCTCAGTCAGTTGACGTGGAAACCATAATAAGATTTCTTTCTATCGTTGTGGCTGCTCAAGCAACTGTGCACTCGATGAATAGTTGATTTGCTCACCGATACAGATCGGGAGTTTAGTCACTTTGCCGCCAAAATAGTGGAGAGGAATAATGGAACAGTCCACCGATGAAATAGGATTTTTGACTACCATAGTGTCGGCAGAATGGCTGGGATGAGGTCCGATTAGGCCCTAAGGAATTTAGGTTTTTCGAAATAAATTCTCAGTGATTTTTCATGTAGTTTTTTACTATCTTCCAGCAGGTTTTCAGCAGATTTTAGCAGATTATCAACGGTCACAGGGCTGAAAAGAAATAGGAAAAATTTCATGTTTTAGCATAATTGTTGTTTATAAAAATTTCCAGAAGAGAAGGTAAGTAGTTTTTATTTATATTAATGTTACGCATCTAACAGTTTGCTACTAAAACATTTGCAGAACTTTAGATAACTTCCAAGAGCAGTACTCTAGAAAGAATAGTTTGGTAAAGCAAGAGGTGGTTCATTCATGAGAACCCATGATGGGTATGATGCTCAGGAATATTACGAGCGAATAGAAGATGCCATGGGAGAAAATGTCCATAATGGAAATGATGACATAGATTCTAATGGAAGGAGATTCCAGGGGACACCGTCCAAGGTTGCGACAACCATGAGAAGGTTGGTTAAAGCCCAGGAAGAGCAACATCAGTTGAATGTTTCCATATTGCAGAGTTTGATAGATTTACAAAAAAAGATAGATTCTGGATGAGGTACATCAAGGCTAGAATGCAGTAAGAGCAGCACTAGGAGAAGGAGAAGGACTTCCAATGGATCATCAGACTCTAAAAATTCCAGTGGAGATACAAGTTCATCTTCTCATAAAAGGAAAAGGAGAAGGCACCATAGGGATCGCTCTCGAGATGAATTTAGGAAATATAAACCTCCTACATTTGATGGTGAGATAAAGATGGGACAAGAAGCTGAAGCTTGGTTTCTTGGGATAAAGAAGTACTTTCAGGTGCATGATTATTCAGGAAACATGAAGGCACGAGTTGCCATATTCAATCTGAATGGAAGGACATCCATTTGGTGGGAACACTTCAAGCAGGTAAAGAAGATCAGTGAAAGGAAACTGAAGTGGAAACAATTCAAGAAATATTTCAGGTAGAAATACCTTTCTGATAGGTATTATGATGACAAGATCAAGGAGTTCCATGAGATAAGATTGGGACATCAAACCATGGATGAATATGCAAATAAATTCTTGGAATTGTTGAGGTATGTTTGGTACACCAGAGATGAAAAATTGAAGATCCAGTAATTTCTAAGTGGATTGCCTCAAGCCTATAAAGATAGAATTGAGTTCTATGAGCCGAGAACTCTCAAAGAAGCAATAAGAAAGGCTAAATATTGCTATGAGCAAAGCAAAGGTAAACCTGATTACCATAAGGCATGGAAGGACAAGAAGAATGAAAAGTTTGACCAAAGAAAGTAAGGTTTCAAACCTTCTAGATTCAAGAATCAGCAAAAGCAGCAATCCCAAGCTGCGAGTAATCCAGTTGGAGTGACAGGTGGAAAGCCTAAAGAGCCACATCTGAATAAAGGTCCACTCAAATGTTGGAAATGTGAAGGACCTCACTTGCGTAGATATTGTCCACTTGAGAATGAAAGTGCAAGACCAGCTTATAACATTCAGGGAGAAGAAACAGTGGGTCAGGTAGCTAGAGAAGTCCCTAGAATTTATGCAGCACTAGAGGACCACCAGGTAGATCATCAGTCAACTGTGGTTGAAGTTGCAGGTAAAATTGTTGAACAATATGTTTCTATTTTGATTAACCCTAGTTCTACTCATAGTTATATCACTCCTAGGGTAGTGGAGAGTTGTGATTTTAAGAAGGTAAAGCATAGAAAATATTGGTTAGTTCAGCTAGCCATTGGGAGTAAGAAAAAGGTCAGTGAAGTGGTAGAGAAATGTCCATTGGTTATGTATGGATTGATCACTTGTGTAGATCTGAATTTTCTACCACTTGTTTCCTATGATGTTCTCATTGGAATAGATTGGTTAGAAGCTCACCAAGTGAAGCTTGACTGTTATAACAAGACTTTCGAATGCATGGATGAAGAAGGAAACCCGGTAGTTGTGAAAGGTATTCCGAAAGTAATTTCAGTAAGACAGGTTTCAACAATTCAGTTGAAGAAGTTTTTTAGGAAGGGTTGTTAGTTGTATGCAACTCATATTATGGAACCAACAAGAGATGAAACTCCTAGGTTGGAGGACTATCAAGTGTTACAGGAATTCAAGGATGTGTTTCCTGATGCGATTCCAGGGCTTCCTCCAAAGAGGGACATTGATTTCACCATTGAACTTGTGCCATGAGCAGCACCAGTATCCAAGACACCCTACAAGATGAGTACACCGGAGATGCTAGAGTTGAAAATGCAACTGCAAGAGCTATTGGAAATGAAGTATATCCGACCAAGTGTGTCTCCTTGGGGAGCACCAGTTCTATTTGTAAAGAAGAAAGATGGTACACTTAGGTTATGTATCGATTACAGATAGTTGAACAAGGTTACTATGAAGAATAAATATCCTTTGCCCATGATTGATGACCTCTTTGATCAAATGAGAGGAGCAAAGGTATTTTCCAAGATTGACTTGAGGTCTGGTTACCATTAGGTGAGAATCAAGGATGAAGACATTCATAAGACAACCTTTAGGAAAAGGTATGGACATTATGATTTCGTAGTGGTACCATTTGGTCTCACAAATGCACCAGCCACATTTATGTTCCTTATGAATAGTGTCTTTAGTAAGTATTTGGACAAGTTTGTTCTTGTTTTCGTTGATGAACTTCTTGTTTACTCTAAGAATGAGGAAGAGCATTAAGAGCATTTGAGATTGACATTGCAAGTGCTAAGGGAACATCAGCTGTATGCAAAGCTGAGCAAGTGTGACTTCTACAGGGATAGAATTCAGTATTTGGGTCACATTATCTCAGAAGAGGGTATATGAGTAGACCCTGAAAAGATTGAAGCCATTATGAATTGGCCTACTCCAACAAATGTGACGGATGTAAGATATTTTATGGGACTTGCAGGATACTATAGGATATTCATTGAAGGATTTTCCAAGGTTTCACATGCCATCACTTCTTTGCAAAAGAAGGGAATAAAGTTCGAATGGACTTCGAAGTGTGAAGAAAGTTTCCAATGGTTGAAGAATATTCTCACCAGTGCACCAGTATTGAAAGTTGCAGACCCAGAGAAAGACTTTGTGGTGTGTACCGATGCATGCAGACAAGGGTTTGGAGGAGTCCTCATGCAGGACAATCACGTGATAAGATATGAATCAAGAAAGTTGAAGGAGCATGAGAAGAACTATGCCACTCATGATCTAGAGCTTGCAGCCATAGTACATGCTCTCAAGATGTGGAGACATTACTTGATGGGTAGAAGATTTGAACTCAGAACAAATCACTGTGGCCTGAAGTATTTGTTTGATCAGCCTACTCTGAATGCTAGGCAAGCGAGTTGGCTGAAATTTCTATATGAGTTTGATTTTGAAATCAAGCACATAAAAGGAAAAGAGAACAAGGTAGCTAATGCACTCAGCAGGAAGGTACAAGAAATGCATGTGGCATCTCTTAGTATTTGCCAATCAGAATTGAGGCAGCAGATTGTTAATCATGTTGCTGGAGATGAACTGTATGGGCAGGTAAAAGACAAATTGCAGCAGCAAAGTTTTGAGAAGAGGTATGAGGGATATAAATTGGAAGAAGATGGACTTCTCACTTTTAAAGGCAGAATTTTATATTCCGAATGTAGCAGATTTGAGGAGAATTGTTATGGATGAAATCCATCAAGCTCCGTATTCTGGTCACCCAGGATATCAGAAGACACTTTCTATAGCTAGATGGCAGTACTTTTGGCCAGGTATGAAAAAGGACATGGCTGAATACATTTCAAGATGCATGAAATGTCAATAGGTAAAGGTTGAGCATAAACATCCAACAGGTTTGTTGTAGCCTTTGCCAGTTCTGGAATAGAAATGGGAAGTTATTTCCGTGGATTTTCTTACAGGATTGCCGATGACTTGGAGACAACATGACTCCATCATGGTTGTGGTAGACAAGTTAACAAAATCATCACATTTTATACCAGTGAAGTCTACGCATAAGAATGATGACATTGCAAAGATCTTCATGAAAGAGATTTTCAAATTGCATGGATTGCTGAAGGCAATAGTTTCTGAGAGATATGTCAGGTTCACTTCCAATTTCTGGAAGGGGTTGTTTGTAGATTTGGGTACAAAGATAAACTTCAATACTGCCTACCATCCTCAGATAGATGGGCAGACAGAAAGAGTTAATCAAGTGCTTGAAGATATGCTTCACACGTATGTGATGGACAAACCAACCAAGTGGGAAGATTACTTACACTTGGTAGAGTTTTCTTACAACAATGGACAGCAAGCATCGTTGGGGATGAGTCCATACGAATCCTTGTATGGAAGAAGGTGTAGGACACCAGTGACTTGGGATAACCCAGTGAATAGAGTTGTGCTTGGACCATAATTGCTCAAGGAAATGGAGCAAGAGGTTGTAAGGATTAGGAAGAATATGAAAGCAGCACAGGACAGACATAAAAGCTATGCAGATAAGCATAGGATGAACATAGTGTTTAGTGTTGGGTATCATGTTTACCTTAGAGTGAAGGCAAAGAAAATTTCGTTGAAGCTTGGAAGTTGTGCCAAGCTGTCACCTAGATACTGTGGGCCATTTGAAGTGCTTGAAAGAATAGGGCTAGTTGCATATAGACTTGCATTGCCTGCTAGTACTAGAGCTCATAATGTTTTTCATGTTTCTTTGCTTAAGAAGTATGTACATGATCCTAACCATGTGATAAATTGGGATGTGATCCAGGAGGAACCCGAGGGAGAGTTCCAAATTGAGCCAATGTGCATCCTTGACAGGAAGGTCACAATGCTCCAGAACCAAGCCATAGGGTAGATAAAGGTGTAATGGGAGCACTACAGACTTGAAGAGGCTACGTGGGAGTTAGAGGATGCCATGCGATTGCCACATCCATTTTTGTTCAAGCCGATGGAACACTGAGGCGGTACCGGTGTAACATTTTGTTCAAATTTTGTAAAGCACTGAGGACAGTGCTATTGAAGGGGGAGGGGAATGTAATACCTTGGTTTTAATCTCGCTTGCATTAAAAATACATGATACACATATTGTAAATAATCTTGGTGCGGAGCTAAAGGCCAAGGCCCCACCATCGATTTGGTTATGTTGTGTTTCTGTTTTGGGAATGGTCACTGATGGTATATCGAGAAATACGACATATATTTAATTGTGGCATCATGTAAACATGCATTTTAATTAAATAACCTAACTAGCTATGTTCGTGGCAACTAAATTGAGAAGGGGAATGATTCCGAAGGATAAGAAAGGGGAATGTTGAACATTGAGTCATGGGAGAAAGCCATGTGTCACCACCACCCTTAAGTATTTCCATTGTTAGTTGGGACAATGATCAGATGGTAGGAAAACCACCACCATGCCCACGCCCACTCACTCTCTCTCCACGATGTGTCTGTTGGCCTGTCCACTACCCCGATTGTGGTTGTTCAGTTTCTTCATGCAGACTGAGTTAAAGGTTCCACATTCCAATTATTGGGGGTTCACCTTCCATTTTTTGCACAGATTGTTGGCCTGCAGGTATGTTGGTTCTCCTCTCCCTCACAAATTCGAGGGCTGGTGGATTGTTTTCTCTCCTCTGATCATGTAGAGAGTGTGTCTTTTTCCACCATTGGTAGATTTATTAATGTTCTATTCTTCCCATCATTGAAATTGTGTCTGTAATTGCATCCATAGTTCTGTGGGTTGCATTTTGTCTCTCACACAGAGTTTGGAAGTCTGGTATTTTCCATTCCTAGTCTGTGTAAGTTTTCCCAGCGACTGTAGTGATATTTGTGTGCTGTGGGATTAGGGTTGATCATGGGATGTCATTTTCCATGATTTGTTTGGCTTTGTTTTTCTCTTTTGTGGTGGTATCGCTTGAAGGACTGCTATGAGTTCCTACATTCTGCTCAACTGTGTTTTCCCCCTATAAAAGCTTGAATAGCTGCTTGGCTACTTGCATGCAATGGTTTTGTCCTTGGACTGCATTAGAGTGGTGAATGAGGGCCTGAGGTGCTTGATAAACCTGGTGGATTGAGAACCACATAGACAGAGCTACTAAGCTGGATTTCTTCTCCACAACCCCTGAATAGCACTGGAAGGGAGATCAGGGTCTCAGGGACTGCATTGCAAAGAAAGGGCTGATTCCTTGTGTTGGGTGTGTGTGGGTGTTCTAGAAGCCAGGATGGTTTTGGTGTTGGTGTCTGTAGCTCTTCAATGGGCTCACCAGCTTAGCATATAGCCTTTCCCAGCTCATGGATGGCCTAATAAACCTAAATTTGTTGGCTTGGATAATCTGTTGTTTGCTTGATAAACCCAACTGTGTTGGCTTGGCTAAACTGTGTACCCTAGTGGTGTTGTTATCCTTGGCCACGTGTAAGCCTGTTAGTTCCTTATTCCTTGGGGAATCATTCCCAGCTCGGGGGTGGCAGCATTGCTGAGAGATTAAGGAGCACATAGGCCTATGGTTGGGTGGAAGGTTGCAGGGACGTAGCTGGTTGCAGAACAAGTTCTCTATAAGATAAGTACTCTTGCATAACTTGCATCTACAATTATATATTTACCATTGATGAATGATGATATACATGCTAAATGCTGATCTATATATGCATGAATGTGGATTGATAAGTTTTGCTTCCATTGTGTATATGAATGATTATGCTTCGTAAAATGTTTTATGTTTTAAGTATCATGCTTCAGCACTATATGTATGTATGTACATGTTCATGGAGTTAGATTCCTGAATGATTTGACGTATAGTAGCATCATCTTCGTCGGTCGGAGGGTCAGGGACGTTACACTAGGCTTAGGTTTCTCTGCATCGTGGGTAGGCCTCAGTGCCTCAGGGATAATCTCATACAAGATCCTAGATTGTGAATAAATCAAATCCGATTGCTAGGCCCTAAGGATAGCTTCTTCCTCATTTTGTCACTCCTGAAGTGGATACGTCCTTAGATATAAAAGGCAACAGATATTTAAGGAACCACTCTAGTAAAAACTCAGCAGGAATAGTGGCTTTAATAAGGCTCTTTCACCTCCTCCATTCTTGGATGTGATCCGAGATGTGGGTAGCCTTGTTGTTCCTGAAGGTAGATAACAAGTCCATTCCAAAATCGAATTAGATCGGAAGTTAAAAGTGGCTAAGGAATGCACAATCCAAGTCCCAAAAACTACTGAATGCAACAGAAGGTAACTCAATGTACCATTTTACTGCAGTATTCGTTAAGGTTCTTTGGAACAGCCTCAACCTAACTAAATATTCATTCAGAAAATTAGAAGAACACCATAAATGAAATGTGGTGGCATGAGCCCCAGGATATTCACCAACTTTGCCCTTGAATTTTGGGATGTCCGATGGCAATTTGGTGGGGATAGGTGGCCACAAGGGGTCATGCCTCACTGGGTCGTTCATCAATTTAGACAAATCTAACAAGTTTAATGTTGCCAAGAATAGAAGCTTAGGTCGAACCGAAGTGCTAAAAGTGCCAGAATGGGGATTAGAGGGACTTGCTCCCAAATTCCCATTTATAAAGGTGGGGTTTCCCCCTGCCACCAGTTATGAAGTGGATGGGTTACTTTGGAATGGATTCCTTCTGTAAGCTACAGGATTATGGGTGGGAGGTGTAGTATACAAGGTTCTGGCCATCCTAGTTGAAGCTAGGGTTTGAAAAACAAGAGTAGGTATCCCTCCGCTAAACAACGAAAAGGGAGATCTCATGAACGGGGCCGAGATCGGAGTTTGAAAAACTTTCCCGTAAGGGTTAGTGTTTCCAAACTGCACTCCTACATAAGAGGGTGATGGGCCTACGTATGGAGTGGATGGGGGAATATGCCCCCAATTCCAAAGAAATTCTTGGACAAAATCTGAGGATCCTACCGGACCGCTCTGGGCAGTGTGTGCAAAGGAGGAAGGAACAGTAGGTATACTAGGAATCCTAGTAACCATGCCGCCAGAAGCACCTGCTAGGCTTGTGGGAACTGGTGGTTGAACCACTTGGCTCACTGGAGTTAGGGGCATAGTAGGTATACTAGATCTAGGGGCACCTAACAGGGGAGGTAGTACCCCTTGAGCTAGAGTGGCTGAGGTGGAAACAAAAGAGCTTTCTCCTGCAGTAGACATTATCCTGCCCACAGGGACAGCAAACATGGGTGGATCAAAATGACGAACCTGGACGATCACAGGATCATTTAAGTCAGTCAAGGGTGTATTAAAATTCCTTGGAAACTTGTCAGCTTGCAAGTCTTCTATCTCAACTGTATTAAAATCAAAATGGTTAGCCCTAAGTTTTGGTTCAACCAGAACCTCACTTACTCCTATCGGTTCAAATGAATCGTCTGTGTCCAATCTCTGCCTTTGAGGTGGAGGTGGAGGTTCCAATGTGATGAGAGGAGGAAGGTTTTGAAACCTTCGTGACCGTCTAGTAGGTTGGTCCTCCATGATTGTAAATTTGACAATTCAAACCTTAAGGTCAGCTAAACATAGACAAACCATAGAGAAATCACTACGAAAATTCCTAAATTCTCAACAATAAGCAAGGGTAAAAGATATTATTTCCTGAAGAAAGCTGAAGAATAGTTACTTGGAATCCTTGAAGAGGTTCTTAGGCACAAGCGAACGAATCACCCACCGCCCTCCTACACTTTCAACAAGTGTTACCTTCCAATCCCGTCTAAGGTGAACTAGAAATAACCTTCCAGTTTACCTAGGTGTTAACCCTAGATGTCAAGAGACTAGAGGCTACCTTAACTATACCAACAGTCTGGGGGGACAGTTGCAAGCCTGACTCATACGCATGGGCAGGGTAGATGAGCCCAAAACTCTGTTTATGACAGAATCCCTCGATGCGTAAAAGTCCTGATTTATGTTTCGACAAGGAATCAAAGGGTTATCTCCTCAGTCCAATGCCTCCACGCGGCCTCGCGCTTGACTCCCATTTGAGAGGAGCTTCCCAGATACTATTGATAAATATAAGGATTTACTTATCGATTGGCCCACTATGTCTAAATTTTAAAACTTATGGGAAGTTTACACTTCCTAGCCCACAAGTCTAGCCCAAGCTAGTAGGTGTATGGCCCTAAAAAGAATTACTAATAGATTTTAATTATTGCATTCATTTTAAGGGCTATTTTTTACTCAGAAGGCAAGTGGAGTGAAAGACTATGATGTTTTTTACTTGATAAGAAATGTAAAAACAATGGTGTATGTTTCCAAAGCAAAACTATCACTAAAACAAACTTATTTTTCTTCTTTTTGTAAATATAAATTGATGAAAAAGAAACGATAAAGATAATACTAAGACTATATTTTTGTAGTTTTTTGAGATTATATTTTAAAAACTGAAAATAAAACTACTCTATGCAAAATCAAATGCAAAGGTTTCTAAATGTTTTTTCTTTTCACCTTTTAAAATTCTCAAAGACTACTATGCACCTAAATGCACAAAATTTGAGTATGCTTGAATTAGACTAACTTTATAAAGTAAGAAAAGTGAAGTAAACAGATTAATAAGACCAAGGATCAACCACCTAAGGAAGAGTTGGAACCCTAACTTGGGCGGATACAATGAAAGGAAATCATTGAGATCACACAAAGGCAAGTGGCAAGCCACTCACTATCTGAAAATAGAATGGGATATACAGTGTCTGGAACCCTGATCACTGATTCAAAAAACCAACACTTGAGCCTATAACCCAAATAGGTAAATCCACTTCAAGTTGCAAACAGAAGGACAATCTAAACAATAAGAACTCAAGGGATTTACAAGAAAGCACAAGGTGTGGCTAACAAAGTAATCAAACTCACAGTGCAATGCTTATAAGGAATACCAACCAGCAAACAAACTTTATAAAGGGACAGGGACAAGCAAACCCTAACCCAAAAATTTGAATACTCAGACTTGTACATGACTGTGTACAAGGGAAACCCGCGTACTGTACGTGACTATCCTATAGAGAAACCCATGTACACAGGTCTCTGTATGCGACTGTATGCAAGAGAAAACCACGTACATAGGTCTCTGTATGCGACTGTATGCAAGAGAAACCCACTACCTTAAAATTTTCTAGAAAAAAGAAAAATTTTCAAGGTCTTCAAACACTGCCTTAAGCATGAACCAAGACAGGATACCACACACACAATCAAGGAAAATATTGGGCAATGGTCAACAGAAATAACCCACAACATTCTGGGCTCCCCGATGGAGTTTCCAGTTCTGTTGTACAGGAATAAACACCCTTATAATAGAGGGTCTAGGGTTACCAACTTACTTCTAAAAATTACAGACAGTCAGCTTTAAAGTATAGAAAAGGAATAGGAAAGAATGTTGAACTCACCTGATTAACGATGGTTGATCCAAGCTTTCTCTTCTCCCACTCTGCTCCTCTCCAAAGCTTTCAAGGATGCACCTCTTTCACCTGCAAAGAGAAAATTCTCCAAGTACAATCTTATACATGTATATATGAAAAGTTAGATGAACAATATATAGAGTGCTTAATCAAAATATCCATCAAACCATGATACATGAAAGAGACTCAATACAAAGTTGGAAGAAGAATTCTCTTTATTAACAATAGTGAATGAGATAAGTGTACAATCCAATGCCTGAAACAAGGACTCCTCTGTAACCAAAGGATTCTGAGTTCTGCTGGTCCAAATATTTCTGAAGATATACCACTAGCATAACTTTGCTCTCAAAGATTGATTGATCAATGCCCTCCCCAAGGCCTCTATTTATACTTTGGGAAATAGAGCAGTTTCAAAGGTTGAGGAGGTTGAGACAGTTGAGTTGGTTAATGATTAAGTCTCAACAAATATCCATTAATCATGTTTTATTATTTTTAATGTTGAATGGATGTGTACACAAGTATTAACACTGGAAACCCATGTATGACATGCGAGGTTTCTATAAGGAAAACCCACGTACAGATCTGTACACGGGTTGTAATGAAGACACTCACGTACAGTACGTGGGATGATGTGGAGATAGTTGTATGATGTACATGAGTTGCTGTGGAGATAGTCGAGTACAACAATCAACATATAAAAAGGTAAAATGGCAAGATGGTTGGATAGTGAATGCATCTCTTGTCATGCCCATCTATAGTATTTAGGCAACCTTCAATCCAAAAGTGTCCTTTTGTGTGCCAACATATGAAGTGTCTGCACTCGGACAGAGAAGTGCCATTTGGGTTGATAACAATTTTCATTATACTTTAAAGTTGGATGAGTTTGGTGATGCTTACAGGTGTATTTGAAGACTTTAACAAGCTCAAAAGTGACCACCTAGCCTCAAATTCGAATTTCATCGTTAAGATGTGGGATAATTTCAAGGAGAAGATCATGGACATGTGGAGTGAATATCTCATCCAATATTTGTTGGAGGATTTGAAGGGATAAGTTGAGAGAAAAGTGGATTTTTTGAGGATTTTGAGGGATAAGTTGAGAGAATAGTGGATATGTAATTATGATTAGTTATCTTGACTTCATGTATAAATAGGAGGGCTCTCTCCTCATTTTGTTGGAGATCCCGCTAGTGGTTTGGAGGTAGAGAATAGTCTAGAGTTAGTCAAAGAGTGGATTCTTGATTGTTATGTAATGAAGATGATGCTTAATGCACATCCTTTGACTCTCGTATGTTAATATAGATTTTCATGATTTCTTTCTTATGAATTGTTAATGTAGATTTATCGTGAGCTCACAAGTTAATGTTAATTGCTTTATGCCAGTTTATTTCATGCAATTTCAGTCTTTCTTTATCAAGTTAATTTATGCAATTTCATATTTTTTGCAATTAGATTTACTTTCATACATTAGATTCAATTTCAGTTGTAGAATAGGTTAGCAATACTCTACCTCTACATATATTTTGTCTGTACCTCACAAGTTTACGCTCTCTCCGGGTTGACAATTAAATCATTAGATATCTGTTATAATTTGTTTAATATTTTCCCCAACAACGACCTACGTTATCAATTAGTGGAGTTGTTACTAGTACCAGATAGATCTCTACTATAGGACAACCTGCAGTATTGTTGGGCACCCTATATGCAAGTTAATTAAAGCCAACATATAGAGTGTTCAATATAAATTGTCAACTCAGGGAATTCTCTTATTTCAAGGATAATGTGCATTGTATATGCTTTAAACACTAAGTAGCCGATGCTATAAATGAATGACCCTACTTTACCATTCAGCCAAACTCATCCCATAATCTACTTAATCTAGCTTACCTTCTTTAGAATGCAATTACAAATACCTTCTTACAATACTTAATCTAGAATTAAAAGATTTAGGAAATAAACATCTAGATTACTTTTGCAGAAAGTTAAATCCTTAATTACCAAACCATCTAAAGATCCATCTCAAATATCTTAATTTGACTTAATCTAGGAATTCAAAGTACAGGAATTAAGTTCTACAATTATAAATGTGAAGGAATAAATTGCAAGGATATAAAGAAAACAACAATTGAAAGAGCAAGGGATGAACAAGGCTGTCACATCTATCACACAGTGGCATAAGAGAAAGTTAACCCACACAGTCGACTGTCACACCACACCACTGCAGTTACAAGAGATGCAATTACTGATCATTCAAATGAACACACGACAAGTCAATGACTATTGCAACTTATTGTAAATAAAGGGATTCATCACAAAATCCAAACCACATAGCAGAATAAACAAAATACCTAATTAACTCAACAATCTCTGTGGGAAGGCAGGCCCAGCCTTCACATAGAGATGCTGGAAGTAGCACATGTTAGAACGCCGAGATCTGAAGAATCAAACAGGCTTGTATTAAAACGGTAGATGAACACACAACCTCAGTCACAACTTATACAAATAATTTTTCAACCCTTGGCTCGGAATAGTTCCCAGTATTTATACAATTACAATCATAACATCTTCCCACTATTATCGAGCAACCATGAACATCTCTAATCTTCATGCTACCCCAATTATGATAAGTGTTTACAGTCATGGCAAGATGGAAGAATAAAATATAGGAAGGTTGTTACTCGAGCCAAAAATGACGATCATGATCAATAGAGAAGATACTTCGTGGATTGCAGCTATTCTTGGGCATCGGCGCATTGTTGCCTTTGAATCTGTTGCAGCCTGTTGCATCTACCTTTGTACAACTTGCGTGGAATAGTATCCTTTGACCATGTTCTTTGGGAAATGATGGAGTGTATGGCTATCACCTTAGTAATGAATGTTCATCCCTCTCTTGGCATGTTCAACCTCCTACACCTGTATCCTTTACATCTCGAATGATCTTTATAAAACCACCATATGTTAGCATAATTCAAGATGTAAAGCCCTGATAACAACAGTCCTAAGCATTAAGAAAATAAGACAATGATTAACCATACTTGTATGAATTGAGGGACCGAGTGAAGGAAAAACATCTGTTTAGTGTACATAATAGAGTAGGATGAGGCAAAAAGAGGTAGGTAAAGGTGGTCGAAAAGGGGTCATTTCTGGGCCCAACATCTCCCCCAACTGTCCTATTGCATGTCCTCATGCAACAACCTCCATTAGTCTAAATCTGAATCTAGCATTGTACTTTGTTCATGGAGAGAAGAAACATTATATGGGAATTCAGTCGTTCCCTGTTTTTCCAAGAATCCCTTATGGAAAACCCAATATCTCCAACACATCTGCTTTGAATCTACCTTTGTTAATGAGAAGTCTTCCCTGTATGGTTTTGCTAGCCACCAGATGAGAGGAAATTTGAATTTGAGTCCCATCCAATTAAATCCACATTCCTTCATGCATCCAACATATCCCTCAATCCTAGAAAGTGCATGTTTAAAATTCCTGTAACAGTAGTGATCTCTATTTATTAGGGTTGAAGAGGCAACCTGCCATCTGTGCTAGCTACCTTCCAAAGCTGATTGTTGATGCTAGGAAATCTGGCTAACAAAAATAGAGATAACCTTTTCTTGAAGTTCTATTATCCGTTGAGTTTGGATGGGACATGAGAGTACATTCTGTTGACGAGCAAGGAGAAGATGAGGGTTTTGAGTTTCACTTCAAATCCAAAGGTTAGAGTGGGACTCATTATGAGAGAAAGTTTGGAAGGATATTTCCCAGTGAACATGATTGCTAACAAAGGAGGAAAAATCCCTCAGCTAAACATCACCTGAGGAAGGGATAGGATTCGAATGGCGATCCAAGGGACAAGCCAACTCATGCAAATAAATCACACAAACCAAGTTCTGCTCCTCAAAGTCACTTTCTAGAAATGTTTCCAAGAATTTAGTTGAGGTCACTATTTCATACGGTCTCCCTTCTTTTATAGCCCTCAGTTTAAACCAAATCAACTGCTCAAATAAAAACACAGGGTAAGAGGAGGATGGTACTCTGGTACCCAACAATTCCTGAGAAAGAGTATACAACTGATCTTTTTCTACTTGCATGGATTTGAACTTTTTTAGCTCCTTTAGCTCCTTCTGTAATTCTTCCCCATAGAGTTTTTGGGACATGAGTTCCTTTGCCCATATTTCCTTCAATTCCCTGATGGTCTTCCTGTTCAGCGAGGGAAACCATCCCTTCTTGATACCTCTCCACCTGAATCCTCCACTTCCTCACCTTTATTCTTAATATTGAGAGTTCTTTTGTTAGCTTAAGGATTTCTTCATCTTCATCATGTTCTTCATTATCAGAATCCAAATTGACAAAATTGTGAGGAAGTTGAGTCCATACCTTAACATCTGATGTTCCAATTTGAACATCCTGTACTTCCTTCCTGGATACATCTAAAATCACTTTTGGGGGTGCTAGTTCTTTTCTAACAACATCCCTTCCTTGAATTTCTCCTGTAGCAACTTCAACCATAGGTGCCTCTAAAACAACTTCTAGGGATGCTGGTTCTTGTGTAATAGCATCCTCTCCTTGGAGTTCTCCTATAGCAACCTCAGCAGCTGATTGTGAAGGTGTTGGTTCTTGTGTGACAACCTCTTCCTGAATTTTGATCTTCCCATCTTCCTAATTGTCAGCTGTAAATTTGATAGGGGGATGCAAGTCCACTGGTTCTTGTGTAACAGAGCCCCGCCATTCTATTTCTTCATGCTTATGGGGTTGTAGAGTTGCTTCCATGTCTTCTACAATATGGAGTTTTTCTTCAAGGATTTTAGTGTCCCCCAAGTATTGTGATTGGATTTGTTCATCCTCCCCTAAATCCAAATCAGGAATTATATCAATTTTGGGATTGATTTCTTCTTGCTTCCTGAGAATCTCCATAGAAATTTCTAGGGATGTTGGTTCTTGTGTGAAAACATCCTAGTTAACTTCCTCATTTTCCTACTGTTAGGGTTCCGTTTCTATTAATTTTGTGTCTTGAGATGGTTCAAGAGTCACAGTGCAGACTTATTCATTAAAATCAATAATATTTTCAACCTCTAGTTCATCTACCCCAATTTGGGTGGCAACTTCAACGAGAATATTCAGGGATGCTGGTTCTTGTGTATCGGCACCCTGTTCAACTTCATCATCATCCTTTTGTTGGGGTTCCATTTCTATTAGTTCTATGCCCTGGGATAGTTCAGGAGTCACTGCATAGACTTCTTCACCAAAATCAGGAATAATTTCAGCCTCTGGTTCATCTATCCCAATTTGGGTTGCAACTTCAAAAGGAATATTCAGAAATGTTGGTTCTTGTGTATTAGCACCCTATTCAACTTCATCATCATCCTGCTACTGGGGTTCCATTTCTATTAGTTTTGTGCCCTAGGATGGTTTAGGAGTCACTCCATAGACTTCTTCACCAAAAAATAGGAATAATTTCAGCCTCTGGTTCATCTGTCCCAATTTGGGTGGCAACTTCAATAGGAATATTCGGAAATGTTGGTTCTTGTGTATTAGCACCTTGTTTATCTACTACTTCCCTTTGTTGAAGTTTCTCTTGGGGAGATTCACCATCCTTCCAATCATATTGTCCTTCTTCTGTTGGATGTGACTGTAATTGTTCATTTCCCCATTTTCTGTACCAGGGATCATTTCTACATCCCCTGCTTCTATCTTCGGTGCTTTGTGTCCTTGTTCTTCCATAGCTGCAGGTATAGGTTGTTGTGTCACAAAGGAATGAACTATGACTTTGTAGCCTGACAAGTTAAATATTTCTCCACACATAGGGTAGACCATGCTTTCTTCCTCCTCATCATCCTCGACAAGAGGTGATCCTTCTAATCGGTATGCAGCTTCAACCTATGTGTGCAGCTTCCTTTCTACATGCTTCCTGTATGCTTCCTTCCAATTTTCTAATTCTTTTCGATGTGATTGTACTTCCTCTTTCAATATACCATTTTTGTACAGAAGTCCCTCAATTTTAGGTTCTTCTACAACTGGTTCTTGTGGGGCATCATTTTCTTTGGGTCTCTTAATGGGGAATTCAATCCGTACTTCTAGAGTTTCCCATCTTGCACATGCTACTTCTGTGACTGTAACTGACCTAGTTTTTTTTCTTCCTATTGGTGTATCTCTTCTTTTGATCTCCTTCTTCTCCTCCGTGGTGAAGGAATCTCTGGATTTGCAGTTGATGTGGAAGGGATATCTTCTATCTCAACGTTTTCCTATTCTTCTTCAATCAGAGTTCCCCCCCAATCAGGGAATATTTAATGGTCAACACCTCCGTGTTTCCTTCTGTTATCATGGCTCTAACATCCTCGGCTTCAGCTGTCGCAGCATCTAATGCTGCTCCAGCTTCATCCTCTGTTATTAGAGCTTCCATATTATTTAATCTCTCGACAGGTTTTTCTCATGCATTTTCCTCCAATTCTTCTGCTTGGTCATCTGACTGATCATTTGATCCAGCCTCATTTCCCCCCCCCAACTAAATTGGAGGGACTTCGATCCTCCTGTTTCTTCTCATCACCCCCCAACTATACATTTGCATGCTCCTCTTGGTTTTGAACAGCCCCCAAGAGTACATGTACTTCTACTTCTTCCTCTATTGGAATGCCAGGAAAGAGGGAGAGTTCCTGGTTTATCTGAATTTTACCTATGAATTGCTCCCAGATTTGGTTCTTTTGAGTTAAGGCCCGTAAAATTATTAATTTGATTAGGCCATGGTGGGTAAGGGAGGAATTTGGGTGCTTGGATGTTCTAACAAACCCCGCCATATGGTGTAGGTCATTAAATATATAAAATGGAATGTTCAGTAAGGCCCTATGGTAGAGATGAGATAATAGAGGAAGTTCAAAATAATAAACAGTTTGATACTTACCTTCACAGGTGATATACTTCTTGAGGAAACCTGCTACTTGATCCCATGGTTGAGGCAGTGACTATAACGCTATCCCTCTCCTTGACTGACTAATTTTCTCCCCCTCTATCATAAAATCCTATACTGTAGCAGAATTGGGGGTTCTTCGACCAAACTAGGCTCTTCCCACCTGAGGAAGGTGAGTGACTTCAGCCACTATTGCTTCAGAGACTTCTATACGTAACCTCCGAACCTCTGAGTGGGTTTCTGTAAGATTTAAGGAAAATTGTAGAGCTGTCTCTCGATGAAAACCGTTCATGAATTGGAAGAATTCAATCCAACCCACAGCTTCAAAAATAGCAAAACATTCAGCATTTCTTGTCAGTTCTCGCGTATTTGAAGGTTCATGCCGAGCTACGATACCCATGTCTGTTTGACTTTAGAATTTTTTATTAGTCCGATAGATTATAGGTCCCAACAATGGAGGTTAAAGCATAGAGTATGCATGAACTACTGAGAGTGGTGTTTGTGCCAGAAATTGTTCTTAGACTACAAGAAGAACAAGCCAACACAATCTCAAAAGTAAAATTAAATAAAATAGGTTTTAGGGTTTTAAAAACTTCATCAGCAAGGAGGAAATAAACATCCACAAGATAATACAGAACTGAATCATGCAAGTTGGATAAAATGGGGATCAAACACATCCCAATAAGTCATAAACATTACACATGAATTACTAATTCCACCCACAGGCTACAAGCATTTACATGAATAAAAATTTAAACAAGAAATGAAATTGTAGACTGAGCAATTAAACATACCAGAAATGAAAAAGCATGAAAGGTAAAAGGGATTTTTAGTTTATATATAATCAATAACAGTCATCCACTTAAGAGTTATAAGTGTTAGCTTGAGAAATCAAAGCTCCAAAAGCCCCTCCTTGAGTGAAAAATCCCCCCCTCAAAACTGTATGTTTGTCTTCATTTTATCATTACAAAAGTAAAGTAGTTCCATAACTACCTTCTAGGTTGAAATTTGAAATAGTTACATCAATTAGTTACATGATAACTCAAAATATTTAAAGATAATTAACCCAAAAATAACAAATTGGATTTGGGGAAATTTGGCGAATTTCTAGAAATTTGGGTCTCAAAGACGCCTTCATATCTCTCGATCCGGAACACCTGTGTAAAAACTGAGAGAGGTGTTTTTAAATGAGTATGTTATGAATAAAAAACTCTCTTTGTTTTTCAAAATTCCTCTTCAATTGATCGGAATATGTTCTGAAAATTTGTGACTAAAACATGAAATTATTAAATAATTAAAACCTTGAAAATAGGCCACAAAGATGAATTCGAATCTCTCAAACGATAACAGCTGTTGCAAAAATGAGAGAGGTTTTTGTGAATGATTCTATTTTGGAAAAAAAATATTTTGTTTTTCTTGAATTCATTTCCATCTCCTCGTAATCTGCTCCCAATGACAATGACAAAAACAGGAAAAAACACAGCTGCTACAGGAATCTCCTCATGAAAATATTTGACAAAAGAATAAAAAATGAGAGTTAGATTATAAATCAAAACTTGGAATGAACTTTTATTATAAGTTTTTGAAAGCTTAAATATGTACATATTAACTAATAAGCCCAAAATACAAACCTTAAAACTAAGATAATGAAATGATTCAACCATTAAAATCATTAAATCCAACCAAAATTATTGATTGTCAAAAATTATTAAAATCAACATGAAATATAAAATCATTTTAAACCAACGGTTGAAAATTAGGACAAAAAGAACAAATAAACTATGAACAAGATCTAGTTATAACATCTGGCTTTTGCTGTGGCATGAAGTCCTCCTTGTGAGGCTTTAAGAACCTGTAGACCTTGTTCCTTATTCATTGGGTGATGGAGTCATTTACCAAATCTCTGCAACTTTGTCAAACTCTAAACACATACCTCTGAAATGAAAAAATACTGCTACAAACCAGCATACTGAAAAGAATCTACATGCTCGTATAGCGAGCTTATTCTGTTATTTACTCCTACTTCTAATCGAAGGAAACAACCTAATCAAGTGTAATCATACTTCCAGTGAATCCAAGAAACCATTTGACTGAGAATCATAATTTCATGCATGCTACTGTTTGAGAAAACCCACAAAAGATGTGATAAATGTAATAAAGAGTATGTAGGAAGCTGATACTTATGACAGGAAATAAGAAGTATGCCAAAATATGGAGCATTAGAAACCTTTGAAAAATACAACTCTATCCAAGAAGCCATGGGATCATGAAATTTCTGATTTAAAACTTCAATTTCTTCATTATATTCATCATAAAGTGAAGCATTCTCTTCCTCTCCATTGCTGTTATTTTTAAACTTTGGATCAAGAATGGAAACCAAGGGCTTTTCAAACTGCTTCTCGACCTTTAAATAAAACCCTTGATCAAAACTTGAACAAATAAAATTCTGAAAGTGGACATAAGTCAAGAATGGTAACTTATTTCTTATATCAATAGTAAGAGGTTGAAGAGCAGCGACTTCTTCTTCATAAGATGATAATCTCATAGCAGGAACTAATAAATTTCTACTATAATCCACTAAAAGTACGTTATCATCGAAAAAGTCAGTAAACTGATATGAAGAATCATCACAAGCATCATTTATATCCTTGTTCATATGAAAATCTGAAAATGATGAAGAAAATTGTCTTAAATCTGAATGATACCTATGTTCTTCTTCCTGTTCATAAGCTTGTATATCTTCAACATGAGCCTGATCTCGAAGCATTTTGCAAGCTTAGATATTCTCCTCCACTCCTTTTGCATCCTCAAACAATCGTCTTAAAGATGATGATTTTCTTTATAACAGGAAAAAAACAAGATCTGAATGTTGAGCCATAACATAATATACCATAGCAAGTTTTTCCGAAGGTCTGATCTCTGTAGGCATATTGATATAAAAACTTTGAAACCTCCAATTAAATTTAGTAATTGGCTCATCATTTTTCCTTTTCAAACTATAATATTTGGAAAGAAATTGATTATAATATTTATTCTTACCCCAATACTTCAAAAAGACAGCATGTAACTCTTCTCATGATCTAATTGAATCAGCTTTTAAATTTCGAAACCAAAACCCAACATCTCCAGCAAAGGATTTCGAAAATAACCTCATGACAACATCCTCATGCATGATTTCAAAATTATCAATGAAATTATGAAAAGATTCTAAATGCTTCTCTATTGTAATATGATCTTTTCCAGTAAAATGGGGAAGATATTCAACAAAGTAGGAAGGGTAAGGATGTAAGAGAGATGGCAGCCTAAGAGGTCTAAACATCTTCTGTCTGAGTCTATACTGAAAATCTGTGAGTTGAAAATGAGGTTCAACTAGCTGTTCGGAAGTTTCAGCAGTGATGGTAGAAGGTAATAGATCAGCTTTATTCTCTACAAGATGACCAGAATAATCAGCTTCAAGAGATATGGGTATATATATATCATGCTAAACATGTATTTCAAATGAAGGAATAGGATCAACATCAATAACACAAGAAGAATGCAGATTTTCTTCTTCCAAATTGGGATATGTACTTGAAGGTTTATGATCATCGGAATAGACAAAACAAAAAATAATTCTTTTGGCATGCAATGGGAAAGATAGGAAAGAACTGATGAATAAGAACAAAACCTCATGGAGTAAAGTAACAAGCTGATATCCAGTCTTTCCATTTGGCTTCTTATTTTTTCTGTCAACAAAATTCTCCTTGCAGTGGAATCTTTAATCATGGAGTCATCGATGAAAATTTGTAGTCTAAAATATTTTCTGACTTTGTTCACCTCTCAAAATCACAAGAATAATAATATCCCAGGGAAGATATACTTCAGCTTCATCCCTGGCAACGGCGCCAAAGATGTTTGTGCCAGAAATTGTTCTTAGACTACCAGAAGAACAAGCCAACACAATCTCAAAAGTAAAATTAAATAAAATAGGTTTTAGGGTTTTAAAAACTTCATCAGCAAGGAGGAAATAAACATCCACAAGCTAATACAGAACTGAATCATGCAAGTTGGATAAACTGAGGATCAAACACACCCCAATAAGCCATAAACATTACACATGAAATACTAATTCCACCCACAGGCTACAAGCATTTACATGAATAAAAATTTAAACAAGAAATGAAATTGTAGACTGAGCAATCAAACAGATCAAAAATGAAAAAGCATGACAGGTAAAATGGCTTATCAGTTTATATATAATCAATAACAGTCATCCACTTACATAAGAGTTATAAATGTTAGCTTGAGAAATCAAAGCTCCAAAAGCGTCTCCTTGAGTGAAAAATCCCCCCCTCAAAACTGTATGTTTGTCTTCCTTTTGTCATTAAAAAAGTAAAGTAGTTCCATAACTACCTTCTAGGTCGAAATTTGAAACAATTACATCAATTATTTACATGATAACTCAAAATATTTAAAGATAATTAACCCAAAAATAGCAAATTGGATTTGGGAAAATTTGGCGAATTTCTGGAAATTTGGGTCTCAACGCGGCCTTCATATCTTTCGATCTGGGACACCTTTATAAAACATGAGAGATGTTTTTTTAAATTAGTATGTTATGAACAAAAACCTCTCTTGGTGTTTCAAAATTCATCTTAAATTGATCGAAATATGTTATACAAATGTGTGACTAAAATAGGAAATTATTAAATAATTCAAACCCTGAAAATAGGCCACAAAGATGAATTCGAATCTGTCAAATGATAACAGCTGTTGAAAAAAAGAGAGAGGTTTTTGTGAATGATTTTGTTGTGGACAAAAATCACTTTTGGTTTTCCTGAATTAATTTCCATCTCCTCGTAATCTACTCCCAATGACAATGACAAAAAAAGGAAAAACAGAGCTGCTACAGGAATCTCCTCATGAAAATATTTGACAAAGGACTGAAAAATGAGAGTTAGATTATAAATCAAAACTCGGAATGAAATTTTATTATAAATTTTTGAAAGCTTAAATATGTACATATTAATTAATAAGCCCAAAATACAAACCTTAAAACTAAGATAATGAAATGAGTCAACCATTAAAAGCATTAAATCCAACCAAAATTATTGATTGTAAAAAATTATTAAAATCAACATGAAATATAAAATCATTTTAAACCAACGGTTGAAAATTAGGACAAAAAGAATAGATAAACTAAGAACAAGATCTAGTTATAACAAGTGGAATTGAGTAAATTTAGAAAATTTAAGAGCATGGAAATGTTTGGAATTTGATCCCAAATTAGGAAAGGTGGCAGTTATCAGATAAACTTAAATGGCCATTCAGTCATACGAGTGGACAATTAATGGTATGTGGGTGTAATAATGGGCATAGAAAGGAAGGTATGATTAATGTTGTCAAATCTAGTTAACGCTTAATTAAGTAAATAATTAGGACCATACCTTCAAAAATATATGATGAGCAGTGACCTTTGAGAATATTAAAGCGTGTGAAGGGCAGCCATTTAAATTTGATCATTAATGTAGGCGTGCTAAAAAGACCTTTTCTCCTGGTGGACCAAAACCATCTTGTCAATCTTGCTGGAAACATAATGAATACTGTGAAGTAAGTCGGAATTGTCGGCATTAGGAACTGGGGCCAGATATGGAGGAACCGTGAACCAAAGTTGCAAAGAGTTCTGCTAATAATGGAGGAGTCACATTCGTGGACCATAGAGAAATCAAGCAGTTTGGCGGAGTCATAGCCATGAATCATAAAAAAATAATCCAGTTTTGGCAGAGTTGCTGCTGCCAAAAAAGGTAAAAATGGTAAA
This sequence comes from Pseudotsuga menziesii, assembly GCA_001517045.1. NCBI lineage: Eukaryota > Viridiplantae > Streptophyta > Pinopsida > Pinales > Pinaceae > Pseudotsuga > Pseudotsuga menziesii. Next base: position 894,351 of record LPNX010061308.1, read on the forward strand.
AATGGAAGAGGTAAAAGTGGGCAAGATTGAAATGGTGTCGCAGCTACCGGAAAAGGTAAAAATGGACAAAAGTGATATGGTGTCGCAGTTTTCGAAAAACGTAAAAGGCATCAAGTTACGATGTTGCAGCTGCACGGAACGGGGTAAAGGGAGGGATTTTACGGTGTTGCAGCTGAAGAAAAATAGAAAAATAGGCAATTTTTTATGGCGTTGCAGCAGTGCAAAATGGGGTAAAGGGAGGTATTTTATGGTGTTGCAGCTGCAGAGAAACGAAAAAATAGGCAAAGTATTATGGTGTTGCAGTTGCAACGAACTTGTTTAAGGATTTTTCTTTTGATGCAGGAAGTTACAAAAGGATGACCCTGGTCATTAGGCTCGATCATAACCATTTCTCCTTAGGCACATCCCTGCACATATTATCAAAAAAAATGGATCAAGTGCGAAGGAAAAAGATAAAAATAATAGTAAAAATATCAATTTATCTATGTAAGATTTACAACTATTATCTAAAGATTGACAGGGGTAGAAAAATATTCCTACTCTTATTCTAACTGGTATTTTAGATCAGCTACAATCTGTGAAGTGATTGCATCTTTTGAAATGGGCTTATGGTACAGTTGCAGCCTGTGCCCATTAGCAAATAATGTTGCATGATTCTCAACAATGGTTACCAGGCGGACTGTACCATTATGAAATACTCTGTCTACCAGGTATGGACCCAACCATCTTGTGCGTAACTTACCCTTGAAGTCCCTTCCGAATCTTGAATCGTATAATAATGCCCAGTCTCCTTCGTAGAAGACTTTATTTTTGATGAATCGGTCATGCCAATTGGATCTCTATTGCTGGATTAATACTGTCTGATCAACAACAGCGAAATAGTTCTCATCAAGTTCATCCAATTGATTCAATCTTCTCTTCTAGGCTTCAATCACATCTAAGTTTACCTCCATAGTTTTATTCAAAGTCTTGATTTCAAATTCAATGGAGAAGATAGCACTTTTCCCATACACCAATTCATAAGGAGAGAAACCTATAGTATTGTGCCAAGTAGTACGATATGCCCAATGCTTCTGGAAATCTAACAACCCATTCTCTACGATGGCTACGATGGCTCCTAACCATTTTGGTAAGGATGGATTTAATAAATTTGTTAGTGCTTTCCACCTGGCCATTGGCCTGGGGATGGTATGGTGAAGCTATCCGGTGCTGAATATGGTACTTTCGTAGCAGAGCTTCAAATTGATGCGACACAAACTGAGCTCCTCCATCTATAACGACTTCCTTGGGTACTCCGAAATTGGTAAAGATTTCACCATTTAGGAAATCGATGACAGCCTAGTCATTGGCTTTCACCAAAGCCACAGCTTCTACCCATTTCGTCATGTAGTCGGTACAAACCAAGATGTAGGACTTCTGGCTGGAATGAGGGTTGATAGGACTAACAAAATCTAAGTCCCATATCTCAAAAGGTTCAACCACTAGTTGTGGTTGAAGAGGCATTTGATCCAATTTGTTAGGCTGGCCCATCCTCTGGCAGCTATCACAAGACTGGACATATTTTTTTTCATCCTTGAAAAGGGTCGGCCAATAGTAACCCATTATCAGTGCTTTTTGTCCTGTCCTCCTGTCTGCAAAATGTTCCCCCTAAGGGTCATCATGGCAGGCCTTCAGAATATAGAATATTTCATATTCTCTTACACATCTTCTGATCTCAAGATCAGGTCCTATGTAGAAGCGATGATTGCCTATCCAACAATACCTGGCACTTTGTTGAGTAATTTTCTTCTTTTCTCTTTTTAACAAATGTGTTGAAATTTTCCCTGCAACCAAGTAGTTAGCGACATATGCATACCAAGGGGAGTGAGCTAAAACTGCAAATAAGTGTTCATCTGGAAAGGAGTCCTCAATAGGGAGATTATCATCATTGTTAGTAAAATGAGATAAGAAATCAGCGACAACATTTTCTTTTCTAGGTCTGTCTATAATGGTGATATCAAATTCCTATAATAATAACAACCATTTAGTTACCCGAGCATTTGTAACAGGTTTATTCATTAGATACTTGATGGCTGAGTGGTCAGTGTGCACAAAGGTAGGATATCCAGTGATATAATGTTGGAATTTCTTAATGGAGTAAACAATGGCTAAAAACTCCTTCTCGATAATAGTATAATGAAGTTTAGCATGGGCTAACGTTTTGCTAATATAATAAACTACATAAGGTGCTTGACCATATTGCTGTCCTAAAACTGTTCCAATGGCAGTATCAGATGCATCTGAAGAAATGTGAAAATGCAGGGCCCAATTGAGCCCTCTTGGGATTAGAGTTGTGGATAGCTTATCCTTAAGTTTAACAAATGGTGTCTGGCATGCCTCATTCCAAGTAAATTGCACATCCTTCATTAACAATGAAAATAAAGGAGAGGCAAGTTTGGAAAAGTTTTCTATAAATCTTCTGTAATATCCAAGATTCCCTAGGAAGCTTTGCACTTCTTTCTGAGTTCCAAGAGTAGGTATATTTTTTATTACCTTCATTTTAGAGGGGTCTACCTGTATGCCATCAACAAAGGTAAAATTCCCCAACACTACCCCTTCACTCATCATCATATGGAACTTTTCAGTGCTCAAATATAGCTGGGTCTGCTCGTAGTGTGTCAAAACCTTTTCCAAGTTTTTCAATGCTTCTTCAAAGTATTGTCCATTAGGAGTAAAATCATCCATGAAAATTTCCATACTATCATTAGCCAATTTTGAAAAGATGCCAATCACAGCTCTTTGAAATGCTGTTGGTGCATTGGATAAGCCAAAGGGAAGTACTCTATATGCAAAAGTTCCCCAGGGACAGGTGAAGGTAGTTTTATCCAGCTCTTCAGGAGAAATCTTTATTTGATTGTACCCACTAAACCCATCCAGGAAGGAGAAAAAATTCTTCATGGATAAGGTGTCAAGTACTTGATTGATGAAGGCAGGGGAAAGTGATCTTTCTGTGTTGCCTTATTCAGCTCTCTATAGTCCACACAGATTATCCATTTACCATTCTTCTAGGGTACTATCATGAGTGGAGACACCCACTCGCTGTCTGAAATGTGATATATAAATCCTGCTTCCAAGAGTTTTTGAATTTCTTCCTTCATTATGTCCCTAAGATTGGAATTCATTCTTCGTTGAGCCTCTCACATAGGCCGAGAGTCACTTTTGATATAAATGTGATGGGTGCACAGATTTGAAGGGATTCCTTTCATGTCTGTGTACTCCTAGGAAAATGCCCCCTTGTGTTTTTTTAAGAAAGTGATTATGCGTTCCTGTTCATTTGGGGCAAGACTAGGATTGATATTTAGGGTTTTTCCAGACTCTACCTCGACAGGAACACTTTTTGAATTTTTCAACACTGGAACTATGTGAGTATCACTGACTAATGTCTCCTCTATGATATTTTCTTGTTCCTCTTCACCTAGAGTAACATTCAGGATCTGATAAATTTTTTTATTGAGAGAAGTGGGTTAACTGATGAAACTATTAATGGCATCGGCTTCATTTTCATCTTTAAAAGTCAAGGCCTTCCCTATTGTTAATAATGGTTGAATACCCTCTTCTTCCTCTGGCTCCATACATAATGGAGTTTTAGCTTCTAAGCTTGACCGAGTTGGAGGATAGAGAGTGAGGTTATTTATCTCGGTTCCATCTGATATGGTCATAGACCCAGACCAACAGCTGATGCAAGCATCAGCTGTAGCTAACCAGGGCCTTCCCAGGATCAATGGGTGTCCTCCTAGATACGATTGAGGTTGTAAAACCAAGAAGTCAGCAGGATATTCCCAAGAATCAACTGAGATAATGAGGTCATCCAATATTGCTTCAGGTTTAATAGTGGATCTATCTGCCAGTTCTAAAATGGTAGGAGTTGGCCTGTGATTAGTGAGCCTAAGTTTCCTTACAATTTCAATGGTCATGACGTTAATTGCTGCGCTTAAGTCTACTAGTACATTGGTTATTTGTGTGCTCCCAATCTACACAGTGACAGTGGGATTTCCAAGGTCGTCGTATGTGGCCAAGAGGGTTTTCCCCATTATTAATGCAGATAATTTCCCCATGACATGAATAGTGGGAGGATCCCTGGGTTTTCTTCCTAGTTTCCTTGTACACAGATCCCGAATGGTTCTGGCATAGATAGGTACATCTTGAAGGGCCTGAAGGAGTGTAATTTTAACATAAATATTTTTTAACTCTCCTAATAGGTTAAATTGAGGTTGTCCCACTACCTTTGGTAATATTAATCTTTCAGGGTATGGTGGTTCCCTAATCAATTGTGTGGCCTGTGTGTCGATAAATGTGTCTTTTTTTGTTTCAGCCGGTGTATTGGTAGGATGTTCATTGTCTTAAATAATGGGGGTCGTTGTATTGGATAAATACTGTTGGTTAATCCTTTCTTCATGTACAGAGGATGGAACATCCTCAATGATAAAAGGTTCCACTACCCTCCCTGATCGTAAGCAAATGTCATTGTAGGGTACTGGAGTAATGGAGTAAGCAGGCATGTTGGCAGTCTCAAACTGATGGACTGCTTTATTATTTGGGTTGGGGTTAGGTTGAGTAGACAATTGTGGTTGTATTGACATATTGGGGACAAGATTATTCTAGAGTTGCAGCTGCGACTGCTGATAATGCTGAGAGTATTGTTGAGGAGGGTATGGTTGATGAGGAAACGTTTGATGTGGAAGCTATTGAGGAGGTTGGTTATGGGGGAGCTGGTTCCCTGGATGGAAGTTCCTCCATCTAGGAGACCAAGAATTTTGTTGGTTTGGTGGCTATGTCCAAGGGTTCCAGGAGTTAAAATTTTGCATCGGAGGTTGAGAGGGATACCATTGATGGTTAGAACAATATGAAGGGAATTGTGTATTCGTGTGTTGCATATTATTCCAATTATTCATGTTATTCAAAAATGGAAACAAGTCTGGAGCCATACCTTGATTTCGAGGCTACCGGGGCCTTTTGGAAGGATATTTCCAACTGAACATGATTGCTAAGAAAGGAGGAAAAAGCCCTGAACTGAACATCACCTGAGAAAGGGATAGGATTTGAATGGTGATCCAAGGGACAAGCCAACTCATGCAAATAAATCTCATAAATCAAGTTCTGCTCCTCAAGGTCACTTTCGAGAAATGTTTCCAGGAATTTAGCTGAGGTCGCTATTTCATATGGTTTCCCTTCTTTTACATCCCTCAGTTTAAACCAAATGAACTACTCAAATAAAAACATAGGGTAAGAGGAGGATGGTACTCTAGTACCCAACAATTCCTGAGAAAGAGTATACAAGTGATCTTTTTCCACCTACATGGATTTGAAATTTTTCAGCTCCTTTATCTCCTTCTATAATTCTTCCCCATGGAGTTTTTGGGACATGATTTCCTCTGACCATATTTCCTTCAATTCCCTGATGGTATTCCTATGTGTTATACCAAAATCCTATCACCATCATGTGATAAGACTCTTGACATACCTGCTTGCCTTGAATCCCAGCTCTTGGAGTGGAAATGCAGGCATTTGTCAATCTTTCACAAAAAATGCTCAGCACCGCACTTTCCCCTTTATCGAGGAGCACTACCTTGTTCGTACCACCTATCCCTTGTTGTCCACAAGCAGTGCCACTGTCTATGGCCCTTAGTCCATAAGCGTTTATTACCAGAACCGCTCTGTCATTGAAGGATAAACGTGGTACCCTGGGTAAAAAGGGAAAACAAGAAGTTTCTTGAGGCTTCTAGATAATAAGCCTTGTGTCCTCCCTTATCCATAGCATTGTGGGTTAGTTGAGCTCGAGATCCCTCATCCTAGGATATTAGAGGCCACGTCACCCACTAATCTCTCAGCCATCCCTATCCATTAAGCCTTATAAATATGAGCTCATAGCCATGGTTGAGGAAAGAACTCTTAAGGTATTGTTATGTTGTTGGATTGATCACTTGGCCCACACCATTGGAGAGCATAGAGAGCTAGAGTTGGAGCTTATGGGGATGAGAATGCTTGGTTTCATGGAGATGCATGTCAACACTAAGGCTTGGTTGTAAAATTCTTCATATTTCTATATTAATGCAAGTTGATTTTTGTCCCACATATATTGTTGTTGTTTGATTTCACATGTATGTTGTTAGATTCCTTAGTCACTAACATGGATCAGTAGATTATATTCTGGCAGTTTCAATGTGTTTTCATGTTTAATCTTATTGTAGGTACACAGGGTAACGATCGAAGCATCACATTCCAGGTATCTACACTGTCTAGGGAGAGTCTTCAACCTCTGTCCTCTATTTTTTCTGGATATGAACCATTCAGACTAGTGGAGCACCTTGCTGTCCACAGAGGTGAAATATTCTAGCTAACAAATCTGGCGACTCCGCTAGGGATTGATATATGTATCAGTTGATCTAATATTCCTTGGTTCTTCAACTCTTTTTCGAATCGAGGCTCTTTCTCCAACTCTCTTCAGTCATATCTGCTATTTGACTTAGTGAATTTGGGTTTGAAACTTCTAGATCTCTTTATATCTGAATTATTTCGACCTTTTATGCTCTTTTTTACTGTCAATTCATCAATAATTACCTTTATTTGATCAATTTCTAACTTGATCTTTCGTTTTCCTTGTATTTTGGATATATTTAGGGAACCACACATGTTCTATTGGCAAGAAGCGGTGCCATTGCCTGAGTTCAGTTAGCAATAAGCGGTGCCACCACCTAAATCTAGTGAGCAAGAAGTGGTTCTACCTCAAAACTGCATGTCAGTAGCTTCATCTACGCAGTGCCAGGTAGGCCCTATTCCAGGACTTTGTATTTTCATTTTTCTTTGTTTTTGGCTTACTTTTTGATGAAAATGAAGTGTATTCCTTTTGTAGTCGCTTTGATTGTTGTATTCTTTCTACATTCAAAGAGAGTTTGTGTTTCTTGCATTAGATTTTACATGATTTTCTTTGCTTGAAACCTCTTTGTTTTTTCTGTAGATATTATTCATTGGAATTGGAAATATACATTTCATTTTCATGTATAGGATTTGGTTTGTTTTGGACTTGGAATGCATGAGTGATCCATGTTGTTTTGAGTCTTTCTTTGCTTGGGGTGATTCTTGTTTCCTTTTGCATGTTGATTTTTTCAGCGCTTGGTGAGAAAGATTGGTTCTTCTTTTCCTTGTCTGTTTCAAAGAGAAGTTTTAGTTTTCTCTCTCTTTTGCTTTATTCGCAAGTTTGCTGAATGATTTTCTTCTTCTTTTGTACATGATTGTTTGAAAATGTAGATCTTACTCTCATTAAGAAGAATTATCTGTTTTCAGTTTTGCGTGCATTATAGTTAGATTTGTTTGGAAACGTTAGTAAAATCATCTTTCCATTGAGTTTTTATGCGTCTTTTTCAAGCATGAAAAGGTAGGAAACATTTTTGGTTTATTTATGTTTGATGTTCTCTAGATCTCTTTCTTATTTGCTTTGAAGATTGTTTGGGGTGCATTGATATTTCACTTTTCGTTTGAAAAGATAGAATTGCATTTGCATTTGGATGTGAATTTTTGGAAGAAAAGTAAATCTCTCTCCCTCTTTTAGGTAGAATTTCATTGAAGAGGAAAACTTGCATTGTCATATAGATTAGTGTGCATTCTCTTTAAATTCAAGTTTTTACTCCATGGTTCCACCTAAACGCACAAGATAAAATTAACTGTAGTACTAGGTTAAAACTTTTAGCAATTTGAGTGATAGGTTAGAGACATGTTCGGGTGTCATTAAGCGTAGGAGCTGTCATTATTTGTCTACATTACAACTCGAGAATCACGCGGTTCTTCCACGTACCATTGGTATATCGAACGACCTTTCACGTACCCTTGAGGTATATAGAAAGGTACTTCACATACTCGATTGTATATCGGAAGGCCCCTTGTGAACGATTATGCATTAGATATCACTACTACTGATTTGAGCTCCCCCGTACCTTGCGTATATTAGGAGACCCTTTTAGGAATCCTCAAACCATCTGAGTTATCCTTTTGTCCTGTCCTGTGAGGTTCTTGACTCTTATCCACTCCTTTCACATGTTTGCTTGTTGCTTTTATTTTTAGTAGTACTTTCTTGTGCATGGTAGTTAGGGGGTTATTAGAGAATTTAGAGATGGAATCCCCATCTGGGACTACCAATCAAGAGGTCCCTTTCCAAGGTGTACCTTCTGTATTCCCTCCAAGTGAAGGTATTGGTCCTCCCTTTATTGCCACTCTAAATATTCTTGGATTAACTATAGGATTACCAGTCTGGCTGTTTAATCCGGTAATTTCTATTATACCTAATGTCTCAAATGTCACCTCTCCTCTGGGAGAGGATTGACCTCAACCTAATCCTGCTCCTTCTTCATCGGTTATGGATTCATCCCTTTCTCCTTCTTCGCTTGACCAAATCTCTATGGTCAGAAGTCATGTGGATAAGAAGAAGAAGGATAACAAAGAGAAAAAGTAGTAACCATCTACTCTTGATGGTGCCCATTCTAAGAGAACACATAGAAAACCCAAGTTCCCTTGTAAGCTTTGCAAGGGGGACCACCTTCTTAAGGAGTGTCCCGGTCTCTCTTGTGTACAAGAAGAGTGGTCTAAAAGGTCCAAATCATCTGTGTCATCAACCTCTGATCATCATGTTGACAATACTCCCTCAACCAGTGACCCATTGGTAAAAGGTCATAAGGGTAAAGTATTGTATCCTTGTTTGATATGCAAGGATATGCATCGTACTTTTCTTTGTTCAAGCATGGATGAAGCTTCACGTTGGTTGGAAAATATTACTGATCATCAACAGGTGCTTCCAACAAGTGATAGTAATTTATCCCTTGATCCCCCACTGGTTGATCCCATTCTTTCTTTGGAGAGTGAAGTTAAAGTGGTCGATTCAGTGTCATTTCTACTTGATCCCGCTCTTTCATCAGAGAGTGTTAAGACTGAAGTAGTCTCTTTGACCAAATCTTCATCTTGTTCTTCTCTTCCAGTAGAGAATGAACTGAAACCTGCTGAAGTTTTTATGCTTCGTTCTGATTGTTCTCGACAAGAGGAAATTTTGTTTGTTTCGACAGAACCATCTCCGAGTAGTGAGGTTATTTCCTTTGACTGGAGTAACCTAACACAGTATCGTCTTCATTTGAGTGTTCCTTTCCAGATAGTTGTGAATGTTACTGCTAGGTGGATAGTTCACACTATTGTTGATGAAGGGGCTTCTACTAGTATTCTATCCTCAACTACTTGGAAAGCTTTAGGTTCTCCTCAGCTTGTTCCAACCACTGATCAGATACTGGATTTTAATCATGAACCTACTGCACCTTTAGGGACCCTTCCTTATTTGCCTATTACATTGGGAGGGAAAACTGTCTATATTGATGTTATGGTGGTCCAAGGTCCTTTAGATTTCAATCTTCTCCTTGGACGCGATTACGTTTATGCCATGAAGGCTGTTGTGTCCACACTCTGTAGAGTTATGCATTTTCTCCATGATGGGAAGATTGTGACCATTGATTAGCTTTCCTTTGTTACACTTGACCATCTCATTACTCCTAGTAATAAGACTTCCCTTAATGTGCCGCATGTTATTATGGTTCCTTCCCCTTCTTCTAGTTAGCTTCTTCCCATCATAGGTAAAATGGGGGGCATGGATCTAGTCTATGGACATCATAATGGAGCTTAGCTGCTAGCTTTTATGAAATGGGGGTAACCTACCAACCTCTGGATATCATCTTTGGTAGAAGTAGGTTTGAGAGCATAGTCTACCCTTTGGTTTCAAGCTTGTTAAAAAATAAAACCACTCCTCAAGCATAGTTTACCTTTTGGTTTCAAGCTTGCATAAAAATGAAACCATTCCTTTGAGTAAAGTTCCAATTATGTGTAAAGCTTGTTAAAAAATGAAACAGATGCCTATGAGCAAAGTTCCCATTCCGTGTCAAGCTCGTTAAAAAATGAAACAACACCTGACCATCATGTCAATTTTCCTCGAGCAGAGTTCCCATTCTATGTCAAGCTCATTAAAAAATGAAATGGATCTCCTCAAGCATAGTTTACCTTTTGGTTTCAAGCTTGCATAAAAATGAAATCATTCCTGAGAATAGTTCATTTTCTATTCCAATCTAGTTAAAAAATGAAGTAGGTTTCCTTAAGCATAGTTTAACTTTTGGTTTCAAGCTTGCATAAAAATGAAACCATGTTCTAAGCATAGTTACCTTCTATTTCAAGCTTGTGTAAAAATGAAATAGATCCCCTTCCCTTAAGTCAAGTCTTCCCTTTAGAGTTAAAACTTGAACCTTTTCCTGCCCAATTCTCATTCTTCCTACCCCCCTAGTAAACATTTTCACATTAGTAACCAGGTTTTTAGGTTGGGTATGGAAGAAGAATCATCAGATGAAATGAAGCTTGGGGGAATGTCGAGCCGCTAGCAACCATGTTAGGGGTAATATTTGCTAGCAATCATGCTGGGGACAAGATTCCAACCTCTGTATATCATGTTAATGGGATTTTTCAAGCATAGTGTACCTATTGGTTTCAAGCTTGCGTAAAAATGAAACCAATCCCTGAGCATTCTTTCAACTGATCTTCGAGCTCATTAAAAACAGTAAGATGGTGTTGAGCTTACTTTTCATTTTTTGTGCTCTGGTTAAAACATGAAAAGTGGTTTGAGCTTAGTTTGTTACTTTTTCGTGCTCTGGATTCAAACATGAAAAAGGTTAATAGAGTCTTCTTTAAGCTCTTTTCGGACTCTTAAAATGTGAAATGATTGTCGAGCGATCTTATATTCTTCACGCTTGTTAAAGTATTTGAAGAGTCGTCTGTCTAACGGTAGGTTATCTCTTTTTCGGTTCAGATAGGACTATTTACAAAAAAGGAACACTCCAGCCAATCATGACTGGAAGAGTTCTCTAAGGTATGATTTTACACTTTTTCGGGCCTTAGAGACTAAAACATACGAAAAAGGACCCCTTTGGAGTCTTCTTTTGTATTCTTTCAGACTCTCTAAACATGAATGATACCGAGTTTTATTTCATTGGACTCGTTAAATTAAACATTGAGAGACCCATTTTGGGAATGAACCCCTCCTCTCTCAGGTTCATAAAACATATGAGTCTGGAATTGTCTTCTGACAAGCTATTTCAAGTGTTTTTTACCCTCTTCAAACTCGTAAAACCAAAAAGAGGCACTCATCAATCATGATGGGGGAAATGGGAAGGGAATCATTTTGCAAATAATGGTAGTTTTTTGTCATTTCCTTTGAAAATGGCACTTGTTTGCACAATCATGTCAGTCAATTGGGTATTCAGCTGATCTCCACGATGATCCACTTTCATGAGTCATTTCACTCCTTTGAGTCTTTCAAAAGAATGCATTGTCCACTGTCGCATTGTGTGTCTGTCCTGTCTACTCATGCTACCAAGTATTTTTGTCATCTTGCCCAATGTTCAAAGGGGATTTGAAGAAGTTTTACCTTTGCAGTCTGCACAGTCTTTGTGTCAATATCTTTGAGTCAGTATTATGGTTAATACATACACATCATTCTAGAACTATGTTATGAGTTTCATGTCGTCGATGTGGGACTCATCATGGCCCTCCTTCGACGAGACTATTCCCTTCGACATCAGCTCATCATCTGGGAAATAGTCTTAGAAACAATATTTAGTACCTTGAGATCTGTATGCCTTAATGACAGATTCTCTCGCTCTCGACATAGGTTCACATCATTGACCTATGATCGATAGAATCGACTAGGTGTTAGACATCAAGACATCTATTCGCACTTAGTAGATTGTACTAGAGTACCTTGGGAATCATTGACATTAATGGTGATCTTCCTCGCACTTGTTAATGGTTCACATCATTGGCCGATAATCAAGTGGTTTCTACCATGTTCGACTTCATATCATTGTAATCACATTGATAGAATTGTACTTTGTGGAAGACAAGATGAATACCCTGGGTATTTGTTTAATGTGCTCATTACTTTTCCCCAGGTTGCGATGGAGATTTGTATATCTAGCATGGATCCACATTTGTATGGTCGTGGCTATGCTCAAATTTGTGTCTGTATGACATAGATCTACATTGCATGTCTGGTAGCTATGTCCAATATTGAGTCCTCTGTCACATGGATCTACGGTGTATTTTAGTATCCATGCTTGTTTATTCCTCTCATGGATCTACCTTATATTGGTCTACAGCCATGAGTTTGGTTACTTGTGTCTATGAGTCAACAAACTGATGTACTACAGATGCCTACTTAACAACATGCTCCGATCGAGCTGACATTTTCATCTCATGGCGATGACTTGTTCTCTCACAGCTCTCATTTATAGTATCCCTCTAAGACTCATGCTTTGGGGGGCATCATGTTATACCAAAATCCTATCACCATCATGTGATAACACTCTTGACATACCTGCCTGCCTTGAATCCTAGCTCTTGGAGTGGAAACCCCTGCATTTGTCAATCTTTCACAAAAAATGCTTAGCACCACGCTTGCCCCTTTATCCAGGAGTGGTACCTTGTTCACACTGCCTATCCCTTATTGTCCACAAGCGGTGCCACTGCCTATGGCCCTTAGTCCATAAGCATTTCTTACCAGAACCGCTCTGTCATTGAAGGAGAAATGCGGTACCCTAGGTAAAAAGGGAAAAAGAGAAATTTCTTGAGGATTCTAGATGATAAGCCTCGTGTCCTCCCTTATTCCTATCATTGTGGGTCAGTTGAGATTGAGATCCCTCATCCTGGGATCTTAGAGGCCACCTCACCCACTAATCTCTCAACCATCCCTATCCATTAAGCCTTATAAATATGAGCTCACAGCTATGGTTGATGAAAGAACACTCAAGGTATTGTTATGTTGTTGGATTGATCACTTGGCCCACACCATTGGAGAGCATAGAGAGCTAGATTCGAAGCTTATGGGGATGAGAACGCTTGGTTTCATGGAGATGCATGTCAACACTAAGGCTTGGTTGTAAACTTCTTCATATTTCTATATCAATGAAAGTTGATTTCTGTCCCACATATATTGTTGTTGTTTGATTTCACTTGTATGTTGTTAGATTCCTTAGTCACTAACATGGATCAATAGATTATATTCTGGTAGTTTCAATGTGTTTGTGTGTTTAAGCTTATTGCAGGTACACAGGGTAACGATCGAAGCATCACATTCCAGGTATTTACGGTGTCTAGGGAGAGTCTTCAACCTCTGTCCTCTATTTGTTTTGTAACTGAACCATTCAAACCAGTGGAACACCTTGCTGTCTGCAGGAGGTGAAATATTCCAGCTAACACCATGTTCAACAAGGGAAACCATCCCTTCTTGATACCTCTCCACCTGAATCCTCCACTTCCTCACCTCTATTCTTAATATTGAGAGTTCTTTTGTCAGCCTAAGTATTACTTCATCTTTAGAATGTTCTTCATTAACAAAATCCAAATTGAAATTTTTTTGAGGAAGTTGGGTACGTACCTTATCATCTGATTTTCCAATTTGAACATGCTGTACTGCCTTCCTAGATACATCTGAAATCACTTCTAGGGGTGCTGGTTCTTGTCTAACAACATACCTTCCTTGAATTCTCCTGTAACAACTTCAACCATAGGTGCCTCTAAAAGAACTTCTAGGGATGCTGGTTCTTGTGTAACAGCATCCTATCCTTGGAGTTCTCCTATAGCAACCTCAGCAGTTGATTGTGAAGGTGATGGTTCTTGTGTGACAACCTAGTCCTGAATTTTGATCTCCCCATCTACCTGATTGTCAGCTGCAACTTTGACAGTGGGATGCAAGTCCATTGGTTCATGTGTAACAGAGCCCTACCGTTCTATTTCTTCATGCTTATGGGGTTGTAGAGTTGCTTCCATGTCTTCTGCAATATGGAGCTGTTATTCAAGTATTTCAGTGTCCCCCGAGGATTGTGATTGCATTTGTTCATCCTCCCCTAAATCAAAATCAAGAATTATATCCATTTCGGGATTGATTTCTTCTTACTTCCTGAGAATATCCATGGAAATTTCTAGGGATGTTGGTTCTTGTGCGACAACATCCTGGTTAAATTCCTCATTTTCCTACTATTGGGGTTCTGTTTCTATTAATTTTGTGTCCTGAGATGATTCAAGACTCACAGCGCAGACTTCTTCGTTAAATTTAGGAATATTTTCAACCTCTGGTTCATCTACCCCAATTTGGTTGGCAACTTCAACGAGAATATTCAGGGATGCTGGTTCTTGTGTATCAGCACCCTATTTGAATTCATCATCATCCTACTGCTGGGGTTCCCTTTATATTATTTCTATGCCCTGGGATGGTTCAGGAGTCACTGCATAGACTTCTTCACCAAAATCAGGAATAATTTCAGCCTCTGGTTCATCTATCCCAATTTGGGTGGCAACTTCAACAGGAATATTCAGAAATGTTGGTTCTTATGTATCAACACCCTATTCAACTTCATCATCATCCTACTAGTGGGGTTCCATTTCTATTATTTCTGTGCCCTGGGACAGTTTAGGAGTCACTGCACATACTTCTTCAAAGTTAGGGTTCCAGCCTCCTCTAGAATTCATCCCTTAAAAAGACACCTGGGGAAAATTGCTATAGCGTGGGCTACAGAGTTCCAAATTAAATTCCTGAAGATGTTCCAGAAATATTATGGACTTTATTTTCTGTGGTCCTAATTTCATAACTAGAAGATGAAATAGTGACACGTGGTAGGTTGTACAACTTCACTATTCTGAACAGTCCTAAAACAGGTCACCTTGGGAAAATGATCATAAATCCCAACTGGTGAAACCAATTCTGATGAAACCTATGGTTTTGGATTGGGAACATGTGAGGTTACCTCAATGTGAAATTTCAGACATAGAGGAGCTTTAATTTCGGAGATATAATAGAAGCAGTGATAGGCATTTTTGCAGAAGAAATTGGAAAACTAGGGCTTCCTATTCCAAGAGCTTTCCTCCATTGTTTTCAGAAAAGGAGTACATTGGACAGCTTCATTTGAAGAGATATATATTTCTATCCAATCAAATCTAAAATATTCCAAGTTTTGAAAATTAGGGTTTCTCTAACAAACCCTAGATCAGCCGACTCCGAAAGCAGGACAGACACCTCAAATCGGTAAGATCTAATATTTTGCTATTTGAATTTGAGGTTCTCATTTCAAAGTGATATATCACATCAGCTTGTTGATAAGCTTGGTAAAGTTGAAAATTTCCAAGCATGGAAGTATTTGGTCTCTCTGAAGAAAATGAATTGGACACCTACATGAGTAGAGAGGCCCCAATTCCATACGGAGATGAGGCTCAAAGCCTTACATAAGAAGAACTTGATCAAGGCCAAGAAGATCATTATTGATTCAATCACGGATCAACTTGTACCACAAGTTTCATCCCTAAAGACACCGAAGATGTTTGATTCCTTGATCAAGCTATTTGAAGATAAGAACATAAATCAGAAGATGGATTTAAGAAAACAGTTGAAGAATGTGAAGATCTAGAATGCAAAACATCTTGAAGTAGTAGAAGAAGAAGCATAGAATGCAGAAGTGGTGATAGCCACCTTGAATGGTCTCCCAGGATCATGGTATTCCTTCATGCAAAGAAAGTATGCCAGAAGGAAGTGATTAATTTCAGTTGACTTCGGGAAGAAGAAGAAGCTCGACTCATAAGAAGAGAAGAAGAAGAAGATGGGAGCAATTGAAGATCAAGCTCTCACCATTCAAAGAAGATCCCTCAAGTGATGAGGAATGTGAAGAACTCAATTTTTGAATAACCTCTTATCCATCTTATCATTTAAATAAGAAATGATGATGTCATGAATGAAGAAGATGATGAAGTAGAATGATCAAGATGGAGTTTACCCACGAAACAAATAAAATATAAGTATTCAATTGTCACTTCATGATATTGTTTTGTTATACATTTGATTATATTCAGTTGATGTGTTATGCATGATAGATTGTTTGCATTAATGACTGTATACTACTAATATGCATGTGATGGGCAAGTAGCTCATGGTGTTCTCCATTGCTACTTATCTAGAATAAAGCTGCCTTGATGACATATTGGATTAGTGCACAATCTCATTAATGTCATGATAGAGATGGAAGGAATCTAGAAAGTTTATGTGAGATATGGATGAATTTTGTATTGGCTAAACAGTTGCATGATGCATAAGAATTTTCTGTTAAGCATATGTTTTACAAAATAGTTCTAACCATGCAACTGGTGCATTTGAATTGTAGGGAAGGTCCTGTACAATCTCCTACAATAAGAATGAGACTTATTCTGAAGAAAAAGTGATGACAATTCAAGATTCATTGCAATAAAATACGAAGCTCCCAGGGTCAAAGACACCATGACGAAAGAAAGAGCTTCAAAGAGCGATAGATCCACCTCAAAGGATGAAGATTACCATGGGTACGAGAGATAACTCAATATGAAGAAAATAATGCTATGAAATAAGCTATGATCAAAGAATAACAGTTGATCATGGGGAATGATGTATACGATATGATTTCGAGACATAAAGGGAAGTACATAGTATCCTCCATATGGATCCATAAGAATAAGTGTACAAAGCAAGGTTCATGATTTTCCTCAGAAAGAATAGACTATGGCATGACATACTCTATTGACCAGTATATATCAAGCATAGAACCACCTGTACAGAATGAATAGGGAAGATGATACTCCACTTCAGGGGGAGTGACTATAGAAGATATTTGAGTTTGACATGGTACGACATGATGGGTATATTCGTGATGGATCGAGACTTTACCAAGAGTAAATTGGGTTCCAACCTTCAAGGTTGAATACAGAAGACTAGGATATGTTGATGACCTGACAAGACGAACTCATGGAAGATGTTATGATGAAAGAATACTAGAATGATGTTTGGGATATAGTACTCAAACCAGAAAGCAAGAATGTGGTATCTTCCAAATGGATTTGCAAGATAAAATATGTTGATGATAGAAGTAAGGAAAGACTTATGGCTAGAGGTTTCTATTAGAAAGAGGGAATTAATTCTGAAGAGACACTTACTCCAGGAAGTAAGGTACACTTCCTTTAGAACTATCATGGTAGTTTCTTCCATGATGAAGTAAAGACAAGCCTTCCTTAATGGAATAATTGAGGAAGAGTTTTACATCGAATAGTCACAAGGATTTGAAGTTGAAGATAGATGGACTCACATATGCAAGTTGAAGAAGGCCCTCTATGGCCTGAAGCAAGCTCCCAGAGCTTGGTATGGAAGAATAGATAGTTTCCTGACAAGCATGGGCCTTTCCAAGATTAAAGTCGATCCTAACCTTTACTACAAGGTTGTAGAAGATGAACCTGTCATCCTATTATTATATGTGGATGACTTATTCTTGACACGAAATGAGAAATAGATCATGGAAAGCAAGGAGAAACTAGCAGATGAATTTGAGATGAAAGACCTTGGGTTAATGCATTATTTCATAGGTCTAGAAGTATGGAAAAGTTCAGAAGGAATTTTTCTCAACCAGGGAAAGTATGCGGTAGATATATTGAAGAGATTCAATATGTTGGAATGTAAAGCCATGGCCACACCCATGGACCCCAACCTGAAGCTGTTAGCTGATGAATCATAAGAGTTAGTGGATGTGACTCACTACAGACAGATCATTGGGTCATTCATGTACTTGACAAATACTAGACCAGACATTTGTTTTGTTGTAAACACCTTAAGTCAATATCTTGTTCAACCAAGATGGGTTCACCTAGTAGCTGCAAAACATGTCATGAGATATCTGAAAGGGACTATAGACTTTGGTCTATACTATGATGGTAGCCATGAGTATAGATTGTATGGCTACACAGATGTAGATTGGGTTGGAAGTATCTCAGACATGAAAAGCACATCAGGTAGATGCTTTTGTTTGAGGTCTACTATGAGTTCATGGTTTAGCAGGAAACAGTCCAGTGTTTCTCTTAGCATGGTTGAAGCAGAATACATAGCAGATTGCTCTACTAAGTTGTGAAGCCATATGGCTTCAGAAGCTGATATCAGTTCTCTTTGATCTGAATATGGATACTACAATGATTCTATGTGATAACCATAGATTTGATGACAAAGAACCCTGTGTTTCGACGTAACACATAGAAATCCGGTATTTCTACATACAGGATAAGATGCAGATGATGATACTATAGATCCAGATGATGGTGATTCAGTATTTCTATACTGAATATAGAGATGATGATGTTTCAGTATTCGCATACTGAAGATATAGATGATTATGATTTCAGTATTCCCATACTGAAGATATAAATGATGATGATTTCAGTATTCCCATACTGAAGATATAGATGATATTTCAGTATTTACATACTGTAGATGCAGATGATGGTGATTTCATATTTCTATACTGAATATAGAGATGATGATGCTTTCAGTATTTCTATACTAAAGATATAGATGATGATGCTTTCAGTATTCACATACTGAAGATGTAGATGATGATGGTTTGGATGATGATGTACTAACGAAGCCTCTGCCTTGAGTAGAGTTCGAACACTTTCGAGACAAGCTTGGTGTTGTTCGGAAAGACCTTCCTTGAAAGGGGGAGGAGTGATGTTGTAGTGGGATTGTATCATCCCTGGGCATTTTCCCTAAGTGATCTGGAGACCTCAGTCCTTGAGAATGAAGAGGGATTGTATCATCCTGGGACATCTGTCCACAATAGATCCGGTGACCTCGGTCCTCGAGAACATTGTGGGATTGTATCATCCCTGGGCACTTTCCCGAAAGTGATCCTGAGACCTCGATCTTCGATAATGAAGAGGGATTGTATCATCCCGGGACATCTGTCCATAATAGATCTGGTGACCTTGGTGCTCGAGAATGTGGTAGGATTGCATAATCCTTGGACATTGTCCTAAAGTGATAGGGACTGATTCTCCCGTAATCAATCTGGTGGCTTCGGTCCTCAAGAATGTGGTAGGATTGCATCATCCTTGGACATAGTCCTAAAGTGATAGGGATTGATTCTCCCTTAATCAATCTGGTGGCTTCAGTCCTCAAGAATGTAGTAGGATTGCATCATCCTTGGACATAGTCCTAAAGTGATAGGGACTGATTCTCCTGTAATCATTCTGGTGGCTTTGGTCCTCGAGAATGTGGTAGGATTGCATCGTCCTTGGACTTAGTACTAAATTGGTAGGATTGCATCATCCTTGGACTTAGTCCGGTAACTTTGGTTGTTGAGAATGTGTTGGGATTGTATCATCCCTGGAATTTAAGTCCAAAAGTGATCCAAAGAATTTTTGTCTTTGAGTTGTGGATTGCAAGTTGTAGCTAATGATGATGATGATGTACTAATCGAAAGATCAGATGTTGCTGCTGATGATGATGTTCTCTGATTAAAAGATCAGAATATGATGGTGATGATGTTGCTGATGATGATGATGTTCTCTGATCAAAAGATCAAAATATGATAATGATGATGTTTCTCTGATAGAAAGATCAGAAGTTGCTGATGATGATGATGTTCTCTGATTGAAAGATTAGAATATAATGATGATGTTGTTGTTGATGATGATGATGTTCTCTGATCGAAATATCAGAATATGATGATGATGATTTTTTCTGATCGGAAGATCAGAAGTTGTTTATGGTTATGATGTTGCTGATGATGATGATGTTTTCTGATCGAAAGATCATAATGCAATGATGATGATGATGTTTCTGATCGAAAGATCAGAATGTGATGATGATGTCGTATTATCAAAGTATGATGATGATGACAGATCAGAATATGATGATGAGTTGATGTTAGAGTATGATGATGTTCGGTTGATGATGTTTCTGATCGAAATATCAGAGGCTAATGATAATGATGATTCTGATTGAAAGATCAGAGTATGATGATGATGATATTTTGATGATGATGATGTTGATGTTTTGATGATGTTTTCATGATGATGTTTCTGATGGAAAGATCAAAGTATGATGATGATGTTGTTGCTGATCAAAAGGAAAAAGTGCTCAAGAAGATGTTGCTGATCGAAAGGTCAAAGTGTTGAAGATGATGTTGCTAATCGAAAGGTCAAAGTGTTGAAGATGAAGTTGCTGATCGAAAGGTCAAAATGCTGAAGATGTTGTTGATCAAAAGGTCAAAGTGCTGAAGATGTTGCTACTGACTGAAGAGTCAAGATGCTGAAGATGTTGTTGATCGAAGCAGTCAAAGTACTAATGATGCTGAAGATTAAAGATTGAAGATGAAGACTACATGATGTTGAAAAACTTCCAATGATTTATAGATGTATCACCCTGATGATGTTGATGATGTCCTCTATCTCTCTCCTATTATTGTTGTTGTTGATGTTGTTATAGAATACCCTTCTCGTTAAGGGGGAGTGTTGAAATATTGTAACTTTGAAGAATATTCTATATGTATTTCTTTGTGGTTCCCGATGGTCCTACCAGGAGAACCACTTGTATTACTTTGTACCTCGATGCTCCTAATCAAAATAACTAATAAGATTCATGAGGCAGTCCCCTCTAATTATAAAGGTGGGTCATTAGCACCCTAGTGTGGTTACTTGAGCCTACATGTGTAACTCGAGCCTACATGATTAACTCGAGCTTACATGATAGATGAGTTAACTTAAGTGAATGGATGAATATAAATAGAGGTGTAGTGCTCCTCATTTGTAACACACACTCTCACTTGAGTAGTGCACTTGTGGAGGAAAGAAGTAGCTGGAGAAGGAGGAGGATCAGGTTTTTGATCTCCTTGTTGGTTTTACCTTTTTACCTTTTTGGGGCATCTATATTGAGGAAGCTTTTGTTGGGTTTTTCCCTTTAGGGTTTTCCCAGGATAAATCTGTGTTGTTCTTGTGATACTGTTTCTTTCATTGATCCTGTTTATATCCTTTTGTTATGAAAAATGAAATGATATACTGATGTCTTAGCTAAGCATATGAAAATTCAACATCATCAAGTTCATCCAATTGATTCAATCTTCTCTTCTGGGCTTCATTCACATCTAAATTTACCTTTGTAGCTGTCTTTAAAGTCTCTATTTCAAATTCAATGGGGAAGACAACACTTTTTCCATACACCAAGTCATAAGGAGAGAAACCTATAGTATTGCACCAAGTAGTACGATATGCCTAAAATGCTTCTGGAAATCTATCATCCCAGTGTCTACGATGGCTATGATGGATCCTAACCATTTTGGTAAGGATGGATTCAATAACTTTTTTAGTGCTTTCCACCTGGCCATTGGCCTGGGGATGGTATGGTGAAGTTATCCAGTGCTGAATATGGTACTTCCGTAGCAGAGATTCAAATTGATGCGACACAAAATGAGGTACTCCATATATAACCACTTCCTTGGGTACTCTGAAATGGGTAAAGGTTTCACCATACAGGAAATCAATCACAGCCTGGTCATTGGCTTTCACTAAAGCCAGAGCTTCTACCCATTTTGTCATGTACTCGGTAGAAACCAAGATGTATACTTTCCTCCTAGAATTAGGGATGATAGGACCAACAAAATCTAAGTCCCATCTCTCAAAAGGTTCAATCACCAGTTGTGGTTGAAGAGGCATATGATCCAATCTGTTAGGTTGGCCCATCCTCTGGAAGCTATCACAAGACTTGACATATTTTTTTCCATCTTTGAAAAGGGTCAGCCTATAGTAGCACATTCTCAGTGCTTTGTGTCCTATCCTCCTGTCTGCAAAATGTCCCCCACAAGGGTCGTCATGGTATGCCTTTAGAATTTGGAATATTTCATCTTCTCTTACACATCTTTTGATCTCAAGATCAAGGCCTGTGTAGAAGAGATGATTGTCTATCCAACAATACCTGGCACTTTGTTTAATAATTTTCCTCTTTTCTCTTTTTGACAAATGTTTCGGAAGCTTCCCTACAGCTAAGTAGTTAGCGACATCTGCATACCAAGGGGAGTGAACTGAAACTGCAAATAAGTGTTCATCTGGAAAAGAGTCCTCAATAGGCATATTATCATCACTGTTAGTACAACAAGATAAGAAATCAGCGACAACATTTTCTTTTCCAGGTCTATCTATAATGGTGATATCAAATTCCTGTAATAATAACAGCCATCTAGTTACTTGAGCATTTGTAACAGGTTTATTCATTAGATACTTGATGGCCGAGTGGTCAGTGTGCACAAAGGTAGGATATCTAGTGATATAATGTCGAAATTTATTAACGGAGTAAACAATGGCTAAAACCTCCTTCTCGGTAACAGTATAATTAAGTTCAGTTGGGGCTATGTTTTTTCTAATATAATAAACTGCATAAGGTGCTTGACCATCCTGCTGTTCTAAAACTACTCCAATGGCGGTATCAGAGGCATCTGAAGAAATGTGAAAAGGCAGGGCCCAATTGAGCCCTCTTAGGATGGGAGTTGTGGACAGCTTCTCCTTAAGTTTAACAAATGCTGTTTGGCATGCCTCATTCCAAGTAAATTTCACATCCTTCATTAACAATGAAAACAAAGGAGAGGAAATTTTGGAAAAGTTTTCTATAAATCTTCTGTAATATCCAACATTCCCTAAGAAACTTCGCACTTCTTTCTGAGTTCCAAGAGTAGGTATATTTTTTATTACCTTGATTTTAGAGGGGTCTACTAGGATGCCATCAACAGAGATAAAATGCCCCTACACTACCCCTTCACTCATCATCATATGGCACTTTTTGGTGCTCAAAGATAGCTGGGTCTGCTCGCAACGTGTTAAAACCTTTTCCAAGTTTTTCAATGCTTCTTCAAAGGCTTTTCCATAAGGAGTAAAATCATCCATGAAAATTTCCATACTATAATTAACCAATTCTGAAAATATGCCAATCATATCTCTTTGAAATGTGGCTCGTGCATTGCATAAGCCAAAGGGAAGTACTCTGTATGCAAAAGTTCCCCAGGGAAAGGTCAAGGTAGTTTTATCCTAGTCTTCAGGAGCAATCTAGATTTGATTGTACCTGCTAAACCCATCCAGGAAGGAGGAAAAATTCTTCCTGGATAAGGTGTCAAGTACTTGATCAACGAAATGCAGGGGAAAGTGATCTTTCTATGTTGCCTTGTTAAGCTCTCTATAGTACACATAAACTCTCCATTTACCATTCGCCTTGGGTACTATCACGAGTTGAGACACCCACTTGCTGTTTGAAATGGGATATATAAATCCTACTTCCAAGAGATTTTGAATTTCTTCCTTCACTATGTCCCTAAGATTGGGATTCATTCTTCATTGAGCCTCGCACATAGGCCGGGAGTCCCTTTTGATATAAATGTGATGGGTGTACATATTAGAAGGGCTGCCCTTCATGTCTGTGTACTCCCAGGCAAATGTTGAATTTTCATATGCTTAGCTAAGACATCAGTATATCATTTCATTTTTCATAACAAAATCATATAAACAGGATCACTGAAAGAAACGGGATGACAAGAACAACACAGATTTATCCTGAGAAAACCCTAAAGAGAAAAACCCATCAAAATCTTCCTCAATATAGGTAAAAAGGTAAAACCAACAAGGAGATCAAAAACATGATCCTCCTCCTTCTCCAGCTACTTCTCTCCTCCACAAGTGCGCTACTCAAGTGAGAGTGTGTGTTACAAATGAGGAGCACTACACCTCTTTTTATATTCATCCGTTCACTTAAGTTAACTCATCTATCATGTAGGCTCGAGCTAATCATGTAGGCTCAAGTAACCACACTGGGGTGCTAATGACCCACCTTTACAATTAGAGGGGACTTCCTCATGACTCTTATTAGTTCTTTCAATTAGGAGCATCGGGGTACAAAGTAATACAAGTCTTTCTCCCGGTAGGACCATCGGGGACCACAAAGAAATACATATAGAATATTCTTTGAAGTTACAATATTTCAACACTCCCCCTTAACGAGAAGGGTATTCTATAACAACATCAACAACAACAATAATAGGAGAGAGATAGAGGACATCATCAACATCATTAGGGTGATACATATATAAATCGTTGGAAGCTTTTCAACATCATGTAGTCTTCATCTTCAATCTTTATTCTTCAGCATCATCAGTACTTTGACCACTTCGATCAGCAACATCTTCAACATCTTGACTCTTCAATCAGCAGCAACATCTTCAACACTTTGACCTTTTGATCAGCAACATCTTCAGCACTTTGACCTTTCGATCAGCAACATCATCTTCAACACTTTGACCTTTTGATCAGCAACATCTTCTTCAACACTTTGGCCTTTCGATCAGCAACAACATCATCATCATACTCTGATCTTTCGATCAGAAACATCATCATGAAAACATCATGAAAACATCAACATCATCATCATCAAAATATCATCATCATCATACTCTGATCTTTCAATCAGAATCATCATTATCATCAGCCTTTGATCTTTCGATCAGAAACATCATCAACTCATCCTCATATTTTGATTTGTCATCATCATCACACTTTGATAATATGACATCATCATCATCAGGATCTCATCATCATCACATTCTGATCTTTCGATCAAAACATCATCATCATCATCGCATTCTAATCTTTCGATCAGAAAACATCATCATCATCAACAACATCATAATCATAAGCAACTTCTGATCTTTCGATCAGAAATCATCATCATCATCATATTCTAATCTTTTGATCAGAGAACATCATCATCATATTCTGATATTTTGATCAGAGAACATCATCATCATCAGCAACAGCATCATCATTGTATTCTAATCTTTCAATCAGAGAACATCATCACCATCAGCAACTTCTGATCTTTCAATCAGAGAAACATCATCATCATCATATTCTGATCTTTCGTTCAGAGAACATCATCACCATCAGCAACATCTGATCTTTCGATCAGTACGTCATCATCATCATCAGCTACAACCTACAATCCACAACTCAAAGACAAAAAGTCTTTGGATCACTTTCGGACTTAAAGTATAGGGATGATACAATCCCAACACATTCTCGACAACCGAAGTTACCAGATTGATTACGGGAGAATCAGTCCCTATCACTTTAGGACTAAGTCCAAGGACGATGCAATCCTACCACATTCTCAAGGACCGAAGCCACCTGATTGATTACGGGAGAATCAGTCCCTATCACTTTAGGACTATGTCCAAGGATGATGCAATCCTACTACATTCTCGAGGACCAAAGCCACCAGATTGATTACGGGAGAATTAGTCCCTATAACTTTAGGACTATGTCCAAGGATGATGTAATCCTACCACATTCTCGAGGACCGAAGCCACCGGATTGATTATGGGAGAATCAGTCCCTATCACTTTAGGACGATGTCCAAGGATGATGCAATCCTACCACATTCTTGAGGACCGAGGTCATCGGATCTATTATGGACATATTTCCCAGGATGATACAATCCCTCTTCATTCTCAAAGACCGAGGTCTCTGGATCACTTTAGGGAAAGTGACCAAGGTTGATACAATCCCACCACGTTCTCAAGGACCGAGGTCACCGGATCTATTGTGGACAGATGTCCTGGGATGATACAATCCCTCTTCATTATCGAGGACCAAGGTCTCCAGATCACTTTACGGAAAATTCCCAGGGATGATACAATCCCACTGCAACATCACTACTCCCCCTTTCGAGGAAGGTCTTTCCAAACAACACCAAGCTTGTCTCGAAAGTGTTCGAACTCTACTCGAGGGAGAGGCTTCGTTACTACATCATCATCCAAACCATCATCATCTACATCTTCAGTATGTGAATACTGAAAGCATCATCATCTCTATATTAAGTATAGAAATACGAAATCACCATCATCTGCATCTACAGTATGTAAATACTGAAATATCATCTATATCTTCAGTATGGGAATACTGACATCATCATTATTTATATCTTTAATATGGGAATACTGAAATCATCATCATCTATATCTTCAGGATGGTAATATTGAAACATCATCATCTCTATATTCAGTATAGAAATACTAAATCACCATCATCTGCATCTACAGTATCATCATTTGCATCTTATCTTGTAAGTAGAAATACCGGATTTCTATGTGTTATGTCGGAACACAGGGTTCTTTGTCATCACAACTATGGTTATCACATAGAATCATTGTAGTATCCATCTTAAGGTCAAAGAGACCTGATATCAGCTTCTGAAGCCATATGGATTCGCAACTTAGTATAGCAATCTGCTATGTATTCTGCTTCAACTGTGCTAAGAGAAACACTGGACTATTTCCTGCTAAACCATGAACTCATAGAAGACCTCAAACAAAAGCATCTACCTGATGTGATTTTCCTGTCTGAGATACTTCCGGCCCAATCTACATCTGTGTACCCATACAATCTATACTCATGGCTACCATCATAGTATAGACCAAAGTCTATAGTCCCTTTCAGATATCTCATCACATGTTTTACAGCTACTAGGTGAACCCGTCTTGGTTGAACAAGATATTGACTTAAGGTGTTCACAACAAAAAAAAAATTTGGTCTGGTATTTTTCAAGTACATGAATGACCCAATGATCTATCTGTAGTGAGTCACATCCACTAACTCCGATGAGTCATCAACTAACAACTTCAGGTTGGAGTCCATGGGTGTGGCCATGGCTTTGCATTCCAACATATTGAATCTCTTCAATATCTCTACCGCATACTTTCCCTGGTTGAGAAATATTCCTTCTGAAATTTGCCATACTTCCAGACCTATGAAATAATGCATTAACCCAAGGTCTTTCATCTCAAATTCTTCTGCTAGTCTCTTCTTGCTTTCCATGATCTATTTCTCATTCCGTGTCAAGAATAAGTCATCCACATATAATAACAGGATGACAGGTCCATCTTCTACAACCTTGTAGTAAAGGTTAGGATCGACTTTACTCTTGGCAAGGCCCATGCTCATCAGGAAACTATCTATTCTTCCATACCAAACCCTGGGAGCTTGCTTCAGGCCATAGAGGGCTTCTTCAACTTCCATATGTGAGTCCATCTAGCTTCAACTTCAAATCCTTATGACTATTCGATGTAAAACTCTTCCTCAATCATTCCATTAAGGAAGGCTTGTCTTTACTTCATCATGGAAGAAATTACCATGATAGTTCTAAAGGAAGTGTACCTTACTCCCTGGAGTAAGTGTCTCTTCAGATTTAATTCCCTCTTTCTGATAGAAACCTCTAGCCACAAGTCTTTCCTTACTTCTATCATCAACATATTTTATCTTGCAAATCCATTTGGAAGATACCACATTCTTGCTTTCTAGTTTGAGTACTATATCCCAAACATCATTCTAGTATTATTTCATCATAACATCTTCCATGAGTTTGTCTTGTCAGGTCATCAACATATCCTAGTCTTCTGCATTCAACCTTGAAGGTTGGAACCCACTTTACTCTTGGTAAAGTCTTGATCCATCACGAAGCTAGCCATCATGTAGTACCATGTCGAACTCAGATATCTTCTGTAGTCACTCCCCCTGAAGTGGAGTATCATCTTCCCTCTTCATTCTGTACAGGTGGTTCTATGCTTGATATATATTGGTCAATAGAGTATGTCATGCCATAGTCTATTCTTTCTACAGCAAATCACGAACCTTGCTTTGTACACTTGTTCTTGTGGATCCATATGGAGGATACTATGTACTTCCCTTTATGTCTCGAAATCATATTGTATACATCATTCCCCATGATCAACTATTATTCTTTGATCATAGCTTCTTTCATAGCCTTCTTTTCTTCATCTTGAGTTATCTATCATGCCCATGGTGGGATTCATCCTTCGAGGTGGATCTACCGCTCTCTGAAGCTCTTTCTTTCATCATGGTGTCTCTGACCCTGGGAGCTTCGGATTTTATTGCAGTGAATCTTGAATTGTCATCACTTGTTCTTCAAAACAAGTCTCATTCTTCTTGTAGGAGGTTGTATAGGACCTTCCCTACAATTCAAATGCACCATCTGCATGGTTAGAACTATTTCGTAAAACATATGCATAACGACAAATTCTTATGCCTCATGCAACTATTTAGCCAATACAACATCCATCCATATCTCACATAAACTTTCTAGATGCCTTCCATCTCTATCATGACATTATTGAGATTGTGCACTAATCCAATATGTCATCAAGGTGGCTTCATTCTAGATAAGTAGCAATGGAGAGCACCATGAGCTACTTACCCATCACATGCATATTAGTAGTATACAGTCATTAATGCAAACAATCTATCATGTATAACACATCAACTGAATATAATCAAATGTATAACAATATCATGAAGTGACAATTGAATACTTATCTTTTATTTGTTTCATGGGTAAACTCCATCTTGATCATTCTGCTTCATCATCTTCTTCATTCATGACATCATCATTTTTTATTTAAATGATAAGATGGATAAGAGGTTCTTCAAGAATTGAGTTCTTCACATTCCTCATCGCTTGAGGGATCTTCTTTGAACGGTGAGAGCTTTATCTTCAATTGCTCCCATCTTATTCTTCTCTTCTTATGAGTCGAGCTTCTTATTCCTCTCGAAGTCAACAGAAAGTAATCACTTCCTTCTGGCATACATTATTTGCATGAATCAATCCCATGATCCTGGGAGACCATTCAAGGTGTCTATCACCACTTCTGCATTCTCCGCTTCTTCTTCTACTACTTCAAGATGTTCTGCATTCTGGATCTTCACATTCTTCAACTGTTTTCTTAAATCCATCTTCTGATTTATGTTCTTATCTTCAAATAGCTTGATCAAGGAATCAAACATCTTCGGTGTCTTTAGGGACGACACTTGTGGTACAAGTTGATCCGTGATTGAATCAATAATGATCTTCTTGGCCTTGATCAAGTTCTTCTTGTGTAAGGCTTTGAGCCTCATCTCCGTATGGAACTGGGGCCTCTCTACTCATGCAGGTGTCCAATTCATTTTCTTCAGAGAGACCAAATACTTCCATGCTAGGAATTTGTCAACTTCACCAATCTTATCAACAAGTTGTTGTGATATATCACTTTGAAATGAGAACCTCAAATTCAAATAGTAAAAGATTAGATCTTACCGATTTGAGGTGTCCGTCCTACTTTCGGAGCTGGCTGATCTAGGGTTTGTCAGAGAAACCCTAATTTTCAAAACTTGGAATCTTTTAGATATGATTGGATATAAATATATATCTCTTCAAATAGAGCTGTCCAATGTACTCCTTTTCTGAAAACAGTGGAGGAAATATCTCGGAATAGGAAGCCCTAGTTTTCCAATTTCTTTTGCAGAAATTCCTGTCATTTCTTCTATTATATCTCTGAAATTACAGCTCCTCTATGTCTGGAATTTGGCACTGAGGTAACCTCGTATGTCCTTCATCCAAAACCATAGGTTTCATCATAATTGGTTTCACCAATTTGGATTTATGATAATTTTCCCAAGGTGACCTGTTTAAGGACTGTTCAGAACAACGAAGTTGTACAGCCTTCCATGTGTCACTGTTTCATATTATGGTTTTGAAATTAGGACCATAGAATGTATAGTCCATGTTATTTCTGGAACATTTTCAAGAATTTAATTTGGACCTCTGTAGCCCACACTATAGCAATTTTCGCCAGGTGTCTTGTTTAGGGATGAATTTTGGAGGAGGTTGGAACCCTAACTTTGACGGAATATCTCCCAGAATATAGAGAATTTGAGGCTGAATTTTGGAATAGTATACATCAGGATTTTATCTTCGGCATCTGCAATTTTCAGCTCCTGATCCTTCGCCAATCTTGGTATATAGTGAATGTACCAAAACGTAGTAGTTTTAGTATTTAGGGTTTTTCTAGCTCAGGGTCAAACTAAGGTTTGAATTTCACGGAGTTTCACCCAACAAAAAATCTTGATCCAAGTCTCCAAACTTTGATTTTGATGAGGAGAGAATTCATATGCTAGGCTCACTCAAAAATTCCTCTTTAGTAAGAAGCCCTAATTTCCCACACCGAAAACTGAAAATGCTCGGAATTGAATTCCGCTTCGACAGAAAGATGCACCCTTCAATGGAGAGTCAGCCTAGCCTTCTTTTGCTGATTGATTGTGGAGAGAGAACCAAAAAGTAAGAAGCCCTAGCTTCTATAGCTTGTGAAAGTTGTACTATTCAGGTTAGATCTGATACCATGTTGAATTTTCATATGCTTAGCTAAGACATCAGTATATCATTTCATTTTTCATAACAAAAGCATATAAACAGGATCACTGAAAGAAACAGTATCACAAGAACAACACAGATTTATCCAGGGAAAACCCTAAAGGGAAAAACCCAGCAAAATCTTCCTTAATATAGATTCCCCAAAAAGGTAAAAAGGTAAAACCAACAAGGAGATCCAAAACCTGATCCTCCTCCTTCTCCATCTACTTCTCTCCTCCACAAGTGCGCTACTCAAGTGAGAGTGTGTGTTACAAATGAGGAGCACTACACCTCTATTTATATTCATCCGTTCACTTAAGTTAACTCATCTGTCATGTAGGCTCTATTTAATCATGTAGGCTCAAGTTACACATGTAGCCTCAAGTAACCACATTGGGGTGCTAATGACCCACCTTTACAATTAAAGGGGACTACCTGATGACTCTTATTAGTTCTTCCGATTAGGAGCATCGGGGTACAAAGTAATACAAGTGGTTCTCTTGGTAGGACCATCGGGGACCACAAAAAAGTACATATAGAATATTCTTCGAAGTTACAATATTTCAACAGCAAATGCCCCCTTGTGTTTTTTTAAGAGAGTGATTATGTGGTCCTTTTCATTTGGGGCAAGACTAGGATTGATATTCAGGGTTTTTCTAGACTCTACCTCGACAGGAAAATTTTTTGAAATTTTCAACATTGGAACTATGTGAGTATCACTGACTAATCTCTCCTTTGTGACATTTTCTTGTTCCTCTTCACCTAGAGTAGCATTCAGGATCTGATAAATTTTCTTATTCACAGAAGTGGGTTGACCGATGAAATTATTAATGGCATCGTCTTCAGTTTCATCTTTAAAAGTCAAGGCCTTCCCTATTGTTAATAATGGTTGAATGCCCTCTTCTTCCTCTGGATCCATCCATAATGAAGTTTCAGATTTTAAGCTCGGCTAAGTTGGAGGATAAAGAGTGAGGTTCTTTATCTCGGTTCCATTTGATATGGTTATAGACCTAGACTGATAGCTAATGCAAGCATCAACTGTAGCTTACCAGGTCCTTCCCAGGATCAATGGGTGTCCTCCTAGCTATGACTTAGGTTGTAAAACCAAGAAGTCAGCAGGATATTCCCAAGAATCAACTGAGATAACAAGGTTATCCAATATTCCTTCAGGTTTAATAGTGGATCTATCTACCAGTTCTAAAATGGTAATATTTGGCCTGAGATTAATGAGCCCAAGTTTCCTTACAATTTCAATGGTCATGACGTTAATTGCTGCGCCTAAGTCTACCAGTACATTGGGTATTTGTGTGCTCCCAATCTGCATAGTGACAGTGGGATTTCTAGGGTCATCATATTTGGCCAAGAGGGTTTTCCCCATTATTAATTCAGATAATTTCTCTATGACATGAACAGTGGGAGGATCCCTAGTTTTTGTTCCTAGTTTCCTTGTACACAGATCTCGAACAGTTATGGCATAGATAGGTACATCTTGTCGGTCCTGAAGGAGTGGAATTTTAACATAAATATTTTTTAACTCTCCTAATAGGTTAAACTGAGGTTGTCCCACTACCTTTGGTAATATTAATCTTTCAGGGTATGGTGGTTCCCTAATCAATTGTGTGGGTTGTGTGCCGATAAATGTGTCTTTTTTGTTTCATCCCTCATATTGGTAGGATGTTCAGTGTCTTCAATAATGGGGGTCATTGTATTGGATAAATACTGTTGATTCATCCTTTCTTCATGTACAAAGGATGGAATATCCTC
Source organism: Pseudotsuga menziesii (assembly GCA_001517045.1). NCBI lineage: Eukaryota > Viridiplantae > Streptophyta > Pinopsida > Pinales > Pinaceae > Pseudotsuga > Pseudotsuga menziesii. Next base: position 926,269 of record LPNX010061308.1, read on the forward strand.
AATGATCAAAGGCTCCACTATCTTCCCTGATCGTAAGCATATGTGGTTGTAGGGTACTAGATTAATGGAGTAAGCAGGCATGTTGGTAGTCTCAAACTGATGGACTGCTTTATTAATTAGGTTGGGGTTAGGTTGAGTAGATAGTTGTGGTCATATCGGCATATTGGGGACAACATTATTCTGGAGTCACAGCTGTGACTATTGATAATGCTGAGGGTGTTGTTGAGGAGGGTACGGTTGATGAGGAAATGTTTGATGTGGAAGCTGTTGAGGAGGTTGGTTATGGGGGAACGTGTTCCCTGGATGGAAGTTCCTCCATCTAGGAGACCAAGAATTTTGTTGGTTTGGTGGCTATGTCCAAGGGTTCCAGGAGTTAAAATTTTGCATCGGAGGTTGAGAGGGATGCCATTGATGGTTAGAATAAGATGAAGGGAATTGTGTATTCATGTGCTACATATTATTCCAATTATTCATGTTATTCAAAAATGGAAACAAGTCTGGAGCCATACCTTGATTTCGAGGCTGCCAGGGCTTTTTCTGTGCAATAAAGTAGTCTGGTTCCATATCTGGAGTTGATGCCTACAGAAATTCCTTCACTTGAGGTAGTGAAGCACATTATTTTGTGTCATGGTTCAGCTCACACAAGTGACACACTTCTACCTTGTCGAGCGGGCACTCCTTCAGAGGCTGGTTCTTCCTACATTTAGGGTAGAATATACTAAGTGTGATATCCTCTAATACTTTTTTCTGCCTTTCCCTGAGGCCATCTATTTCCAAGGAGATGGAGCTCATCATTTCCGTCTTGAATTTTTCAAGGATATTGCCTATTTTTGCCCGGGTGGCTCCTCCATTAGATGAATTTTGTGCTTTCTCGAAGACATCACGTTCTAATTTGTCTTGTTTGTCCTGTTTGTTATTCCTTGAAGATCCCCTAGAATAACTTTTGCATAGTTCAATGATATTTTCAAAGGACTCCTTTGAGATATCCCCCTTTCCTAACAGGTTCAACATGTCTAGGAAATCTTCCCTAATCCCATAAAGTAGGGTTATTTTGAGAACATCTAACCCCATATTAGTCTGTTTAGCTCTCTGCACATTCTATAAAATCCTTTCAACCAAATCTTCTAGACCTTCATCGTCCCTCTGTACCATTTTAAATAGTTCTTCTCTCTTATCCTTGGTATTGCAATACTCCTGATATTTCTCTAGGAACACCTATTTCATCCCATCCCAGGTAGTGACGATTCCCCCTCCTAGGATCATGAACCAACGTAATGCATTGTCCTTCAGAGCGGTAGGAAAAAGTTTCAGCTTTTGTGCATTGTTGGTGTAGTCATAACTATGATAGAGGATGTCAAATTCAAAAATAAATTCATCCGGATCCTCTGTCGCTTTTCCATAAAAGTGAGGAAACACCGATGGCGATATATTTTTCATAGGGGCTATCCCTCTGGCTGTTGAATTGGAAACTGGAGTGTAGCATCCGTCCCTTTAGGTGGGGAGTTACCCTCGTGAGGATGATTTTCTCCCATTGCTTCTTCATGATCTTCAGGATCACGTCTGTTGCTCATATCTTCTTCTGCTTTATCCTCTTTTTCCACCCACTGATCGTTAAATTTTTTATGGAACTATGTCCACTCCTCTTCAGTCACAACCTTCCTGTTAATGTGATAGATTAGATCTCAGTGAACTGATCCCGCAGTACTAACTCTATCTTCCTCCGTAGGGATATCCGAGGGTGTTGCAGCTCCTCATGTGTTCTCCACTATGGAAACTGATGCTACCACTCTAGGGGTAAATGGGATTTTTCTAATAGGTGTTTCCTAATGGAAAGCCCCAACAGAAGAATTGGTCCTATCAACTAGGTCGTCAATGAATGTCCTTCTTCCCAATGCTGGATTTAGCCCACGGCCTCTACCACCTGCAATGTTAGTGTTCTGTGGGATTCTAGAATTTATAGGATTATCACGTTGTACCCTTCTCGTATTCATGCAACCCAAAACATGAAAACTTAAAAACTAAAGAAGAATGAATAAATATAATTACTGGATGCAACTACTACGGTGTCTAATATTTATCCTCCCCGAAAACGATGCCAAAATGTTGGGCACCCTATATGCAAGTTAATTAAAGCAAACATAAAGAGTGTTCAATATAAATTGTCAACCCAGGGAAGTCTCTTATTTCAAGGATAATGTGCACTGTATATGCTTTAAACACTAAGTAGGTGATGATGTAAATGAATGACCCTACTTTCTTGTTCAGCCAAACTCATCTCATAATCTACTTAATCTAGCTTACCTTCTTAAGAATGCAATCACAAATACCTTCTTACAATCCTTAATCTAGAATTAAAAGATTCAAGAAATAAAAATCTAGAATAATTTTGCAGAAAGTTAAATCCTTAATTACCAAACCATCTAAAGATCCACCTCAACTATCTTAATTCGACTTCATCTAGGAATTAAAAGTACAGGAATTAAGTTCTACAATTATAAATGTGAAGAAATAAACTGCAGGGATCTAAGGAAAATGGAAATTGAAATAAATAGGGATGAACAAGGTTGTCATAGCTATCACACAGTTGCATAAGAGAAATTTAACCTACACAGTTGACTGTCACACCACACCACTGCAGTTACAGGAGATGCAATTACTGATCATTGAAATGAACACATGGCAAATCGATGACTATTGCAGCTTACCATAAATAAAGGGATTCATCACAAAATCCAAACCACACAACAGAATAAATAAAATACCTAATTAACTCTGCAATCTCTGTGGGAAGGCAGGCCCAACCTTCACACAGAGATGCTTGAAGTAGCACATGTTAGAATGCCAAGATCTAAAGAATCAAACTCCTTGTATTAAAATGGAAGATGAACAAACAACATCAATCACCGCTTATACAATAAATTTAATTAATTTTTCAACCGCTGGCTTGAAATAGTTCCCAGTATTTATACAATTGCAATCACAACATCTTCCCACTATTATCGGGCAGCCATGAAGATCTTTGATATTCAGGCTTCCCCAATTACGATAAGTTGTTACAGTCGTGGAAAGATGGAAGCAGAAAATGTAGGAATGTTGTTACTGACCTAGAAATGATGATCATGATCAATAGAGAAGATACTCCGTGGATTGCAGCTATTCTTGAGCAGCAGCACATTGTTACCTCTGAATCTGTTGAAGCCTGTTGCAGCTACCTTTGTATAGTTTGAGTGGAATAGTATCCTTTGACCGCGTTCTTTGGGAAACGATGGAATGGATGGCGATCATCTTAGCAATGAATGTTCATCCCTCTCTTGGAATGTTCATCCTACTACACATGTATCCTTTACATCTCGAATTATCTTTATAAAACCACCATATGTTAGCATAATTCAAGGTGTAAAGCCCTGATTCCAACAATCCTAAGCATTAATAAAATAAGACAATGATTAACCATACTTGTATGAATTGACAGACTGAGTGAAGGAAAAATATTTGTTTAGTGTACATAATAGAGTAGGATGAGGAAAAAAGAGGTAGGTAAAGGTGGCCAAAAAGGAGTCATTTCTGGGACCAACAAGTATATGTTCCTCCCACCAATAAAAATACGGTAAACGATCCATTAAGTTCAGGTCAGCCCTTAGCGGTACAACCTATATTTAATCAACCCTTCTAGGGTTATGTTTATTGTTGCAGCTCCAACAATTTCCCAAAATTCCAAAAAAATTTAGGACCCTCCTTTTGCTTGGATTAGTTTGATTTTCTTCTTTGATTTGGTCTGAGAACTTTTCAGAAAGACTTTTCTTATGCTTGGATTGATCTACTGCTGGTTTTCAATTTTTCTAATGCTTAAAAACTTCAGTGTTTGATCAAACTTCACCATTTATGTTTAATTGTGTTTTCAGCATGACTGAATCGGAAGGTATTTGCTTTTCCTCCCGCAGTTACAGATGGATAATCAGTCTTCACTTCGACTTTCTTTCCAATTTGTTTGTTTTCCGCATTGGCTGCCTCTTTGATTTTTTATCGGAGATATTATTATTATTTCCTTCGTCGTTGCAGATGGCAAAGTGCAATCCCTCTCGATCATTGTTTGAAGTTTCAGACCCCACTTGATTAGTTTTCGCTGATCCCGTAAGACACAGGCTTCCGCCGTTTCGGCCGCAGAAAGTTGTATAGTTTCCGGACGTCTAAGTCGTTTGAATCTTGCTATTGTAGAATGACGCATATTTTGTGGCTTTGCCGTTGCGGCTGCCAAAGCTCTAAACTCTCTAACCCTTTAGTTTTGTTGCTTCCGACTCAAGTCCCGACGTTGCGGACGATGGTACGCTTTACGGTTCTGCCGTTGCGGAAGAGAGAAACACTAGCCTTTTCGATGTGTAGTCATTTTTCTTCCGATTCAGAATTTACCCATTGCGGATGGATTTATCCTTTGCGGCTCCGACATTGCGGCTCTCGTTTCACTATTATTAGTCTCATGAGGTTCCAATAAGCATGTCTCCACGGATGGCTTAGCGGTTAGGCTGTCCGCCGTTGCAGAAGGAAGTTTGCTTTCAGTTTTCGATCCAAAAGTGGTCCGCCATCCGATATGTTACTTGCTGAGAGAGTTTGACCGTATGCATATATGTGAGGTCGGGGGGCACGTTGGATTTTTCTATTGTTATTCTTTAACTGTCGTGCTCTGTCGCTATCGTGTTGTCGATCGCTCGAGCTTGTTCGGAACCTATTGCCGGTACCTGCGTCCAGGTGGCAATTGTAGAAGCCTGATTGTTTTCCTCCTGCCATACACGTCGGATACACATCAGTGCCAGGTACGCTTCTATTTCCTTTCCCCGTTCCGTTGAGCATTTGGTGGTTTTGGTTTTCCACAGTTAGGTGTTGCGGCTATTTCTTTCCCCATAATTGCATGTATATATTGTTGTTCTTGGTGGCATTGCTATCCATGGGGAGGGGCATTTTGACCGGCGTAGTAGTTCTTCCCCACGGCCGTTGTTGTGCAACCCTGCACATAGAGGATGAGGGGGTTTGGTGCAGACGGCTGTTACGCCGTCTGCACCAAACCACTCTGTATGATAATGTTGTGGGTCAGAATAGGTTCGCCGTGACCTTTTCCTTTAGGTTTGGATGGTTGGTCCCGATTTTATGCTACCTGCATCTTTTAAACCCCGGCCGTTTTCACCTACATGGTTCCGCCCGACCCCGTTCGAGCTCAGCATCGAATTCCTAACCGACTGAAAGGGATATGCCACTGCTCTTAGTTTATTGACCATAAGTGCGTGAGCATGGTACCGTTGAAAAAACCTGCGTAACTACTACTATCTTTCCTGCGCAGTAAGATGACCATGGCGTGTGCAGAGAGTCGAATTTTGTTGCATATTAATGTAGATTTATTTCCATCTTAAACGTGTTTGATAGAATTGTTTAATATCATATAGTAGTGATAGCTTGCACGTTTTACTATATATAACTATTTTCCGTCATGCTAGTCATGGGCAGAGTCACTAAACACCGTACATTGTGTTTCAATGGTTCTGTTAGTTAGGCCATTTCTGCTTATATACATGCATATATTTGCTTCATTGACTTGTTGCTATCATGTTAAACATAGAAGAAATGGCACACTGCACACTGATGTATATAAGTTTGTCACTCAGCCAAAATGGCTTAATGTTTACAATGTTGTGTGTGGTAGGAAGATTTCGAATCCACAATCTCAAAGAGGCAAAAGAAGAAGGCCCGGGTGGTCGAGGAAGAGCCTGAAGTAGAAACTATCACCAAGATGGAATATATATATGAGGACGCTAAGTGTGTTTCTGGTGTTGAACCTGAATACCAGTGGAGGGGAATATACAAACTGATCATGCACAGAGAGGTTCCTAACATGGGCTTAGAAGAAGAATCCATATATTCCAACATAGAAAGATCTTCACTGATGAAGATCGCCACTAGACCAGAGTTGTTCCCATGCTTTGAAGTAATCGGTTGGATTCTGCCTGGGCAGATGTCACAACAATGATTCTGGAAAATGTTGAAAGACAGGGCTATGCTGCATATAGCCATGGATATGTAGCGTTGGCTTACCACCTGCTAGAAGCCCAAGTATTTTTAACTGATGATTGGTTGAACAACATTAGAATGGACCTTGTGGAGACCATGAAGAGAATGTTGTTGCTTGGAAAACATTTCAGAAATAGGCCAACTGGTGATTATGACATAGCCAGCTTAAGAACCCCATACAGGTTCATAGCTTTAATGCTGAACAGGATTTTTGGAAGAGCACATGGTAGGTTCTTCAAGTTAGAATGGATCCCAACCATTTTTTATGTTGCAACCTAGGGGAAAATTTTCAACTGGGCCAGCATTGTATCTAACAGCCTCTCTGCCTACTTGGCCTCAGCCTTGGGTGGAGTATCCCAAAATAGATCTGAGTTCTACATGAGTTCCATACTTGTAGACTGTATATTATGCAATCATCCTTTTCCTGGCCTCAGGTGCATCTGGGACAGGGAGAGGATTCCTATCTATTGTGCTTATAGACCACTGTGGGCACAATAGTACCACAGTCATTATTGAGAAGTCTGTGAGCACTTCATCATGCCTTTATATACACTCATTTTCCTGAAGGAGTGTGATTGTATGTTAGAGGAGTCACTGCAAGTAATGGCAGAACATGCAAATTACTTTTTGAATGAAGATGGCCTTTATTTCAAGATGTTTGGAGGTTCAAGAGCTCCTTCCCTACTGCCCAAATACGCCACTGATTACGTCATCCACAAGGAGGTAGTGAGGCAGGTATTTTTGGATGGCATAGGGAGCTTCTTGTTTGAGCATAAGAAGACTGCTTTTCCTCCTCTGCCCTTCAAGTTAGGAAGTTACAGGTTCACTAGGGTAAAGAAGGCTGATGAATTTGTGGAAGAATTAGAAAGGTTTCATTTTGGCGAGATGTCGTTCCATCGAAATGACTCCCACGGTAAAGTAGTAGAACATTGCAAGGAACATAACGTGCATTTTGAGTACACCCACCATTGGGATAGGGAAGAATCTATCTTCCGAAATGCTCCGAATATGACAGCCTTGAGAAGAAGATTCAAGAAGAGAATCACCACCAAAGGTGGGAAGGGAGATGAACAAGAAAAGGCCGAGGAGGAAGCCAAGAGAAGGAATGAGGAAGCTCAGAGGTTGGAACAAGAATCTGGAAGGTGGATACACACAAAAGAAGAAGAAAAAAGGAAATATGTGCAAGAGGCAGCTAGGAAGGCAGAAGAAGATGCGAGGAAAGAAGAAGAAGAAAAGAAAAGGAAGTTGGATGAGGAGCTCCAAAAGAAAGAAGCTAAAAGGCTAAATCTTACACAGACAGAGCAGTCACCTTCTGAAACAGCTGCAGGGCAGACCCAGGACGTGGAGAACCCCGAGGTTTAGGACCCAAAAGTACCTGTTGCCAACACACCCATGGTCCCCACTCTCAAGCTGGTCCCTTTTGTGTAGAAAAAGGAGAAGAAATCCCCGATTTCAACACTGTTTTCTACGATAGGGAAACAAAGAGGATAGTGAAGAGAACAGAAAGGAAAATTGAAATGGGAGATCTGCCAGGGAAAATGATATCGGATACGTCTGTTATGTTGGGAATAGACCAAGATCCATGATTCACCATCAGAGCCGGAGCAGCATTGATTCAAGCCTCAGAGGATAATGTGGGTAGGATTATGACAGACTTGGAGCTATCTAAGAAATCCTCAGCTTAATTAAAAGACACTTTGAGGAAAGAGAGAGAGGAAGGTAATAGGTTGAAGCATAAGTATGAAAACATGCAGAGGGAGATTAAGGCTTCTAAGGCTGAATTGTAGGCCCTCTAAGTATAAAGACAGGTCAGAGAAACAATACAGGAGGCTTTGGAGAAAGTGCAGAAAGAATGTCAAGAGCTAAGGAGTGAAAAGGAATAGCTGCTGGGAAAGGTAGAAGAGCTAGAAGAGCAGCAAAATATCCTCTTGGAGGCCAATGAGTTGCACACCCAAGAATAGGAAAAGAAACATCAAGAGCATATTTCCTCTCTAACAACTGCTCTGGGGGAAGAAAGGGAGCAGCAAGTTAACCTCCAACCATTCAAAGAGAATGTCTTGGCCCAGAAGGCTAAAATGCTGCAGCTACAAACTGCTATAGAAGGAGAGAGGTGCATAGTACTGCAGATAGATGGCCGATTGGAGGAAATCTTGGAGACCTCTTCTTATTTCGTTGATATATCTTAGGATGTCCTTGAAGTCCTGACTGCAGGAATGGTGAGGCTGGTAAACGATGAAGAAACTCCAGCAGAACTATCGTCAAAGGATCAATAGGCCCTCAGGCGAGATTATGACTTAGTGGAATTCGCTATCAACATCACAGAGGATTTCAAGAAGGCCGTTAAAAAGACAAAAGGAGCATGCACCAAGTTTTTCAGAAGGCTTCTCATTACCTACAACCGGTGCCAGATAGAGGCCGAGCAGAGGCTTGAGGCTTTCCTGGATCACAATGCCTTTGTAGAGCTATTGCAGAAGAGATACAAGGAAGAGGAAGCTAAAGTACATCATATTAAATCCCTGGATGATCAGATCTTGAGGAGCGAAGTAGATCATTCAGCTATCAGCGTGCAGCTCCTGGAGGATTAGTTTTGATTGAGTGCAGCTAGGATTGAGGCTATAAAGAACCAGGATGCTAAGTTTGAGATCAATATTCAATTTTTAGAGCCTTGTGCATTTGAGGGCATTGCCTCTGAAGCTGGGAAATGGAAGAAATTTCTAGATGCCCAAGTGGAACCCTCCTCGTAAAGGATTGGTCAGTTTTTGTAATTTGTAACATTTTTGTAAATCTTTAAGGAAAAGTAAACGTTGGGAAACAAAGAGTTGGGAAGCGCCAAGGTTACCTTTGGGCAGCCCAACAGTCTCACCCTTTTTTGTATAACTGAAGAAAGCTTAGAAGGGAACAAGGGATTTTTCCCAGTTGGACATGAAAAGCTATATTGTAAGAAGAACTATTTCTCTTTGCAATAAAGAAGTATTGTTTTCCTGTTGGAGGAAGATTGGTGGCACTTTCAAATGTTATGCTGTGGATGGCTGAAAGATGAACTATTTTGTTTCTTCAGCTTTTTGTCCATTAACCGTGAGATCATTCTAACTCTCAGAACCTATGTTCTTGTTTAAATCATTTTTGGTTTATTTTGTGGAATTACCACCATGAGTAATGTATGTTCTTCATAAAACAATTAGCTATCTGATTGTTGAAATATATTTAATCATTCATGTGTTGTAGGAAGAAATATCAGCTATCTATAATTTCTCTTTATGATACATGCACAATTCACATTACTCACAAATAAATTAAAGTTTGCTCCCCGGGGATAGATAGATAGATAGATAGATAGATAGTTTTATTTCCGCATATGTGATTTAGATGCTTGTGAGACTAAGCCGAGAGGTAAGAACCTGCGCATCACATTGTGAATATTCCTTGCATCCTCATCACCCTGCATGGTTAATTAGGCATACGCATATCATACTTAAGTCAAAAATACAAAAATATACATGGTGGACTGAGCCGCAACCGGTAAAACCTTTGTTTTTGTTACTTTGACCTACGATATCCGGACCGCAAACCGGACAGATTCTCCATACCAAACAGTCACGGGCTAGTTCAAAACATTGACTAGGGAGAATCCCTTTCTGTTGTTGCCTGCGAATTTCCAGGCCTCAACAGTTCTGGTGCTAGAAGGAGGGCCTCCAGTGCATGGCTGGCCGTGGAAACTTATTTTCCCAAGATTACCTTACCAGCAGATATTTTGAAGCTTGTAACCTGACCCAAGTACTTACATGTTTCGGTTATACCTTTGAAGTAAGAAAGCCTATTCTCACCCTACGTTGCTCTTTAGTCAGACTTTGTTCCTTTACCTGTGCTCATGGCTGGTGTAATTGTGAATCAACCCAACCCATTACCTGCTTGGAGAGCTAGATCCCCTTTGAACCTCACACCTCCATTGCATAACCTACCTCAGGCTTTTGATAAGCTGCTACCTAAGTTTGACCCTGAGGAAAAGACCACTGTAGATGACCACTTGCAGAGTTTCTATTTAGCAGTAGAAGGGTTAAGGGCTGGGGAGTACGAAGATGTTGTCTGTAGATTATTCCCTCATACCTTGAAAGGGGCAGCTGCTTCATGGTATTTTTCTCTGCCTGCAAACTCGATCCCAGACTAGAATACTTTTGAAAGAATATTCATAAATAAGCACACAACCCAAAAAACAGATGCCTCATTGATGAAAGGTCTTGGTTTGTTAAGAAAAGAGAAGAATGATAAGGTACATAGTTTCACTCAAAGATTTTCAATATACCTAAAGAACTTTTCTGAAGCTGATAGACCCTCAGACAAAGTCTTAGTTGAATATTATACCTCATCCCTAGGACCTGAGCTGGCCATTTTTTCCAAGATGAAAGCCAAACCTACGTTGGTGGAGACTTACGAAGAAGCAGAAAGGGTAGAAGCTGAAAAGGAAAGCATAGAAGACTATCCCAAGCAACTGAGAGAAAATACTATCGAGAGAAGAATGTTATTGCTGTCTAAACCTAAAGAGGAACAAACACATGATTATCAGGGTATGCTGAAGATGATGCAGAAACTATCCAACCGAATCATAGATCTGGAAAAATAAAGGGAAATGCGGAAAACTTACAAACCATACCATCCAAAAAAAGAGGATAGCAACCAATGGAAAATCCCTCCCCCAAATTTAGCATCAATGAACATAACAGAGGTGGGGGGAGACAATTTCTGCACTTTTCACCAACAATCTCATTCGGAAAAGAATTGCCTTCAATGGTTGAATTCGATGACATTGGTTATGAATCAGCTGCTAGATTCTAAATTGACCAAGGATAGAGGTAAAGAGGAAAAGAAAAACCAGACTATGGAGAAACAATATAATGACACCATGTTTTCATGGGATGGTGTCTCGCCGTTTGACACTGAAGAGAGCACTCTCAAAATTGAATGCACACCTACAGCAACAAAGGACATGGATTTAACAATTTCGAAGATCAAAAGATTGCAAAAGAATGTCAAGAGACAGGAAGATGTCAGTAATGAAGATAAACCGCCTGAAGTCACTACTTTCAACAAGGAAACAGAACCAATCATTGAGCCTGTCAAACTTGTGGAAGATGTTGAGGAAGAGAACGCTGGAAAATCTAAGGAAGTTAAAGAGGAAATACCCACCGAAAACCAACCTGTGGAAGAAAAGGTCGAATCAACGGGGGAAAGAAAAACTAGCACCCCACGTTTCCTTTTAACTATGGAAATTTTGAACCATAAGGTGCATAATTGTCTGGTGGAATCTGGATCATCGGTGAATGTTATGCCTCTTTCCATCTGCAAAAGAATTAATGGGAAACCAAAACCTACTGATTGGGACGTCACTCAACTAGACAAGACTAGTGTCAAGGTAGTGGGGGAGATGAAGAATATTTTGATTCGATTGCATTAGAGAGAATTTGAGGTAAAAAATGGGCCTCCTAAGAGATGTACTACAAAAATATAAGATATATTAAAATATTATGAGTTAGGGGTTTTATGGGGTAGGTATATATGACAACTCACCTCCTACACTACTTTTTATGCACAATATAAATAACCATGGTTGAGTTACTTTTCTAAATTGACTATAAATAAAATTAATAAAATAACTCTACAATGATGTGACTAAGATTCATTGTAAATAAAATTAAACAAAAATGAATTTAATTTATATGCATAACTAAGATACTTTTTTCATATAAATATCATTCATGAATTTAATTTATTTTAAAAGTACAAATTTATATATATATATATATTAGTTTGACATTATGATATTAAATACAATTGAGTGAATATATAATTTAAAATTTTAAAAACATGAAAATGACAATATATTATTTTATAAAAAATGTGAAAAGACATTTTTATGAATTATAAGTACTTTACTTGAAAATGACAATAATATTATTTTATGAGAAAGTGAATTGTGAGTACTTTACTTGAAAATAACAATAATATTATTTTATGAAAAAGTGTGAAATGACTTTTATTATGAGTACTTCATTTTATGACTTAAAAGTACTTGTACCACTACCTTGGTTAACTTTGGGTTTTCATCAACCATAGAAAATGTGACAAATAAGCATTCTTAACTCATGGAATGCCACCTCAACCATGGGGGATGATGTCATCTACTAGAATGTAATTGGTTGATTTTTATCGTACATTTTGGTCCTTTTGAGGCCCATTTTTGACCTCAAATTCTCTCTAATGTCTGCGAATAAAAAGATATGTCAATACCTTGATATTGTAGTAGCAGACATACCTGATGGCTATGGATTGATCTTGAATCGAGATTGGTCAGCATGACTAGATGGGTACTTAGCTTTTGACTGGTCACACTTGTGGCTGCCTCAGAAGGGGAGCCCAAACCTGATTAATATTTTAAGAGAGCCCTACATGAAGCACAATGTTATTGGGCTAGGAGAAGGAAATGAATCTGCTGATTCTGTCTTGGGAAACTATCTGACTGAGCTTAAGCTAAGACACCCTACCTCAAGAAAGGCCAGTTCTAGAATTGACACTCAGCCTGATCTCCTTCAACTTCCTCAGGCTGAGAGGGATGACTATAAGATAGTAGACATGTGTTCGATTTCAAAAATAGCAGAGCTAGACCATGGTTAGATGTCTCGTGTCTATAATCCAGCCCACCCTCTAACTCCCTAAGATCAAAGATATTCAGGAGTGGGAAAAAAATTTTCTTTTCTTTTGCTTTGTACATAAATAAATTGATGTTGTTTTTCTTTGATGCTTTGATGTTGTTTTCTTTTGATTATTTGATTTGATGCTGTTTTCTTTAATGCTCTATTTTTGAATAAAGAGGCAAACTTTTGGTTGCAATGGAAACATTAGGGTTCTTTATTAACTGAAATCTTGAGTGAAAGACTGTTCTTTGGAACATAGAATGTCTTTTAGTAGTAGTATCCATAACTGGCCATGCATTCATTGAAGTCTTACTTAACCCCTGTAAACAACTTAAAAGTAAAAGAAGTCTGGAATACTATTTCGAGGCTCCATCCATTTCACATATTAAATATCCAAGGGGGTGACAGCAAAAGACCCAAGGAAAGGAAGCAAGGTAAATAGTATATCATATATAAATGATCCCATGCCATATTTTCAGAAAAGCTAAAAGCTATCAAGAGTCAAAACTCCTTAAAGAAACAAGACATAGCAAAGCAAAGTATCAAAATCATGAATTTCAAATTGCCGAAAGTTCCTCGCCGTCCGTGAGATGAAACACCAATTATTCTCACACAAAAGGGCACTATGGGATAGAGGAGCCTGAATAAAATTCAGAAAGAAAGGCAAATGGAGGACTCACAAGAAATAAAGTTCTAATGGCACAAAAGTGCAATTGGCATGGGAATGAGGAATAAAAGGATAATGCTGTTTACTATTTGTTACAATCCTGTGGTGTCCAAGCATGAAACTACCTAAGGATGGGTAAAATAAACCTCATTTATTAGGCCTCAAAAGAGTCATTCAGACTTGCAATATTTCTGATGTTACCATTTCCCAAAGAATGGACTACTTCTCAATGATTTAAATGCTTAAGTTGCCCAGCCTAGGGATGCAAACATCTAGAAGATTTCAACTTTTATTCAAACGGTCTTGTACTGGAAAGGGGTTAATTCAGAAATCTGGGGTTCACCAGGTAGTCACCAATTGTTGCAGCTGCAACAATTTCCCAAAATTCCAAAAAAAATTAGGACCCTCCTTTTGCTTGGATTAGTTTGATTTTCTTCTTCGATTTGGTCTGAGAACTTTTTAGAAAGACTTTTCTTATGCTTGGATTGATCTACCGCTGGTTTTCAATTTTTCTAATACTTAAAAAATTCAGTGTTTGATCAAACTTCACCATTTGTGTTTAATTGTGTTTTCAACATGATTGAATCGGAAGGTATTTGCTTTTCCTCCCACAGTTGCGGATGGATAATCAGTCTTCACTTTGACTTTCTTTCCTATTTGTTTGTTTTCCGCATTGGCTGCCTCTTTGATTTTTTATCGAAGCTATTATCATTATTTCCTCCGTCGTTGTGGATGGCAAAGTGCAATCCCTCCCGATTGTTGTTTGAAGTTTCGGACCCCACTTGATTAGTTTTCGTTGATCTCGTAAGACACAGGCTTCCGCCATTTCGGTCGCGGAAAGTTGTACGGTTTTCAGATGTCTAAGTTGTTTGATTCTTGCTGTTGTAGAAGGCCGCATCTTTTGTGGCTCTGCCATTGTGGATTCCAAAGCTCTAAACTCTTTGAGCCTTTATTTTTGTTGCTTCTAACTCAAGTCCCGACGTTGCAGACGATGGTACGCTTTATGGTTCCGCCATTGCGGAAGAGAGAAACACTAGCCTTTCCGATGTGTAGTTGTTTTGCTTCCGATTCAAACTTTACCCATTGAGGATGGATTTATCCTCTGCGGCTCCGACGCTGTGGCTCTCATTTCACTATTATTAGTCTCCCGAGGTTCCAATATGCATGTCTCCACGGATGGCTTAGCGCTTTGGCCATCCGCCGTTGCGGAAGGAAGTTTGCTTTCAGCTTCCGATCCAAAAGTGGTCCGCCATCCGATATGTTACACGCCGCGAGAGTTTGACCATATACATATATGTGAGGTCGGGGGGCACGTTGGATTATTCTATTGTTATTCTTTAACTGCCGTGCTGTGTCACTATCGTGCTGTCGATCGCTCGAGCTTGTTTGGACCCTATTGCTAGTACCCGCGTCCAGGTGGAAACTGTAGAAGCCTGACCGTTTTCCTCCCGCCATACACGCCGGATACACATCAGTGCCAGGTAGGCTTCTATTTCCTTTCCCCGTTCCGTTGAGCGTTTGGTGGTTTTGGTTTTCCACAGTTAACTGTTGCGGCTGTTTCTTTCCCCATAATTGCATGTATATATTGTGGTTCTTGGTGGCATTCTGTCCGTGGGGAGGGGCATTTTGATCGGCGTATTAGTTTTTCCCCATCTCCGTTGTCGTGCGACCTTGTGCATAGAGGATGAGGGGGTTTGGTGCAGACGGTCGTTACACTGTCTACACCAAACCACTCTGTATGATAATGTTGTGGGTCGGAATAGGTTCAGCGTGACCTTTTCCTTTAGGTTTGGACGGTTGGTCCTGATTTTATGCTACCTGCATCTTTTAAACCCCAGCCGTTTTCACCTACATGGTTCCGCCCGACCCCGTTCGAGCTCAGCATCGAATTCCTATCCGACTGAAAGGGATATGCCACTGCTCTTAGTTTATTGACCATAAGTGCATGAGCATGGCGCCATTGAAAAAACCTGAGTAACTACTACTGTCTTTCCCACGCAACAAGATGACCATGGCGTGCGCAGAGAGCTGAATTTTGTTGCATATTAATGTGGATTTATTTCCGTCTTAAATGCGTTTGATAGAATTATTTAATATCATACAGCAGTGATAGCTTGCACGTTTTACTATATATAACTATTTTTCATCATGCTAGTCATGGGAAGAGTCACTGAACACTGCACATTGTGTTTCAATGGTTCTGTTAGTTAGGCCATTTCTGCTTATATACATGCATATATTTGCTTCATTGATTGGTTGCTATCAAGTTAAACATATAAGAAATGCCACACTGCACACTGATGTATATAAGTTTGTCACTCAGCCAAAATGGATTAATGTTTACAATGTTGTGTGTGGTAGGAAGATTTCGAATCCACAATGTCAAAGAGGCAAAAGAAGAAGGCCCCGGTGGTCGAGGAAGAGCCTGAAGTAGAAACTTTCACCAAGACGGAATATATATATGAGGACCCTAAGTGTGTTTCTGGTGTTGAACCTGAATACCAGTGGGGGGAAATATACAGACTGATCACGCGCAGAGAGGTTCCTGACATGGGCTTAGAAGAAGAATCCATATATGCCAACATAGAAAGATCTTCACTGATGAAGATCGCCATCAGATAAGAGTTGTTCCCGTGCTCTGAAGTAATCGGTTGGATTCTTCCCCGGGAAGATGTCACAACAATGATTCTGGAAAATGTTGAAAGATAGGGCTATGCTGCATATAGCCCTGGATATGTAGCGTTGGCTTACCACCTGCCAGAAGCCCAAGTATTTTTAACTGATGATTGGTTGAACAACATTAGAATGGACCTTGTGGAGACCATGAAGAGAATGCTGTTTCCTGGAAAACATTTCAGAAACAGGCCAATGGGTGATTATGACACAGCCAGCTTAAGAACCCCATATAGGTTCATAGCTTTAATGCTGAACAAGATTTTTGGAAGAGCACATGGTAGGTTCTTCAAGTTAGATTGGATCCCAATCATTTTTTATGTTGCAACCCAGGGGAAAATTTTCAACTGGGCCAGCATTGTATCTAACAGCCTCTCTGCCTGCTTGGCCTTAGCCTTGGGTGGAGTATCCCAAAATATATCTAAGTTATGCATGAGTTCCATACTTGTAGACTGTATATTATGCAATCAGCCTTTTCCTGGCCTCAGGTGCATCTGGGCCAGGGAGAGGACGCCTATCTATTCTGCTTATAGACCACTGTGGGCACACCAGTACCACAGTCATTATCGAGAATTCTGTGAGCACTTCATCATGCCTTTATATACACTCATTTTCCTGAAGGAGTGTGATTGTATGTCAGAGGAGGCACTGCAAGTAATGGTGTAACATGCAGATTACTTTCTGACTGAAGATGGCCTTTATTTCAGGATGTTTGGAGGTTCAAGAGCTCCTTCCCTGCTGCCCAAATACACCACTGATTACGTCATCCACAAGGAGGCAGTGAGGCAAGTCTTTTTGGATGGCATAGGGAGCTTCTTGTTTGAGCACAAGAAGACTTCTTATCCTCCTCTTCCCTTCAAGTTAGGAAGTTACAGGTTCACTAGGGTAAAGAAGGCTGATGAATTTGTGGAAGAATTAGAAAGGTTTCGTTTTTGCGAGATGTCGTTCCATCAAAATGAATCCCACGGTAAAGTAGCAGAAAATTGCAAGGAACATAACGTGCATTTTGAGTACACCCACCATTGGGATAGGGAAGAATTTGTCTTCCGAAATGCTCCTAATATGACAGCTTTGAGAAGAAGATTCAAGAAGAAGATCACCACCAAAGGTGGGAAGGGAGATGAATAAGAAAAGGCTGAGGATGAAGCCAAGAGAATGAATGACGAAGCTCAGAGGTTGGCACAAGAAGCTGCAAGGTGGCTACACACAGAAGAAGAAGAAAAAAGGAAAGCTACGCAAGAGGCAGCTAGGAAGGCAGAAGAAGATCCGAGGAAAGAAGAAGAAGAAAAGAAAAGGAAGCTGGATGAGGAGCTCCAAAAGCAAGAAGCTGAAAGGCTAAAGCTTACACAGATAGAGCAGTCAGCTTCTGAAACAACTGTGGGGCAGACCCAGGATGTGGAGAAACTTGAGGTTCAGGACCCACAAGTACCTGCTTCCAGCACACCCATGGTCCTGACTCTCAAGCTGGTCCCTTTTGTGCAGAAAAAAGGAGAAGAAAACCCCGATTTCAACACTGTTTTCTACGATAGGGTAACAAAGAGGATAGTGAAGAGAACAGAAAGGAAAATTGAAATGGGAGATCTACCAGGGAAAATGATATCGGATACACCTGTTATGTTGGGAACATACCAAGATCGACAATTCACCATCAGAGCCGGAGCAGCACTGATTCAAGCCTCAGAGGATAATGTGGGCAGGATTATGATAGACTTGGAGCTATCTAAGAAATCCTCGGCTCAATTAAAATACACTTTGAGGAAAGAGAGAGAGGAAGGCAATAGGCTGAAGCGTAAGTATGAAAAAATGTAGAGGGAGATCAAGGCTTCTAAGGCTGAATTGTAGGCCCTCCAAGCAGAAAGACAGGTCAGAGAAACAATACAGGAGGCTCTGGAGAAAGTGCAGAAAGAATTTCAAGAGCTAAGGAGTGAAAAGGAACAGCTGCTGGGAAAGGTAGAAGAGCTGGAAGAGTAGCAAAAGATCCTCTTGGAGGCCAATGAGTTGCACACCCAAGAACAGGAAAAGAAACATCAATAGCAGATTTCCTCTCTAACAAATGCTCTGGGAAGCAAGGGAGCAGCAAGTTAACCTCCAACCATTCAAAGAGCATGTCTTGGCCTAGAAGGCTAAAATGTTGTAGCTACAAACTGCTATATAAGGAGAGAGGTGCAGAGTACTGCAGATAGATGGACGATTGGAGGAAATCTTGGAGACCTCTTCTTATTTCATTGATAGATCTCAGGATGTCCTTGAAGTCCTGACTGTAAGAATGGCGAGGCTGGCAAACAATGAAGAAACTCCAGCAGAACTACCGTCAAAGGATCAACAGGCCCTCAAGCGGGATTATGACTTAGTGGAATTCGCTATCAACACCGCAGAGGATTTCAAGAAGGCCGTTAAAAATACAAAAGGAGCATGCACCGAGTTTTTCAGAAGGTTTCTCATTACCTACAACCGGTGCCAAATAGAGGCTGAGCAGAGGCTTGAGGCTTTCCCGGATCACAACGCCTTTGTAGAGCTGTTGCAGAAGAGATACCAGGAAGAGGAAGCTAAAGTACAACATATTAAATCCCTGGATGATCAGATGTTGAGGAGCGAAGTAGATCATTTAGCTATCAGTGTGAAGCTTCTGGAGGATCCGTTTTGATTGAGTGCAGCCAGGATTGAGGCTATAAAGAACCAGGCTGCTAAGTTTGAGATCAATATTTAGTTTTTAGAGCCTTGTGCGTTTGAGGGCATTGCCTCTGAAGCTGCGAAATGGAAGAAATTTCTAGATGCCCAAGTGGGACCCTCCTCGTAAAGGATTGGTCAACATATGGTCATACTGGTGGATACATGCCTTATCAATACTACCAGTCTGTGGAACCCAATTGTCAGTTACCTTTCCTAGCAACTTTGGACTTACCTGATTTGTCCAAATTGATAAATGATCCCATTCGACACAACCCTTCATGGCCTATGATTCCGGTAAATTTTCCATCAAACATTCCAAAATTCGATGGAAAGTAGGGAGATGATCCCAAAAACCATGTTCCAGCACACATTGATCGATACGGCTGCGAAATGTAACATTGAACTTCCAAAACATTCGTTTTTGGACTTTAGCTCTATGGCAACCATTTTCCTTACAAAATTTCAGCTACCCATTCGTTATGAAATGGGTACAGATCTTTTAATGTCACTCCATCAGAACACCTCCATGCACATATCAGACCATATCCATGAGTGGAGAAGGTGGAGAAGAATCATTAAATCTCCCATCCTGGACCAACTCCTAGCTGATTGATACACTAAGTCATTGTTGCCTCCTATCACCCGAGATGTGGCTATGGGCAATGGTGTTACTGAATAGCAGGCTATCAGTTATACTTAGTATCTAGATTTGGTCTATTCCCAATCCAGAATGTTGTATGACTTAATTCTGTAAGCTCCTTGCCCCAACATAGATATCGCTAAGCCACTAGTAGAAACTCTTGTTGATGGGGTGGTTGGTTCAATCCATCCCTCATCGACAGCCAAACCTGCCACCAAATGCTTCTACCGCTGCTCCTCGGACTCCTACGGTTTTCACCGAGGTGAATTCTATTCAAAGTTCATAGGCACCCGACAATAAGAAAAAGGGAAAAGGTAAAAAAAAGAAACCTGGGAACCGACAGGAGAATATGAAACCAACAACAAATGAGAATGATAAAGGGAAAAGGAAATCCAAATATCCCTCCTTATTGTGTGGAGGAGATCACTTCACAAAATAATGTCCTCCTCATGACAAGATCACTAAATTTTTGAAAAGTAATCTTGTACCAGCAGTTCTTACTGATCCTTTTCCCTCTCAACAACAACTGATAGACCACATGTCTAATCAGGGAACCTTTAACTCCACAGAAGAAATCATAATGATGTCTTCTGAGACCATCAGTTTGAGTACTCGCAGTCAAACTTATGACAAGAAAGTAGAGAAAAAGGAAAAAAATCCTTCTTCTGACAAAGATCCTTCTACTTGTTCTCCCCCATATTCGTCTGACAGCCCTCTCGTGATCGAAAAAAATAATTTTGATTTAATTTTACAACCACCTAAGGCTACCCTCGAGAAGTATTTTTTCAATCTCAATGCTCTAGCTTCACAATTCTATAATGTTGTTGAATACCTAGCTTAGGCACCTTGCGCGATGTCTACCTAGAGGTACTCCAAAGTTCTCCAATGCAGCGCAAAAACATGCTAATAGATTTGGGGACATTAGACCCAGATAATAGCAACTTGATTCATTTCAACGTAGAGAACTATAAATCCAAACTGCCTAACCAACTCCATTTCAGATTGCTTCTAAAGTAGTTGGGTGAAAGGTTGATCAGACCGTCCTAGATGAAGGAGCTTCGGCCTTAGTCTTGTCTATAGCCTCTTGGAGAGCCATTGGTTTTCCTAAGGTTATGAAATGACCCACTACCTTGAAAGCCTTTGATGGACAATTTTTCCAAATCCATGGTCTATTGCTAGCACTTTCTGTTGAGCTTGGGGGCAAGACTATTTCCATTCAGGAGGAAGTGGTTGATGCCTCGTTAGAAGACAATATTATATTGGGGAGGAATTGGTTTTACGATATGACCGTTGCCACTTCGAAAGTATTTAGAACTCTCCAATTTCCACATATGGGAAACATTGTGACTCTCAATCAACTTGACTATTTTATGCCAAATGTTACAACCTCTACGGTGAATAACATCCCTATGCTAGGTTAGTCACCTCCTCCTTATCAGTAAATTGGGATAGGTATGTTGAAAGACTCTACCCTCATGGGTGTGCTTCCATCAGCCCCTCCTAGTACAGAAGTGGTGATAGTAAATATGATTTCCACAACTAGATTTAGTACCAAGGGCAAAGAAATTGTTGTGTCATCCTCGTTTGGCCCACATGAAGCAATGCATGATGCTATCCAATATGTTTCCGATGACCATGTTGATGACCTTCATCTCATGGCTTCGGATACTTGCCACTTGTATTATTGGTTGGAACCTTCTCTTCTCAATCTAGATTATCTCACACAGAATTTTCCTTTGGATGAGTCCATCATGGAGATCATGAGTGAGAGTGAACCCATCTAAGAAGATCATTCTTATCGATCTTCTTTTCTTCCCAACGCCACTTCGATGGGTTTTGACCTTGAATCACTTATCGGTATTGATATTGTTACCCATCCGTAAACGCTTGTATTGTTGCAAAATATGGAATCCGAGGGAAACCTATGAAACATTACTAAAACTACCCCGATTGACATATCAGTCAAACCTGGAACCATTGAGAATGTTCACGTAGGGAAGAACTACTCAATAGAAGAAACTGAATCATATAGAGCACTATTCAAGGAATTCTGAGATATTTTTGCCTATACTTATGAATAAATGCTTGGGATAGACCTGTCTATCGTGGTTCATGAAATTAAAACTTATCCCACAACAAAACTTATCAGGCAGAAATTGCATCAAGTCTATCCCTGAAAGGCTATGGTTATTAAAGTCGAAGTGGAAAAACTTCTTAAGGAAGGACTTATTTATCCTATACCCCTGATGGAATGGGTATCTAACATTGTCCTTGTGACAAAAAAGTAGGGCACCATTATAGTTTGCATTGATTTCTAAGACCTGAACAAAGCTTGTCCTGAGGACAATTTCCCGACTCCGCATACTGATCATATTATCGAAAACTGTGTTCGAAGTGTCATCTTCTCATTCATGGATGGATTTTATGGCTACAATCAGATTGAGATATTTCCCATCGATCAGCATGAAACAACATTTATATGTCCATGGGGAACCTTTTCCTATAGGAAGTTACCTTTTGGCCTCAAGAACACCAGAGCTACATTCCAGCATGCCATGTCCTATGCGTTTCATGATATTAAAAACATTGTCAATCCATACCTTGACGATCTCCCAGTGCATTCACGACAATGGCAAGACCACCCTGGGCATCTTAGAGACATTTTTGTGAGATGTCGTCATTATAACATACGGTTCAATCCACACAAATATGGTTTTTGTGTTGAGACGGGACGTCTTCTTGGCTTTGTGGTTTCTAAGGATGGCATCCAAATTGATCCACTGAATATTGCTTCTATGTTATCCCTACCCGCCCCAACAAATATTGTTGAAATCCAAAGTTTGCAAGGGAAGGAAAACTTTCTCCGTCGTTTCGTTTGCAATTTTGTCCAGAAAATGCATGGTTATATACGTCTCCTGAATAAGAACACTCCATTATTCTGCGATGACCAGGCCCAGTGAGCCTTTGATAATCTCAAGAATGCTCTGACTCATTCACCCATTATATAACCCCCAGATTATTCAAAGTAATTTCTCTTGTATGTTTCCTCCTCCACTACTACCATTGGAATGGTTTTAGCGCAGGAAAGTCCCAACAGTCAGGAGCACGTGATATATTACGCCAGTAAGAATATTATTGATTTTGAAACCCAATACTCACATGTGGAGAAGTTAGCATTGGCTACTTTCATTCCTGTTTAGAAATTTCATCATTACATCCTGCTTTGTACTACCACGGTACTTGCATATCAGAACCCTATGCAGTACATCCTGACTCACCAGGTGCTAGGGTGAAAATATTCCCGTTGCATTGTCATCTTATAGGAATTCAACCTTGAGTTTTTCAAGGCCACTTCAAAGAAATCCTTGGTCTTTTCAAAGATGATTTGTGACCTTCCCTGTGCTTTGATGGATACTAAGCCTAGTGATTCATTTCCAGATGAATTCATGTTCTTGATAAGCACAACAGATCCATGGTATGGAGATTTAATCATTTATTTCCAAACCCAAATATTTCAGACCAATATATCCCGTGATGATCGTCACCGTATCCATCACCACGCGAAGTACTACCTTATCTTAAATGATACATTGTATAGACATGGTATCGATTCCATTCTTTGACGATGCATTACGCAGGAAGAGGTTGAACAATTCCTTAATGATTACCACTTTGGAGCATCTTTCGATCATCTTTCTGGGATGCCAACGGACCATAAAACCCTTCATGCTGGCTATTTCTAGCCTTCAACATTCAAAAAATGTCATGAGGCTGTTAAGAAATTCCCACCCTGCCAACATTTCTATCCGAAAAAGAGCACCCACCCAGCTCCTTTACACCCCGTCATTGCAGTTAGCCATTTTGCCAAATGAGGAATTGACTTTATGCATTGTAAGCCTACCTTAGCCGGTGGGCATGGTTACATCATCGTAGCCATTCATTATTTCACAAAATGGGTTGAGGCTATGCCTACTTACACAGAGGATGGTAATACTGCCTCTCTCTTTTAATTTAATCACGTGATAGCTAGGTTTGGAGTCCCACAGTCTATTGTCACTCACCACAGATCACATTTCCAGAATCAGATGATGACGGAGTTGAGTACCAAGATGGGTTTTCGCCATGAAAACTCAACTCCTTACTATCCACAGGCTAATAGTTAGGTTGAGGCCATTAACAAAGTTTTAAAAACCATGCTACGAACGATGGTTGGAGATCATAAATCCAACTACCACCCGACTCTCTTTTTCTCCCTTTAGGCTTACAGGACTTCGGTAAAAACAATGACTGCTTTCACACCATTCTAGTTAGATTATGGACTAGAAGTTTTCCTTCCTATCCAATGCCAGATTCCGTCACTAAAACTTGCAGTAAAAATTCTGCCAAACACTTCCACTGAGGAAGAGAGATTTCTATACCTAACTAATCTTGACGAAACTAGAAGAGTTGCCGCCTTAGCTAATGAGGCACATAAGAAACACGTCAAGGCCCAATATGATAAATAGGTTTAGCCTCAGGTTTTCAATGAAGATGACCTAGTTCTGAACTATGATCAAATACATGATAAACTAGGTAAAGGGAAGTTCGAGTCAATGTGGTATGGTCTCTTTGTCGTCAGGAATGTTTTAGAAAAAGGAACTTACGAGCTCATAGATTATGACAGGATACCCTTCGGGAAACCTCGCAATGGGTTGTACCTGAAGGGGTACTATTCTTAAATCATTTTTTATGGTACCTTGTATATATGTATATTATTGTCTTTCCGTGTGTTATGTCTTGATTCAATATGGTGTTGAGTTTAGTGTCCAAACTGTTTATACCATGTTTTGGTTATGTATATCGATTGGATTCTTATGGCTTCGTTGATGGTGCTTGTCATCATACCTTGGACCTTGCCTCAGCTGATTGGGTTCTCTATTACCCGAATCATGACTTGATCAGTTTAGGAGAGGTTTGTATTGGTCCCTCTACCAACAACATATCCGAGTATCAGGCGGTAATAGGTCTACTGACTGAGGCTACATCTCGAGAAATTTATGACTTGGTAGTGTTTATGGGTTCACAATTAGTTGTTTGTCATCTAAACCATGTTTATACCATCATAAACCCTATACTCCTCTATTTATTTCATAGAGTGTGTTTATTGGAAAGGTCATTCAAGTTTAATACTTACAGGCATGTCCCTAGGTCATATAATACGTTTTTTGATTCGTTAGCAAACTACATCCTATACTGGTATATTTCTCATTCGTAACTTGTAAAATAAACATGGTTCATTGTAAAATAAACTGTAAATGACACATAAAAATCATGTAAATATGATTTCCATTTGAGACATATAAACACTAGTAATAAGTCTGTATATATATAAAAAGTGTTTTTACAAAAAATGTGGTCACGAGACCTCATCTGAAGCATTGTGGTTCTCAGGAAACACAAAATCATACAAAAAACCTTGAATCTAGTCAGATTTTAGTAGTACATCATGCATTCCACTGTCTAGTGATGCTCATGATAGCACATGATATCCTGTGCTACCCCGCGAAGCAGTCGGCTGAAGTGGCCTGGAAATCCTACAGTATGTCTCTGATACCTCATGGGGAGGTCATTTATATTTAAGTTAGGAATGTCAAGAGTCATCCACTCTAAGTTCTCCTCTAACTTAGTAAGGTGTTCATCACCCCTATGAACAAATTGAGCCCTAGCTTGTCTATCCATTGGAGAAGATCCTCCAGGTCATGCACCACTAACATATACATGTAAACATTAGGTATTGTTACTACACATAAAAAACATAAAATATTCAACACATAAAAACATGATCACCATTTTAGGGTTTTTGTTTCTTACCAATATCCCCCCACTGAGCACCAAGTGGTAGTGGTAGATCAGGGTCACCTCTAAAATCTGTTCCTATGTAGGCATAATCCTCTATCATGAGGATTTGATCTTGCATCAAACAGAAGAAAGCGGCCTCAAATTTCACCTTGGTCATGCCACCACCTATACGAGCCATGATCTCAACCCACCTTAGCATGCGTGGGTCTCTATCCCTAAGCTCAGTGAAAATAACGTGGGGTCTCATGAGAGGCACCCTCTAATAGAAGAAGAAAGCTAAAATGGACCCAAATCCAAACTACTTTAGTTCTCCCTGCCAACATTTTGTCAGCTGATCCTTGAATATAGAAAGAAGTGCTTCCACCCAGTTGTAAACTATAGGTTCCATAGCTTCCAAGGCATATAGCATATGTGACCGGGATGCCTGATGAGGTCCTTGGATTCCATCCAACCTATACATGATGAATATAACGATGCAAAGTGTCATATCCACCACCTCCATAATCAGAATCTTCTTACTTGACATTATCATGTCATGCTGACAATGACGATTGATCAGCTCCTGAGTAGTGACATCCCCTCCTCAGGATCCATAGTTCCTAGAACTGACTAGGTTTCACATGTGGTGTTTCAAGTTGTTCTCAATGGGAGGAACTCCACAGGAGCTGAAAGAGGGTAAAATGTTCTTAGAAAATTAGTTTTAGAATCTCAAAATCTAAATAGCCAGATGGAGGGTGCCTCAAAACATCCGAAGATATCTACCCCTGTCAGCACATATCAAAATGGGACTCGACCACACTACAGTCTAGCACTCACAAGGGTCCATAGAGAAAGTAAAACCTCTTGACTACTATCCAATAGTTGAGGAGATTTTTACAGAACTAGCCCATCAAACTAAGACTAAAATAGCCATACCGGTGAGCACAAAATAAATTAATCAACCTATTGTCGAACCATTGACCGACCAAGAGAAGGAAGAAGACTATGAATTTCACCTTCATATTAGTACCTTCACTTCTCAAGACAGCCTGAAAGAGGAGTTGTTATCAGGAATTCTAAATCAACGCAAACACTGTTTGTTCCTCTGCACTGTAAGTCACAAGCACAGAACAAAAAGAAACAACAACATATCCTTTCCTTAAACAATTGAATTAATTGACCTGAAACACAATATAACTCAACCCTAGATCTTTTTGTCTTTTCTCCAAAAACCCTTGCAATGGTTCAATACCTGCAAAACATATCAAAAGACAAACAAACAATAGGAGAGAATCATGATAAATTGATTATTTATATCAGTGATCAAGGAGCCTAATAATATCTAATTAAAATCAATACATCAAATATAGGAAAGGGGAATGTATTTGTATTAATTATGAAAGAGATAGAAGTACAACAAAAAATACTTGATGTCGATGTCTTTGATCTCTACAAGAACATCTACAATCCTCTATGACTATGAATATCTCTCCACACGCAAGCTAGCTCTACTTTGCCTCTAACTCAGACCTCAATCCAACAACATAAGGGTACAGTTCTTGGCCTCCTTCACTCACATCATGAAGGCTTCATTTATAGGCCCAAAACCATGAGATTTACTTGGAGAAATGAATATAATGTGATCCCTACAGGTGAGGGAAGCGAATTATACCTCTCCCAAGCATGTAAGAACTGACTCCACGGGGGCTTCCACATGGAAGCTTCCGGAAAATTTTCCTATTTTTTGACCATCGACACTCTTGGTAAAAAGGACAGGTGCATTGACTTAGGGTTTTATCAAAGGAAAAAGGAAACAAAACTTTTTACTACACAGTGAGACGCACCATCGGTGCTCTGTGCAAAAAGGGGAAAGGAGACGACCCTTTAAGATATGGAAAAAAGACATCCAAGGTATCTTAGGTCAGTTTTCTTAGAAGGAAAATGATCAATGTGGAATTTCCAGAAAGGATGATGGACAGTGTGGAATTTCCAGGTGCAATAGAATGCCCCCCAAAGTATGAAGGTAGAAGGAAGTGATAGGTGAAATAGTTTGCAATATATCGATCTAGTATAGAGGCAATGAGAGATAAGCTCATAACTGACATAAGACTAATAACTGACTCCATCCAAACCAATCATAGCTGCGAACCAATACACTACAGAATTATGATGATGACTATGTCATGGCTACAAGAAATACACCGTATATCCATGGACAACTGATGTAAACAACGAAATATAGCTACAAGACATACAAGGTAGATCCATGTCATAAAATCTCAAATACTGAACACAGCCACCAAAACATACAATGTGGATCTGTGTCAAGACTTTCACTGATCTCCAAACACAACCTATGTATAGACATATATAATGGTGATGCCTATCAACCCAGGGTCTTCATTCCAATCCCTAACTGATACGATTCTAACCATGTGAATAAATGTCTTGACGTCGAACATGGAAAAAACCACTTGATTACCAGTCATTGATGAAAAATGTTAACAAGTGCGAGGGAGATCACCATTAATGTCAATGATTCCCAAGGTATCTAAGTACATTCTCCCAAGTGTGAATAGATGTTTTGAATTCAAACACTTATAGAATATCTCAATCATAGGTCATTGATAAAAACCTACTATTGAAAGCGAGGAAACCTACCATTGAGGCATGCAAGCTTCAAGGTACTTGACTAGGTTTCTAGGTCTAATTCCCAAATAACGAGTTGAAGTCAACAGGAACAAACTTATCATAGGAGGGATATGATGATTCCCACATCAGTGACATGAAACAAGGAGCAAAACTTGATTTGGAGTGATGAAACTGACTCAGACATGACTGACTTTAGGGATAGATAAAGTTACTGATGAGTTATTTTCTGGAGAGACATCCTTTGAACAATTTGAGGCATGACAAATGACTTGGAAACATTGACTTGATAAGACCAAAACTAGGTGTAATGCAAGGAATATGACAAATCATTCTTTGAATTGACTCAAAGGATTCAAGTGACTGACAAAAGTGGATCGACTCGAAGACAAGTTGAATACCCAACTTTTCAGATATGCAAATGCAGACAGGTGCCATGTTGAAAGGTGGATTGTAGACTACCATAAATACAAATGAAAACCATTCCCCTTTCCTTTAATTTCCCCATCTTGAAATATGAGTGCCTCTTTTCCTTTTCACGCATCTAAAGAGGGTAACAAACACTCATTGTAGTTCATCAAGTGATGAGTCCATTCTCACATGTTTTATGAACCTGAGAAAGGAGGGGTTCATTCCCAGATTAGGTATTTCATCATTTTGTTTGACAAGTCCAACGAAAGAAAACTCATATGTCATTTCATGTTTAGAGAGTCTAAAATGACTAAGAATACTACAAAAATTCCTTTTTTCGTAAATAAGGCTAGCCGTCCCAAAAAAGAGATAACCTACCCCTGACTAGTCGACCTTTCTGATTCTTTTACAAGCATAAATGTAACAAGTTCACTTGGTAGACTTTTTGTGTTTTAAGAAGACTGAAAAGAGCTTAAATATAACTCCATGACTAGGTTCCTTTTTCATAATCCATTTTTAACGAGTCTGAAAAAGCAAAAAAAGTATACTCGACACTGTTTTATTGGGGTTTTAACGAGCATGTGAAAGGTGTTTAAAGACGCTCGATACTTTTTTATTTCAACTCCAAGGTTGAAAAAGACTAAAATAGCTTATATCATAGCAATAACTCAATGTTGCCCTAAAAAACTCCAAAAAACACATTAAAATCCAACTTACCAAAACTATATAAAATAAAAAGTAAAAAACCACTTTTAATGAAATAATTTGGATTTCAAAATTAATAAATTATAGAAAACTTTTGAAAACTTCCAAATTATCTATAAATAGAAAGTCATGGTAAGAATTCTTTACCTTTTGTTCTTACCATTGTGAAAGTTTGGTAGTTGGAGTGAGAGTGAGGAAATTCTATTGGTGCTTTGGCAAGTGTCCTTCATCCATTTGTTCGTTCAATCTTTCTTGGAAGAGGTAAAGATCTTGACTTTTCCTATCTCTTGTTCAAAAAATGGCTTTTTGTTTCTTCTTCCATTGTTTAACTCATGCCCAAAAAATGATTTTTAACGTGTTTTAAACCCAAAGTATAGGGTAAATTAGGACATTTTTATTTGATAGGAGGATTTTGACCATCCTAAAGGGGTTATGGACCAGATGGGGGTAAAAATTCGAAGCCGTAAGGAATTTTTGTGCTCGGGTAGAGCACGCGATGGTGCTCTGTCGACAGCCGACATGAGTGTCAGCCATCAGCGCTCTGCGTACCAAAACTGGCAGCGTCGTAGGTGCTCTGTGGGAAAAACTAGTAGGTGCCCTAGCTGCTTAATATGGAAAAATAAAACCCTAACCCAGCAAAAAATCAAACTTTTACCCTTTACATTGTTCAATTTTATCATTTAACTGCTTTTTCCTTATCAAGCATGATGTGATTTCTGATATGAATTTTGTGTGTTGTAGGTGCAATACAATATTGGTATCATGGTGATTTGGAAAGAGAGGAAACATGAAGTTCTAGAATTCCAGTGTATTAGTGATCCAGCCATCGTGGAGGCTCTATTGAACTACGAAATCCTGAACTACTTTAGCGCACCAAGTATGAAAGCCTATGTCCATTTACTAGAATATATCATAGGGATGTGGGATCTTGACCAGTAGCATTTCATGGTGGGGATCCACACCCTATCCATAGAGATTGAGGACATTTATTTTTTGACCGAATTATCCTGGATAGGAAGTCCAATAGTTCTATATGGTGCGCGGAGAGGAGAGACCTCTTTAAATGACTGGATCGACCAATATTGTGCACTAGGTATGGAGTCCCAGTCTGAGAAGCTATGTATCCAGTCCATAGCAGATCATCCTTTGAGGACAGTGGTATACATGATCGAAAAGGTGGCAGGAACTAGGTTTACCCATGTTACGACTAGATCACACATGTTATATGCTTTGCAATGTATGGAGCCTACTATCTTCAACTCGTGTGAAGGCATGCTGGTATGTCTCAAAGATCAACTAAACAAATGTAAGAGAGGAACACTAAAGCAGTTTGGTTACGAAGCTGTAATAGTATCTTTTATCTTACAATGGGTGCCCCATATGAGACCATAGGTGACTATTAGTAGGCTTGACCCCAAGGATATTAGGATGCTTGCATGGGTTATGGTCATGCCCCACCATGGTAGTGGGGGACCCAAAGGTAGTTACGGATCTAGTTTCTTTCGTTGGTTGAGAAATGAGTTACTCATGGTTGAGGATTACACCTATGAGGGAGCAGATCTCTGTGATGACCTGGAGCTTGCATTTCCCAAGAGAGAAGTATGGGACGACTAGGGTAAGAAAAGACACTATCCACTGTGTTTTTAGTTTTTCTATTTTATTTATTTTTATTTTGTAGTGCTGAGATAAGTGAAAATGTTTCCATGCAGATATTGGACCCGTACGCCCGACAAGGATGTCACCCATTTCTAGGAGAGTAGGTACTAGGGACATGATGTTATATCGCTATGAAGCTGATCAAGAGCTCAAAGATCTTGTGGATAACCTACAGTGTTTGATTGTGGGTATCCCTGATGTGACTACTAACAAGGTCCCTAGGCATTATCATGACCATACTACAGGTGTCTCTCGACGGTTTTCTAGGCTACTCCACAGAGTGGCTCAAGCTATCATGTGTTATCATGAGAAGCTCTAGGATGAGGTTTGGTCTTCTTTGATATTCACTTTTTGTATATGTATTACTAAAAGCTTCGAAGCTTCATATTTTTCCCTATGTATATGTGTATTCCAAACTTTTTACAGTTCTAAACTATGAGGGCACTGAAAGCTAGATGCTTCAGCCCATTTTTGTATCTTGGTGCTACAATTTTTATATATATATGAAAAACATTTTATATTTACAGTTGTGTGTGCAACAAATGTGATTTGTGGGATGATTATCTACTTATGAATCTACACATATGTTGTTTATGTTTCAAATGGACTTTTTTAAATATGAGCAATGTACCAGTCTAAGACATAATTAGCTATGGAATCTGCCACAGCGTTTAGATGTATCAGAATGATTTGATATGTAACCTGCTCAAAAGACCTTTCTAACAACCTAAATCTTCGAAATGTATGAATAATAAGGGGATTTCGGATGTTGTAGACCTTATTAAGCTGTTAAACAACTAGTTCAGAGTCTAGGTAAACCCTAATCTCCCTTACATCATTATCTATGGCTCTTGTCAACAATCCAACCCCGGCTTGGTATTCTACCAGGTTGTTGGTGGAGGGACCTAAAAGAATACCCCCTGAACTCACCTGATCACTTGTAGGAGAGTACAGTACCCAGGATACTGATGCAAGGTTAATTGTATATCAATTGGCACCATTAGCAAAACCAGTGAAAGTAGTCATCTATCCATTAGACAAAAGGCATACATAAGTAGGGTTTTATGAAAAACACATTTTAAATAACACTAAAGATGCACTTTTCAAACCTAAGACACACATCAAACTATAAAAAATATTTACAAAAACCTTATGCTAGATGACCTAGGCATAGTATCTTTTGAGGTAGAGCCCATTTCAGGGCTCTCCTAAAGGTATCCTGTCATAATTGACCAACTCATATGCCCCTTTATCTAAAACACAACTGACAATATAAGGCCCATGCCACATAGACTCAAATTTTCCTGCCCCCAGCTTATCATGCTTCTGGTAATAATTCAAGACCAGGTCTCCTTCATTGAAGGAATGGGGTTGAACATTCCTGTCATATTGAACTTTCATTCGTCATTTATGTGCCTCGTTGGCTAAGGAAGCATCATGTTGATTTTCGTCAAGTTTGTTTAGATACAAAAATATTTCTTCATCTAAAGTAGTGTTGGGTAACAGTTCTACAATAAGTTTTAAAGAGGGGATCTCGCATTCTATCGGGAGGGCTGCTTCTAGTCTGTATACTAGTTGGAATGGCATAAAACTGGTGAAATTTTTGGCAGTAGACATATAGGCCCAGAGTGCAGAGAATAGATGCAAATGCCAGCTTGACTTGGCCTTCCCTACCATTCGCTGAATCATTGTTTTTAATACTTTGTTTATAGCTTCAACCTGGCCATTGGCCTGAGGATAGTAAGGTGTAGAGTTGTCATGATGAAACCCTAATTTGGTGCTGAGCTCTGCCATCATTTTGTTTTGAAAATGTGATTTGTGATCATTCACGATGGCCCTAGGGATCCCAAATATAGAAATGACATGGTTTAATAAGAATAGTGAAACTATATTCCCGTCTTCGGCATATGTGGGCATAGCCTCAGCCAATTTTGTAAAATAGTCCACAGCTACAATAATGTAGCCATGCCCCTCGACTGAGGTAGGTCTATAGTGCACAAAGTCTATGCCCCATTTTGCAAAGGGTCCAATGGCTACAACGGGATGGAACGGAGCTAGATGGGTGCATTTATTTGTAGTGAATATTTGACATGGTGGGAATTTCTTGACTGTTTCAATGCAATATTTGAAAATAGAGGGCCAGAAATACCTTGCACACAACATTTTCTGGGTAGTAGCAAACCCAGATAGATGGCCGCCACAAGCTCTAGTGTGGAAATCATTTAAAATGATCTCACCCTCTTCATGTGTAATACAATGTCATAATATGGATTCAACACCATGAAGGTATAGGGTATCATTTAGGAGAAGATAGCTTTTGTCCTGGTGGTGAATATGGCGACGTTCATTGCAAGAAGCAGTGGGTTGATATCGCAAAGTTTGGAGATATAAAATGATGTCTCCATACCAAGGTTCAGTCATACTAATGAGAAACAATGATTCATCAGGTAATGAATCAATGGGCTCTATATTCTCTGTAGTACGGGGAAGGTCACATATGAGCTAAAAAATGAGAGACTTCTTGGAATTACTTTTCGCAAACTCCAACTCAACTTCCTGGAGAATGACAATCCATCGTGAGTATTTTACACCAAGCACTTGACATGGCAGTACGTAGTACATGGGGTTAGAGTCGTCATAGACAGTGGTGGTGCGGAGCAAGATATAATGACGAAAATTCTGTACCACGATGATGTTGATGTATATGTAACTTCAGAATGTATTTCACTTGTATTTATTGTTTATTGTAACCCGATGTTTATTCCGGGATGTGCTTGAGTTATGTCATCCCCCGATGTTCCTACTGAGAAGGTCTATCATGTAAACAAGTCATGTCAAGTCATTATGGGTAACCCTCCTATTGTCTAAGGGTTAAAGTCCCCGCAATCCCGGGGCACTAGGGTTATTAGAATCTCCTAGTAGAGGTTGGCCCTAGTAGGGTTTTAGTCATGTCAGGATTAGTATAAATAGAGAGTTGGACTCTCTATTTAACACACAACTCATACACACTCAAGTGTAGCACATAGTTGAGGAAGGTGAAGACACTAGGGCTAGACAAGAAGAAGGTTACTGCTGTCGGGAGCTCACTTATTGTTTTGGGGCTTTTCTATTTTGGTGTTGATTCTATCTCTGAGGAAGTTACGGGGTTTTCACCATTTATGGTTTCCCTGAGGATAAACACTGTGTTCATTGTCTCTTGTGTTTGATTGTTGTGCTTGTTATTCTATTAGTAAATATCCTAATATAATGCTAGCTTAATGATGAAATTGTAATAGGGTATCAGAGCTAACCTGAGAAGAAGACACTATGCAGCTATGGGAACTAGGGCTTCCTAGTTTGTGGATCTTCCTCCATATATTTTCAGTGAAAGTAAGGTGGAATAACTCTCCTCCTTAGGGCACATATTTCCGTCGAAGCAGAATCCAATTCTGAGGTTTTTCATTTTTGGACCCAACACTACTGCCGAAAATTAGGGCTTTTCACAGAAGAGGAATTTTTCAGTGAGCCTAGGCCTGGATTGATCTCCTCCCCAAAATCAAAGTTAGGGATAAATTTCAAGGCATTTGGGAGGATATATTTCTGGAAAAGCAAAACCCTAATTTGCTACTGAACCAACACTGCAGGATTTCAGCTCCAAATCTAGATCCGACATCTTGACTTGGTAAGATCTAAATATTTTTTATTTCCATTTGAGGTTCTCAGTTTAAGATGTCTCATCATACCAAGCTTGATGAAAATCTTGAGGGAGCTGATAACTTCCGATCTTGGAAGTACAGGATCTCCCTGGTCCTGGAAGAGAATGAGTTGGACTCCTATACCAATGAGGAGGTTCCAATTCTAGAGGGAGATGAGGCTAAGGCATTGCATAAGAAGAAGTTGGTTATGGCACAGAGAATCATTGTTGATTCCATCGAGGATCATCTCATACCACAGGTGTCCTCCCTCAAGACACCTAAAACTGTGTTTGATTCCCTAACCAAATTGTTTGAAGGGAAGAACATAAACATGAAGATGACTTTGAGAAGCCAATTGAAGAATGTGAAGATCCAGAATGCTGAGACGATTCAGTCTTACTTTACAAAGGTTTCTCAAATCAACGAGTAGCTAGAAGCAGTAAATGAAGAAGTGGAAAATGTAGAGATTGTGATGACCACCTTGAATGGTCTCCCTAGATCATGGGACTCTTTCATTCAAGGAATCTATGCCAAAAACAAGTTAGTCAAGTTCAGTAGACTATGGGAAGAATTCTCTCAAGAATAAGCTCGGATAGCAGCTCAAGAAGAGAACATGGGTAGTGAAGATCAAGCTCTCACAATTCACTCCAAGAAAAATAGGAGGAGCAATTATCACTCCAAAGGTAAGATCTGACACTCTAGAAAAGATCTAAATACTAGTAGATGTTACACATGTGATGAGAAAGGTCACATATCCAAATTATTCCCTAACAAAAGAAATCTAAGGAAGAAGGGAAACAAGAGAAGACATCATGCCTACACTGCAGAGGATGATGAACCTTCCACAAAGAGAATCAGACAAGAGAGTGATGACTCTTCAAGTGAGGATGAATATGTTCTAATCTCCGCTCTCATGGGAACTATTTCACATGGAAGGAATGATTGGCTTATAGACAATGGTGCTTCCAAGCACATGGCAGGATTCAAATAATCATTTGTGAAGCTATCTGAACATGAGTCACCTCACAAGGTGAAACTTGGGGATGACTACCAGTATCCAATAAAAGGTAGTGGTGAATCCTTCTATAAAATAGACTCTAGAAAGTCTTTGCAGATGAAGAATGTATTATTTGTTCTAGGACTAACGAAGAAGCTTCTCTCCATATCTGCATTGGATGCAAAAGGAATGAGGGTTGCTTTTGTAGATGGCCAAGTTCTTATGTGGCCAAAGGGAAATACTTTTGAAGATTCAATAGTGATTGGAGAACAAGAAGGAATTTTATACAAGTTGAAGGGCCAAACAGATCAAGCTTTGGTTCATGACACAGTAGACCCAAATGAACTTTGGCATAAAAGGCTTGCACATGTGCATTACAGAGCAGTACCACTTGCAAGCAAAGTTGTTGAAGGTCTTCCATAAATTCAAGCAAAACATGAAGGGGTCTGCAGAGGATGTGCGAAACGAAATAACACAAAGAAGACATTTCCAAGTAGCGAGAGCAAAGCAAAAGGAATCTTGGAAATCATCCAATCCGATGTATGCGGACCAATGTCGTCAAGCTCACTAAGTGGGTATGTGTACTATGTTTCTTTTATTGATGAATTTTCTAGGAAGACATGGATTTATTTCATGAAGAATAAAGATGAAGTGTTTAGCAAGTTCAAGGAATTCAAAGCCTTGATTGAGAACCAGACTGAAAAGAAAAATCAAGACTTTTTGATTAGACAATGGCAGAGAATTCACTTCAAATGAGTTCAAGGAACTATGTAAGGACTCAGGGATTAAGAGGGAGTTGTCCACTCCTTACAATCCACAATAGAATGGGGTTGTAGAGAGGAAGAATAGAACTATCATGGAAGCTGCAAGAGCTATGCTTCATGATCAAGATCTTCCTATGCATCTTTGGGTAGAAGAATCCAGAACAACAGTGTATATATAGAACCATAGTCCACATAGAGTAATCAAGAACAAGACTCCTGAAGAAGTCTTCTCTGGCAAGAAACCAGAAGTCAGTCATCTTAGAATATTCAGTTGTCCTGTGTACATACACATTCCAAAAGAGAAGAGAACAAAATTAGATCCTTCAGGGAAGAAGGGTATATTTGTGGGATACTTTGAAAGCTCGAAGGCTTACAGAATATACTTCCCAGGGTTCAAAAAGATTGACATCAGCAAGGATGTAACATTTGACGAAGATTCAGCCTACATCAAATCCAGAAAGAAACCTGCTGAAGAACGTGAAGAAGTAGAAGCTCCCAGAAGTCATGATACAATCATGAACGATGAAACTCAATAAGAAGATCGAGAATTTGAAGAACCACAAAAACATGTAGATCCACCACAGGAGAAGAATCCTCACAAGAAGAAACCTGGTTGGGTACGAGAGATTATCCAAGGTGCGGAAAGATATGGGGTTCCAGAAGAGAATCTCAGAGAAAGAAAGAGGACCAGATCCTATTCCAGTTATGTAGCTTTACTATGTGACTTCATTGATAAAGAACCTTCCAAATATGAAGATGCGACAGAATGGAAAGAATGGAAGGATGTGATGAACAAAGAGTATCAATCGATCATGAAAAATGATGTTTGGGATGTTGTCCCAAGACCAGAAGGAAAGTCAGTTGTAACCTCCAAATGGATCTACAAGATCAACCATGCTACAGATGGTAGCATTGAAAAGTATAAGGCAAGATTTGTGGCTTGGGGTTTCTCTCAGAAAGAAAGAATAGACTATGAAGAAACCTTTGCACCTGTAGCCAGATACACTTCCATCAGATTGGTACTTGCTCTGGCTGC
Source organism: Pseudotsuga menziesii (assembly GCA_001517045.1). Classification (NCBI taxonomy): domain Eukaryota; kingdom Viridiplantae; phylum Streptophyta; class Pinopsida; order Pinales; family Pinaceae; genus Pseudotsuga; species Pseudotsuga menziesii. Next base: position 963,368 of record LPNX010061308.1, read on the forward strand.
AGTGATGAAATGGAAGATACACCAAATGGATGTCAAGACTGTTTTCTTGAATGGTGTAGTAGAAGAGGAAGTGTATGTGGAGCAGCCACTCTGTTTTGAGACACATGATAGGGAGTCTCATGTGTGTAGACTGAAGAAAGCCCTGTATGGTTTGAAATAGGCACCCAGGACATGGTGCAGCAGAATTGACATCTTTCTATCCAGTTTGGGCTTTACCAAGAGTAAAGTAGATTCCAACCTTTACTATAAGGTTGAAGATGGAAACCCAGTGATACTTCTACTATACATAGATGATCTATTTGTGACAGATATGGATGGGTTGATTGCTGATACGAAGAGAAAGCTTGCTGCTGAGTTCAAGATGAAGGACTTGGGAATGATGCATTATTTCCTATGTATGGAGGTGTGGTAGACTTTAGATGGAATCTTTCTTGGACAAGGAATTATGTAGTAGAGATCCTGAAGAGATTTAGGATGATGGACTGCAAGGCATTAACCACACCTATGGCATCAAACTTGAATCTATTGAGTGATGCTTCATCAGAGACAATTGATGCCATGATGTATCATCAGATGATTGGGTCGTTGATGTACCTAACAAACATGAGACTAGATATTTTCTTTGCTGTGAACACCTTGAGCCAATAATTGACAGATTTGAGAGATGTTCACTTGACTACTGCAAAGCATATTCTGAGGTACCTGAAGGGTACGGTTGATTATGGGCTCAAGTATAAGGCTGATCAAAGGATTAACCTGGAGGGTTATGTTGATTCAGATTGGGTAGGCAGTGCCATCGATAGGAAGAGCACTTCAGGGTGTTGCTTCAGTATGGGATCAGGTGTGATCTCATGGTTTAGCAGGAAGCAAACCTATGTGCCACTGAGTATAGCTGAAGCAGAGTATGTTGCAGCCTGTTCAACTAGTTGTGAGGCAGTATGGCTGAGGAAGCTATTGTCTGATTTATTTGATCTCGAGTTAGAGGCTACTTGTATATACTGTGACAACCAAAGTTGTGTAAAGTTGTCAGAGAATCCAGTATTCCATGACAAGTCGAAGCATATTGAGATCAAGTATCACTATATCAGCGATATGGTATAGAGGGTTGGCTCTGTGAAGACACATCTAGTATGAAAAAGGACTAGCTCTGTGTAGATGCCACATCTAGCATGAAAAAGGTCTGGCTCTGTGAGGACACATCTAGTATGAAAAAGGACTAGATCTGTGTAGATGGCACATCTAGCATGAAAAAGGGCTAGCTCTGTGGAGGATCATCTAGTATGAAAAAGGACTACCTATGATTGGCTGCCACATCTGGTATGAAAAAGGACCAACTCTATGATGCCTCATTTGGTATGAAAAAGGACCAGCTCTGTGATGCCTCATCTAGTATGAAAAAGGACTAGCTCTGAGAAGGCTCATCTAGTATAAAAAAGGAATAGCTCTGAGTAGCTGCCACATCTGGTATGAAAAAGGGCCATCTCTATGATGCCTCATCTGGTATGAAAAAAGACCAGCTATGTGATGCCTCATCTAGTATGAAAAAGGACTAGCTCTGAGAAGGCTCATCTAGTATGAAAAAGGACTAGCTCTGAGTAGCTGCCACATCTGGTATGAAAAAGGACTAGCTCTGAGAAGGCTCATCTAGTATGAAAAAGGACTAGCTCTGAGTAGCTGCCACATCTGGTATGAAAAAGGACCAGCTCTATGATGCCTCGTCTGGTATGTAAAAGGACCAGCTCTGTGATGCCTCATCTAGTATTAAAAAGGACTAGCTTTGAGATGATACCTCCAGTATGTAAAAGGAATAGCTCTGTAGAGGTTCCTATGACAAGAAGAATCAAGAGATAGCACCTGTGATTATGCCCAGTGATGATCCAGATCCATTGATGATGATCCAACAGAAATGATCTAGATCAAGTGATGATCTAGATCCAGTGATGATGCCCAGTGATGATCTAGATCCAGAGATGATCCAAATCCAGTGATGATGTCCCATGATGATCCAAATCCAGTGATGATCTAGATCCAATGATGAAGATGAGTTGAAGATGAAGATGACTTGAATATGAAGAAGACTTGAATATGATGAGGACTCAATGATGATCCAGAAGATACAGAGAAGAAGACTTGTGCTGAAAATTGTGTCGAAAGAATACCTTCCTAGTTAAGAGGGAGTGTTGATGTATATGTAACTTCGGAATGTATTTCACTTGTATTTCTTGTATATTGTAACCTGATGTTTATTCCAGGATGTAATTGAGTTATGTCATGCCCCAATGTTCCTATCAGGAAGGTCTATCATGTAAACAAGTCATGTCAAGTCATTGTGGGTAACCCTCCTATTGTCTAAGGGTTAAAGTCCCTGCAATCCCGGGGCACTAGGGTTATTAGACTCTCCTAGTAGAGGTCAACCCTGGTATGGTTTTAGTCATGTCATGATTAGTATAAATAGAGATCTAGACTCTCTATTTAACACACAACTCATACACACTCAAGTGCAGCGCATAGTTGAGGAAGGAGAAGACACTAGGGCTAGACAAGAAGAAGGTTACTACTATTGGGAGATCACTTACTGTTTTGGGGCTTTTCTATTTTGGTGTTAATTCTATATCTGAGGAAGTTGTGGGGTTTTCACCATTTATGGTTTCCTCGAGGATAAACACAATTTTCATTGTCTCTTGTGTTTGATTGTTGTGCTTGTTATTCTCTTAGTAAAGATCCTAATATAATGCTAGCTTAATGATGAAATTATAACAGATGACTGTGGCCAGAGCAAGTTTCTCCACATGTGAATATCAGGTTTCAAAGTCTAGGAGACTCTTACTAGCATAGTAGATCACATGTTCCTGATCATGTTCATATGTTTGGACAAGGACCATGCTTATGGTAGACAAGGAAGCTGCCACATACAAGGAATAATCCTTAGTATAATTGGGTTGTTGCAACACTGGTGTATGGGTAAGTGCATACTTGACATTGTCAAATGCGCATTGTGCGAAATTATCCCAGAAAAAAGGTGTATCCTTTTTAAGCAACCTCATGAAACCGTGTGTACTTTTGGCATAATTGCAGATGAAATGACATAAAAAAATTTCCTTCCCTCACAAACTCTGGAGTTCGGTTATGTTTGTTGCGGTAGGAAGGGAAAGAATAGCTTCAATCTTCAAGGGATCAATATGGATGCCATATTTAGAAACAATGAATCCAAGGATTCGGCCAGTTTCTACACAAAAAACACATTTATGGGGATTTGGACAAATGTTGAAATGACGGCACCTGAGAAAAATAGCTCTCAAATGATTGACATGGATATTGCGCTGCTTGGAATGAGCGGGCAGGTCGTTATGATAAGGTTACACAGCATGTTTGATGTCATGAAAAGCATGCGACATGGCACGTTGGAACGACGCACCAACATTTTTCAAACCAAAAGGAAATTTACAGTAGGCAAAGGTTCCCCATGGGAAAATAAATTATGTCTTATGTTGGTCGGAAGGGAGAATCTTAATATGATTGTAGCTGGAGAAGCCATTCATGAAGGAAAAAATAACGCTTCCGGCACAGTTGTTGATTATCTGATCGATATAGGGAGTAGGGAAATTGTCTTTTGGACAAGCCCTATTCAAATCTCTGAAGTCGATATAGACCCTAATAGTGCCCTACGTTTTGTTGATAGGGAATATGTTGGACACCCATTTAGTTAAAGATAATGGGTAAATAAAACCAGCCTTCAGAAGTTTTTCAAATTCTTCTTTAATGGTTGCTTCTTTTCGTGGATGAACTTGTCATATTTTTTGGCAGATGAGCTTGGCATCAGGATAGGTTTTGATCTCATGAACAATGATGAAGGGATCAATACCTGGAATTTCCTCGTATGTCCAAGAGAAAACATCTTGAAATTGTTTAAACAAGGATGTAAATGATTGAACCTCAGAAGGTGAAGAATTATGGCCTATATAAATGTTCTCTAAAATGCATGGTTTGACTGATATGTCCACGGACATGGTTTTTGAAATATTACATACATTTCTATTAGACTCGACACCCTGAGTGAGGATGGGAGACTGAGCATCTATGGTTATATCAGATGAAATAGCTTGGGCAAAGTGTTCTTCTACCATATGTCAAGGGCTAAGGAAAGAAGATCGATGATGATGGTCTTTCCAAGGCATCTCGTCTAGTGACATGAATTCCATAATGGATTCATCTGTGGGAATTGTATGTGAAAGATATTCAAGAGATGGGGGGAGTTGTTAAGCCAATATGGTAGGTGGTAATAATCTAAGGCCACCAACAAATGGTTGTTGATGGAAAAATCATTGGTGGATTGGATAACATTCTAAACTTCTTTAAAAGGGGTAAGAGATGTCGATTCATCAGCAATCAATTTTCCTTTGTCTATAAAAGTGTTATAAATCATATTGATAGATGGAATTTGTGAAGCAGGAGGAGGATTAGATAATAGAAAGACTCCCATGAGTGATGAGTCTTTGATAAGTCCTACTCCTATGTCCTGATACTGTGGGGTATTCAGAAGTGGAATGCTATTTGCATCATTGGTGATAGCAGCTGGTGTGATGAAATCTAACTGGTCTATAGTGACAATCATTCCTTGGAATGGGAACTAGACGATCTGAAAAATGGTCGTTGCTACAACTTGCATAGTATAAAACTAGTTACGACCTAGGAGTAGGTTATAGTCCAAAGGAGAGTCAACGACTTCAATGTGAATGGAGAATGACTTGTCCCCCAGTTCAACATGAATGGTAGATAGTAATCTACAAGGTTTAAATCCGCAACCATCAAAATCCTTGAGGGCGGAAGGTGAACGATTGATTTTAGGAGAACTGATGGATCTCCAACAAGATAAAGACATGACTAATGTAGAGGCTCCCTTGTCCAAATGAGTGTGACAAATGGTCTTCCTAGAAATTTTAGTGGATATCTGAAAACCCAATTGGTGTGCAAGCCAGGTTTTAAAATCATCCAGTTTGAAAGTGATGACGTTACTGTTTTCAGGATCCATGGCTCCAATTGCAGTAAGAAAGTTTTTTCGTTGGGTGGGACAGGTTTGGAGTACTACTAATGCTGACATAGCACAGGGTGCTTGAGCCAAATATTCTACTATGTTGTAATATTGAGCAACACGTGCATTAGGGTTGGTAATGGAATTGCGACGAGTACCCTTGGGTGGGCGGAAAATTGCTTCTGGAATGGGTTTTTCAATGTGAAGACCATTACTAGGAGGAGGTGTGGAAATTGAAGGTTTTCACGTGGAACTTCATCAGATTTATTTTCCAGAGGAAGGTCATAGCTATATGATCTTGTGTTTAAGTTAACTATTTCTCTAGACATCATTCTAACTTCATCAGTAGATGAAGATGACCCATGCAAGGCTTGATGATTGATTAATTGATGTTGAGTGGGGAAAGGATCTTTATGAACTACAGGGGTGGGTGAAGTTTTCAAAAATTTACTAACTTCCTTGCAACGAGGACATTCCTTAGTGAAATTATCTCCCCCATAAATTAAAAAAGGATATTTTACCTTTCTTTTATTTTTTGAATCAACATCTAAATTTTGTGGTTTATTACCCTCCTGTTGGTTATCAGGTTTTTTCAATTTATTTTTCCCTTTCTTCTTTCCATTGAAAGATTTAGCATATTGAACTGCATTTACTTCGGTAGAAGCAATAGGAGAGGGTGTAGTTTTGGAAGGTGGACTTGCTAGTCAGGCAGTTTGATTTTGCTTCTTAGAATATTTTTCCACTATTTGCGTCTAAACTGAACCAAGTATGCCAGCAGCATGTGGTTCATTTGTGAGTCTTGATGGATCAGTTGTGGGTCAAGGAGCATGAGGAATCAAATCATAAAAAGTACCTAATTAGGAATAAACCAAATCGAGGTACTGAGCATGGCTAATAGCCTTCTCCTCGGTAACAGTGCCTCCCATGGTGACATCTCTAGCAATGGGCTAAAGTAAATACTTTGTAAACCAATCAGCCAGTAACTGATCAAGAATGGGAGCCTTGATTAGCCTACGTATTCTTCTCCATTCATGGATATTATCGGATATGTGGGTTGATGTGGTATGTCAAAGCGAGGTCAGCAAGTCTGTATATGTTTCGTACAGGATGGGTAGCTGAAAGTGTGTTAAGAAATCTAGAACTAGAGCATTAAACTCCCAAAAAGAGTGTTGCGGTAGCTCTATATACCTTTTGGTAGCAATGCCTATGGGAGTTCTTTGGAATAGTCGAAGATGGATTGAACCATCCATCAAAGAATTGGATGAACACCATAGATGAAAAGTCATAACATGGTTCTTAGGATCTTCACCAAGTTTACCATCAAATTTAGGTATATCTGAAGGTAATTTGACTGGAATAGCAGGCCAAGAGGGGTCATGATGAATTGGGTCCTTAATCAATCTAGACAAATCTAGAGAATCTAATGTTGCCAAAAATGGCAATTGTTGATGGGGTTGTGGGTACTGGTAGTACTAATATGGCATTTGTTGACCAGTAGGACAATAGGAAGATTTATAAATAGGTATGGACGATGCCCCCGAGGCTTGTTGATTAGGTTGTTGGTTATTCGAAGGTCCTATGGATGAAGGGTTTCCCGAAGGAGGTAGAACTCTAGGGGGTGGTCCTCCAGATCCTCTAGATCCACCTAGTCCTCTAGGTACACTAGGTGGTGGTCCACCGGATCCACTGGATCCTCCGGGTCCACTAGGTGGTGGTCCACTAGATCCACCAGATCCTCTGGGTCCACTAGGTGGTGGTCCACTAGATCCTCTAGGTCCACCAGGTGGTGGTCCACTTGATCCACTGTATCCGCCAGGTCCACCAGGTGGTGGTCCACCGGATCCACCAGATCCACTAGGTGGTGGTCCACTAGATGCACCGGATCCTCTAGATCCTCTAGGTCTAGTAGGTCCTCTAGTTCCTCTGGGTCCTCCAAGTCCTCCAGGTCATTCAGTTCCTCTAGGAGGTCCTTCGGGTGGTGGTCCTCCAGGTGGGGGTCCATATCCTCCAGCACTAGGGACATAAGCTCCTTCGTAAGATGGACCATTGGACTAGTTCGGTTGTCCCCATGGTACAAAGGAAGTTCCAGGGTAGGGAACTCCGGGATAGACTCCCCCCGGAGGCATAGGTTGACAAGTTGATTGAGTTATGGGTGGTTGATTCTTGGAATATGTATATCCCCAAGAAATCAGAGTAACGGTAGGTTGAACCCATGAGGGTTCTTCCTAACTAAAAGCAACCGTAGTGAAACTGGGAGGAGGGTAGTTTGTTGTTGGTGGTCCAGTAGGTAAGTTTTTCCACATGCTAGAAATAGTCCCTCCAGTAGAAAATGGAGTTTAAACTATGGGTTTCCCCCAGGTGTAGAAGCTTTTGGAGATTTTGTAATAGACGGAGAATTCTGACTGGGAGAGGGTGTCTAAATTAGATTATGACTAGGAGATGGGGTGGAAACCGGATTCTGCGTAACCATATTTTAAATTGGTAATTTTGGAAGTTGAGATACATGAGGTGATGAAAGGGCATGATATCTAGGTGGGGTGGTTCTTGAAGGGTTTGGATGAGGAGGAATACGTCCCCTCTTCTCTTATTTCTTAAGTTCTTTGATATGATGAGTCGTATGTTCAAGAGTGTCACGGAGGAATTGTTCATGTGATGAATCTTTTGCTAATAAGTTCCTTAAAGGTGCAAGCAAATCTGGCTCTGGTTTGGTGGTAGTTACTCTATATCCAGCAATAATTTTCCCTAGAGGTGTTCTCCAGAAAGGAGCATTTGGGCCATTTTCTGTCTCTGTGGTTCGATCAGGTGGATGACCACCAATCTAGTCAGATGAGCCAGGTTGACCCTCCATTGGAAAGTGAAAGGATGTGTTAGGTTTAGGATTCAATTGGACCAAAGGGTTGTTATAAACCGATAACTCTTCTCTAGCTTCAACATTTGGAGTGGTTTCTATACGAGCTTTAGCCGAAGTTGGTCGTTCCAAGGTTACTCCTTCTTGTCCTTCCATGGCTAGAGGAGAGTCAGGAGGTAAACCCTAAAACCTATGGGATTGACGCCTCACAAGTTTCTCAACCATGGTGGTGGCTGGAAAGTCTTTTAATTTAGGTCAAAAAAGGAGGAAAAATCACACAAACAAGCCTACACAGAGCTAAAGGTCACAAGCAGTCTTAAGTGATAGGATGGGTTTAAAATAGTCGATCTCTCACCAGGATTGTCAAGAAGGTGCAACTCGTGATATACCTCAAGGGAACATGCATAGTAATATCCCTGAATGTTGTTTTCAGTGTATTTATCCAAACAAGATGGCCAAAGGGTTTTTCTCAGTTGGATAAGGAATCCTAGTGGGGTCTCCCGATATACACAAGGTACATGGGAGCTCAAATCAGTAGTAATGTTGTCTAATGCAGAACCGTTCACAAGGTGCCTTTTGATATACAATTGAGTAAGTGAAGTACCTTTCTATATACCTCAAGGGTATGTGAAAGGTCGTTCAATATACCGACGGTACGTGGAAGAACCATGAGAGTCCCGAGTTGTAGTGCAAAAAAATTAACAACAGCTGCTATGTTTTATGATGCACAAACACGTCACTAACCTATCACTCAACTTTCCATATAATTTTAACCTAAATCTATCATTACTTTTATCAGAATAATTAGGTGAATGTTTGTGAGGTCTTGTCTCCAATAATGTAAATTAAATCTATATGCAAAATTACTTCTTTGACTTCGATGAGACCTAATTAGGGTAAGGAAGAGACATTTTCTTTTCTTTCAAAAACACACCAAAAGAATGCCACTTTCAGCAATCAAAACAAGATCTTAATCAAGAGATGCAAAGAGGATTCTTTCAAACACATTTTTTTCCAAACAAGCACTTAAAAGTCTTTGAAATGTAGGAAATAAAATTGAGCCTCTAACGTGCATGAAAATTTAATTTTTGCTACAATGTCAAAAAACCCTATCCTTCTAAATCACTCGTGCAAATGAAAATGAAATTTTCGTAAGCATAAAAAAGAGGAAAATAACACAATTCTTTTTGTATTTTTTTGGAAAATATGAGGCACACAAAGCATTTTTTTAAAGGAAAACTAACTCTAGAAGGAGGCTATATGTTTTTCTTTTCAAAACAAAAATTTTCAGACACTTTCTCAAAAAGGAAAAATTGAACTATTTTTCACTTTCCTTTATACAAACAAAGAAGATAACGGCTTTGGAACTGAGCTCAAAAAGAGAATCAGATTCACAAAAACCAGTAAAACTCAGACAACAAGCAAACAAGAAGAACACAAGAAATATTTTAGAGAAGCAAGCAGTCTAAATAAGTTTGAAAAATAACCTTTTTCAAGCAAATTAAAAATTTTACAGGCAGTTTTGAAGGCCTACCTTGACGCACTGAAGAGGTCTGCACCAGAGCGTTGTAAGTAATATCGGTGCTTTCTACCTTCTGCATGCTGGTGTCATTGGCACTCTATCAAGTCTCCAAAAATGCACTATCGGCACACTCGAGAAAAAGACAAAAGGCACCCTAGGGAGATCGACACTCTGTCAACCAAAGAGAGGTGTGTCGTTCGAACAATAGAATGAAAGTCCAAAGGTCTACAGGAGAAACCAGAAAATACTAAGTTGAACTGAAAAGGGTGAAAACCACTTAGAAGAGAAAAAAATAAAAAGGCAATAATTAGAAAAGTAAGATGAATAGCTTACCTTGTTAACTGAAATGACTAAAAGGAGAGAGAATAACCTTCATAGATGGAATGGTTACCGAAGCTTGTAGATACACCAGATCTGACTGGATCCTCCCCATATCTGACTGAATTAAGCATCCCCAATATGGTCACCAATTTTGCTATCAAGAATTCTCAATCACTGCGGGCACCTTTTGTTCCTCTGCACTGTAAGTCACAAGCACAGAACAAAAAGACACAAAACATATCCTTTCCTTAAACAATCAAATTAAATGACATGAAACACAATATACCTCAACCCTAGATCTCTTTGTCTTTCCTCCAAAAACCCTTGCAATGGTTCAATACCTGCAAAATAGATCAAAAGACAAACAGAAAAGATGAGAGCATCATGATAAATTGATTATTTATATCAGTGATAAAGGAGTCTGATAATATCTAATTAAAATCAATACGTCAAATATAGGAAAGGGGAATGTCTTTGTATTAATTATGGAAGAGATAGAAGGAAAACCAAAAATACTTGATGTCGATGGCTTCAATATCTATAAGAACATCTACAATCCTCTATGACTATGAAGATATCTCCACACATAAGCTAGCTCTACTTTGCCTCTAACTCAAACTTCAATCCAACAACATAAGGGTACTTTTCTTGGCCTCCTTCACTCACATCATCAAGGATTCCTTTATAGGCCCAAAACCATGAGATTGACTTGGATAAATGGATACAATGTGATCCCTATAGGTGAGGGAAGCGAATGCCACCTCTCCCAAGCATGTAGGAACTGACTCCATGGGGGTTTCTGCATGGAATCTTCTAGAAACTTTTTATTTTCCTATTTTTTGACCATCGACGCTCTTGGTAAAAAGGATAGGTGCGCCAACCTAGGGTTTTATCAAAGGAAAATGGAAACAATGCTTTTTACTCCACGATGAGAGGCACCATTGGAATTCTGTACAAAAAGGGGAAAGGAAACGACCCTTTAATATATGGAAAAAAGACATCTAAGGTATCTCAAGTCAGGTTTCTCAGAAGGAAAATGATCAATGTGGAATTTCCAGAAAGGCTGATGGGAAGTGTGGAATTTCCAGGTGGAATAGGAGCAAAAAATCCTTCAAATTGAAAATATACCGACTACACAACAAGCCATTATACCTACAAAATAGAACATTGTTGTCCCAACTCAACAGTAGGAGGAGGGAGAAAGACATACAGACGAAGAAACACAATTCGACAGACCTAAGTATGCTATGACAAAGGAGAATCTAAAAAGAATATCTCACGAACTATCAACATAAAGAAAAAATCAAGGGAGTCAGGCACAAGGAAAGGGGAAGCACAAACTAATCGTTCCGGAGGAGTCAGAAGAATTAGTGGCTACATTTGCTGACATTTTGGAGGATGCCTCAATGAACAAAGTATCTGTCAAAACATAGTTCAAATAGTTCATCAAGTCAGGAGCAAATCAAGGAAGACCTAAAAAGGTAAGAGTTTCTACCCCTTCCAAAATACGTCCTATTGATTTAACACCATAGTCCCCATGACCTTCACCAACTAGATTAACACCACATTCAACTATCGCCATATCACCAATCTAAAAAGACATAACCCTGGAACCCTTTAAGAAAAAATTCATAAATATTTTGAACTTCAGTAATTTATCAATAGACTGCCAAATCTATTCCTCAATTCCCAACAAATCAACACCACTCATAAACTCATAGAGTCAAGATCTGCTCAACAAAGTCTCACCTCACAAACCGACCAAGTCTCACCATCGCCAAAAGTTGTGGGACTTATCAAATCCTCATACATCCAAAACCCTCACAAAACATCTAAAGTTGTAGCAACCCAAATCTCATCATTCACACCAACTATCCCGAAACTTCTGGTTAATGAGGCATATGAGGGAACACTTGATCTTGAAGGAAATGATCAAGCAGCACTAGATACAGAAATCACCAACCCTATGGACTCTAAAAAAATCGACAACTCTATCGACTTGCAGCCAGAAGTCAAAAATCCCATATCGACAAGTCACCTTCTAAGCACGCCATTAACCCCAGACCACTCACCATAACCATCACCATCACCACAACTAGTGCCAGAGTCCCCTCAAGATCCAAAACCACCATCTTCACCACCACCAAAAGCACAAACAGCTACAAGCCCCACCAATGAAATTCAGTTAGTTAACCCAGCCACAACACAAGTTCAATTGATTGAAAATCCACCGACTGAAGAACACCAGACAGAGCAGCAGTAGCCCACATCAGTACCAACAGGATCAATGGTGGTCCATCACTCTAAACATAAAAGAAAAAGAAAATAAAAGAAGAAAAGAGAACAATAGCAGACACAACAGGTACCGACAGTTATCCACCTTCATCAACTAGGGTTGACCACTTCAGTTGACACCCCAAAACTTAGAGATGGAGAACTGGACCAACTATTGGAAGCACTCAATAAAGAGGCTGTGACATGAAACCAAAGAAAAAGAGAAAATATAGACAAAATTGAAGCAAAACAAGTCGAATTTCTGACCAAATGTAGGAATCTGACACAAACAAATCTACACAGAATAACAGAGACTGACACCAAAAAACCATTGGAAAGAGAATACCAGTTGTTGGAAAGTGTCGTGTCGAACCTTCAGACACAATTGCAGGCCAAGAAAGATGAGAAAAAAGGATATAATTTTGCGCTACTAAGACATCAGTACACAACATTCTCGGAAGCCTACAAGGTACCGAAAGAGCATTTGGATGAGTCTACCACCATAGAAGAAGTATTGCAAAATTGGTATACTTATTATGGCCAGGTATTCCAGTAGTCTCGAGAGACTCTTGAACACATCAAATCACTAGGAAATCAACAAGGTCTGGAGGAAGAAATGAGGAGAATAGTGAAATATTAGATTTTAATGGAGACAACAAAACTTAAAAAATTGGAAAAACAAGCACATCAGTGGATGAATCAGCCACTACCCAGCTTCGACACACTCGACCAAATTTGTCCACAAATGAAAAGATTACTTGACACAACAGAGGAAAAAAATAAACTATTGGGGATCAACATGAGCAATATCACATACCTACCAATACAATATAATATGTTGATTATGTCAAGCATTACAACCTTGACCATTGACATTCAGAATTCCCTCCGCAATTGGACAGAATTTCAATACCAACTTGCCATTACAGTAGAAGCCATTGTGGAGATATGTGTATAGAAAATACCATCTATTCGACTACACATCCCATGAAGACAGAGAAATTGGAAGAAAACTACTTCAAACAGGATTTTTTTGTTTACCTCCCATGTTTCTTTGGGACAAAGAAAGATTTTGTTCCTGGGGGAGATGTTGGAGGAGCTAGTTGATGATCCAACTAGACTAGTTAGCCGACTAATTAGAGATTAGGTCGACCTCCAAAGGTCATGTCGGTTGATTGAACCGACAAGTATTTATTCATAATTTTTTTGTAATCATATATAATAGGTTGTTGAGCCAGACACGAACTTGGCTCGGTTTGATGTTTGTATGAACCCATATGTGTTTTGTGTAATACAAGTTGTTATTTTAACCTATTATCTTGTCTCTTGTCTCTGTTATGATTATATGAGTCTATATGTGTATTATTGGTAACTTAGTGATCTAAGTGATAAAACAAGACTTACCAAATGCATCCAATGCATGGCCAGAAAATCATGTCAACTTCAAATCTGTGGGATGAAGGTATCGTTCGACCCCTACTCTATAATGACATCTGCAACAAGTAAACCTTCTTGCAAAGTTCAATCACTTCTTCTAATGTCTGCTTGAATTTTCCTTTGGAGCGTGTGAGGAATGTCGATGTGCAAAAACCAATGACCCTTGCAAATAGTGGCATTGCAGGAGGGTTCTCATGCTTTTCCTAGGCTAAAATCTCAAAATGCATATGGTTATGAGAGCATAGGTTGGAGATGGTGATAATTTCAAATGTAAAGTGGAAGCAGTATCTCTGGTAGCATTAAAACATGTAAAAATCCATAACAACTGGTTATTGATTGGAGTGATGAACATGATTGAATCGGCAAGAACCATACCTTTGAAGCACTCCAAATGGTCACTGCAAGATCCTAAACTGGCCTATCTTCTGCAAAAATAGGGTATCGGGTGAAAAAACAGGGGAGTAGGGGTCGAATGATACCTTTAGCCCACAGATCTGAAGTTGACGTGTTTTTTTGTCCCTGCATTAGATGCATTTGGAATATCTACATGGAGGAGGGGCATTCGAATGACCGGTTATCGAGGGGATTTAAGGCTATGATGCTTCTAGCTAGGTATCGATATGGTACTAGTTCTAGTGCCTAATTCATAATTGATGTAGGAACCTAATATTCCTTTGGAATGCACTTAACCAGGTTTGTTAATTCAATGGTGCAACAGGGATAACGATGGTCAAGAGAAAATTCATGCAAATTCTTTGTTGGATCTCTGAAGATCAAGGTGCATGATAGAAGTTTTACTAAAAGAAGGTAGACAATTTACAAAATTTACACTTCATTGTCAAATTTTCAATTTTACATGACACAATTAAAAATGACTAACATAAATGACTAGTTCATATTCTTCTAGCTAGTAATTTTTTATGCCGTGACTAAATTAGTCATTGATGTTAGTCATTTTTAACTTTGTCACTTATTATCTAGTCATATTCGTTAACCGGTGACTAAATTAGTCATAAAGTTTAGTTGTTTATAGTTGGGTCAATCAAAATTGCTCATATTTAGTAGTAAATCACTTGAAAACCCTGTGGTGACTAGAATTTTTAGTCACCTACTATCTAATTCCTTAGTTTGTACTACTGTATTCTTTCTCTCTTTTTACTATGTTCGTAACAGAAGTTAGATTTTCTCATTACCTCTTCAAGGGCCTTTGGATTATCAAACTCAATTATGTCCTTGAAGCTAGCGGGAAGATAATTTACAAATATTTGTACTTTGGGCTTTTCGTCAATTATATATGGTATATACCTTAACAGACTTAGAAATTTGCTACTTAACTCTTTCATTGACATTGAACCCAATTTTAGTTCATAAAATTCTTTAGCTCTTTCTTCTTAGTACTGTTCATATAAAAACTTCCTTTTAAAATACTTTTTAAAGACTCTCCAGGTTAAATACTTCTCCTTAAGGTTTTTGACTCTTTTTATGTCCTGCCACCAGATGTCAGCTTTTTCAGTTAGGTTGTAGATAGACATTTGGGCTTTCAGTCTGTCAGATTAGTTATAAATATAGAAATATTTCTTCATTCTTGACAACAAATCCTCAAATTCTTCACCCTTTTCTACTTCCCTGTTAAACATAGGAGGTTTTATCTTTTTAAATCCTCCTGAAATCTCTTCATAAGGTTTATACTTCCTTTTTTTATGCCTACGACCGCTTTCACTACTTTCACTTGTGTATTTATACCTTCCTCTATGCAACCTTGCATCAACCTATGAAGAAGATTTGCTATCAGAATATTTTACTTTCTTTCCCTTATGTTTGTAGGATATTGATTCAAAATCAGTTTCATAAACATTTCTTTTACCTTTTCCTCTGTTATGTATTTTGTCTAGTAGAATCTGATTTAGTTCCAAAATTCTTTCATTGTCTACTTTCACAGTGTTTAGTTCATCTTTTAATTCTTTCACTATTTGAAGTAACTCTGAGGGTTGATTATTTAATTCCACATAAATATTGTGTGGATTATTGTGCTGAGATCCATTTTCAGCAGATGATTTGACACCTTCCATTTTCCTACAAAAGAAAAAAATTATATTTTTGTACATAAATAAATTTAAAACATGATCAGTATATTTGTTTCTTGTGTATATGCAAGTGATCCAGTCAGGCCTAGTGTTTGGAAACTCGCTCTGATACCACATGTAACTTCTCCTAAATTACGAAAAAAAATATTTATTATATGTAAGTCGGTAACTTTCCTATGAAGATAAATCCATGAGATGTTATTTTTTTTATGCTATATCAGTTGTGACAATAAATCGAAAGTGACGTAAATTGACAGTAAAAAGACTATGTTTAGTTTTTTCCATAACATTTCCTTTCACGACATTACGTTGATGCGTAAAATTAGTCACTACTTATTTGTCATAAAACTTCTTATATTTTTTGTCAGTTAAAAACGTTGTAAATGTTGTATTTGTTCTTCAGTCCTTGACCTTGTGTATCAACTAGGAAGAGAAGGGTCTCAAGTATTACTTAGTCTCTATGACTAAAGCAAAACCCTTATTCTCTTGTGCAGGTGAAAGTGACTAAGCTTAAACCTCCCTAGCTAAGGAGGCAAATTCCTAAACTAGGGTACACCATACATCCTGAGCAAGGTGTGACAACAATTGGTCACAACTAAAATATATCCTAGGTTATAACAAGTAACAAACTTTGTAACAAAACGTATCCACTTGTAATGTCATGGGACTATGCACAAGTAGGACACCAAAGAGGATCTAGGCTATCCATAACATAAACATTACAATTACCACAATGCGATGAGGGTTGACCAAACTCGAAAATATACCAAGATGGGAGTTGATTTGATGTGCTTGGTTGGGAAATTAAACAATACCTTACGCAACCATGTGAATGTCATGAATGCAAAAATTGTTGGCCATTTGAATGTAGTGTGAAAACCTAAGGGTTTATGGTGGCCCAAGAATGGTGCAATCTTGTCCGTGAAGCTTTGCAACATGTGGTTTTTCATTTGCGCTCTGAGGAGTTTTTTCAAGCCCCTATCTGTGAATTCATGGTGGAGGTACCGAGGGGCTCAACATGTGACCTCAAATATTCTTGTCTACACATATGTTGTTTGTGTGACTCCATGCAATTGAAGTGATAGCACTGATTATTGTATTCTTACTATTGGGACCAACATTCATAAGGTAAGAAATTTATTTTAGTTTTAAACTTTTTATTTCTCTACTGTCAAGTATTTTTTTATGTTTCAATTACGAAGGAAAACTGACCACTATAAAGGTTTTGTGTAGGAGGATCTTAATGATTCGACTGAGGTTTCTACTTCATGGTGGGGTTTTAAAGGACTTTAGTTTACGTAAGACCCGTATCATGTCCTTTCGTGGCTCTAATACCTATGACACCGTGGCTTTCTCTTCTGTTTCCATGAAATATTGGGACTCCTTCTCTGTGTTTTAACTTTTTGGCATGAAGATGATAAGTTTATCTTTGGTAGCCATGAGGATTTTTATATTTGAACTGCAATAGAGGAACCCATCAACCAGTGGTTAAGGTGACTGTGTAATTGAAAGTCTTGTATGAAAAAAATGCAAGGTTAATGTGTTTATATTTCAAATGTAAGAACAGTACCACGACTATCTTTACATAAATGTAATTACTCTAAACCCTATGATGGATTTTGTGATGTATAAACTTAGTTGTATTTTTATTTTACAGATTTTTATAAAACTATATGCGGCCATGAAGCCTTTATAAGACTGTAATGTGGCTGTGAGGCTTTTACCCTATTGTGATCGTTTTCAAGATAGGCCATAGAGCCACTGTCAATAAGATATTGTTGTTTACTATTTTATGGATAAGGTTTTATAAATTGAAAGTAGTTTGTGAGGATTTTATTGTTACGATCTTGAATACTATCTTGTTTTTCCAGTGTTGTTTCTTCAATGAAATAATTAGCAGGTCGTAAATCCACTGATATTCTTTGTAACAGATATGTTAAAGATTCTAGGCTTTGAGGCCTCTATTTTGTTACTGGGAGAATAGTTTGGGTTGTGAAGCCACTGTCAATTCATTTTTAAAATTTTAAAGGGTAAAACTATTTTATTTTTAAGTGTCTGAGTTAAGCCCTAAGGGTGTTGCATCTTTCTTCTATGAGTAAAGAAAAAATTATAGATGACAATAACAAAACAACTTACATCGTGTAACCCATGCTGCGACCTGTCGATAATATTGATTTGGTATTCAAAAATAATGGTTTTTACAAAAGACTAAGCCATATTGCCCTTATAAAGTAACTCAGTGGAAATAACCCTTAACTGTAAACTATCTGTAAACCTAGCTTAGTTATTATTTTAATTTTTGGAGTTTTGTTTACCCTAATTGTATCTAGGGTTTTTGTTATGAGGCCAAAACTCGGCCATGGATTGGAAAGGAAACACACACACACACACACACACATATACACTGTGTAAGGCTCCGGGCCTAAACATCGTGGTTTAAAATAATGGTTTTAGTTCGATGTTTCTATGTTTATTTTGATAAGAGTAATAATGTATATATATATATACTATGTATGAATTTGAGTGTAGATTCAAAACCCTTGATTTGATTAGAAAGAGTACTATTTAGTTAAAATAAAATATGTATTTAGATTATGAAAACTCTCTAGGTGTTTTAACCTTATTATAATTAGTCAGTTTAGTATTATAATAACTTTGCAATAGTTTTACATAGGGTTTTTCTAGTCGTTGCTGGATAGATGTGTTATTTTATTTTAAGACCTAGATTAAGAGCAATTACCACTAATATTAACAAAATAGTAGATTAAGATAACTAAGATAGAGGTGCTATAATTAGTATACAAAGAGAAGGAGAAAAGAACCATTCAAGTTAAAGATTTATCTAACTGAAAAGTAGATAAGTAAGCTTTAAACATTTACTTCGAGTGAACTAAATTGTAGGTTTCCTCTCTTAGAACAATAAAGAATAATTTTCAATAACTTTGTAGATGATAACCTATTTATAAATAAATTCTAGATAGAGAGTACAGATCATAGATAATAACCACCAATTGTTATTAAACTTTATAGCTATTGAGCATACTTCTAAATAAAAATACAGACATAGAATTAAACCACAATTAAATAACAATAGTTAGAACCTAGATAATTTGCTAAAGGGGACAAACATGCAAAGGAGACTGTTCCACCCAACCATCTCCTAAAGCATCCAAGATTACTTGCTTAGGACCCCCGATCTTGTTCACTAAACCACTTGGATGAAGATCACTGGATAATACCGCACAAAACAACTTGATGTAACTTAGCAGTCAGCAACAGACCTAACTCAACAATTCCATTTTATCTATCCCGTCATCAAATTCCTTGTGTGCCTAACTTTTCAGTTTGCAGTAGTCACAAGGTTCATTCACTTGGAAATAGAATGAGTAGTGAGCCTCCTGCTCAATTTGATGGTATTTATAATATTTCCTAGGTCTTTGGGTCAGTGTTAGAATTAAATGAGCCACCAGCTTAGTTCCCCCTCTCAGGGAACATGACCACAATTTTAGGGATTATGCTTCCTGCAACAACTAGAAAGTGAAATTCTAGTGCTTCCACTTGTCAACCATCCTTCTACAACTACTCATTCCTCCTAGTGAGTTAATGAACACTCATTCAACAATCTCCCTTGGATAGGTGTCTCTTCTATTTAATTATTAAAATACATAATTCTTCAATTACAATCATCCTTGACCAACTTGGTCATAAAAACTTTAGAATAAATTTAACATAATTTTTTCTTAAATAAATAAAAATACTTATTTTTCAGTTCTAGGTGTGTTACTTTTGGATAAATAGTAAGGTGGGAATCATTTTACTTCTATACTACTTTCGATCTACAATTTTTTTGTACTAAATTGTTGGACTCTGGAAACTAGAAGTTCGTAGATAAAGTTTCAGTTTTCGAAAGTAAAAATGGAAGTTTCGGTTGAATTCTGGTTTATGTCGACTTACTGTGTAGTTTCCTACAATTTATTAATTATAAAACATTGATTTACCATTACTGTAATATTTATTTTGTCGATTAGCACTCACTCTTACAAAACCCTAACTATACTATTAATTTTTCCAATCCTAGGGTTAATATTTAAGATCAATTTTAATCTTTTAAATCTCAGTTTACTCGGATAAAGATTATGGAAAAGATAGTTTCCATCTAAACCCTAGCTTAAAGAGAGAATGAATTAAAACAAATACACAAAGTAAATATTTAAGGTAAAATTTTGAGTCTTTTAAATATCAGTTTACTTGGATAGAGATTATGGAAAATATAGTTTCCATGTAAACCATAGCGTAATCAGAGAATAAATAAAACCAATACATAGAATTATGGTTTGGAATAATTTACTAATATACAGAGTCTGTTAATTGAAAATAAAAGACTGAATCCATCTTGACCAGCACTTTGTATTGACTAAGATTGATTCATAATTAATCTATCACATTCAGATAATACAGAACTTCCGCCACTAAACACAATAAAGCCATTTCTTCATAACAAAAAAGAGTATACAGTTTAACTTATCTGAAGGTGCTACGAAAAATTGAAACTAGAGGAACCACGCACCTCCCAACCGTTGGTGCCTCGAAACTGTTTCTAGTCTGCAAGGCCTCCACCCACTTTCCCACAACCTTAGTTTATGCTTTCACTACTCATTTTTATCAAGTTGCCATCAATTATCGATTGAGTGCAGTTACTCTCAGAGCATAACACACTCTTAGGTGCTCCCTGGCGGTTCGATATACATGATCCTAACAGTTTTACAGTGCTCATTGGAAGCTCAATCATTTTACAGATCCTAACACTTTTACAGTTCTCACAGGAAGCTCATTTTTTTTCTAGAGCCTAACACTTTTACAATTCTCACTGGAAGGTTTGTCTAATTTCAAGCTAGAGCCTACCCTTTTTTTTTAGTGTTCCCTAGAAGCTCTTATTTTCTTTCCTTCTTTCTACATGCATTTCTCCCTGTGCTTTTATGACTTAATAGTTAGTAGCTTTGCCTCTTCTAAAACCGAGCACTTGTCCTCGTAAAGATAACTGAGTATTCCAGTACTAGCACAAACTTAGGTTATGTCAATTGAATGCATGGGTACATCTAATTCCAATTTCGGAATTCACAACATACTTAATTAAATCACATTTATTATTGATTCAAAATGTAACTTTACAGAAATTATTTTCAATGTTATGAGGTATTACAATTATTCCCCACTAAAGTCTTGTCATTATCCTTGGTGACTATTCATTGTAATTTAAATCATGAAATAAAGTTGGATAATTTTGTTTCATAACATCTTCTCTTTCCCAAGTAGCCTCTTCTGGAGAATAGTTTTCCCATTGTACTTTAACCTTCACCATACTTCGTTTCCGAATTTTAACTTCCCTTTTATCGAGGATGCACACTCATTCAATGTGAATGTCTCCCTTTGTCTTCACCTGTACATTATTCCAATCCATAATATGATATTTATCAGCATATTTTTTTTAATAATGAAACGTGAAAAACATCATGCATTTTTATGTGTGGAGGTAAAGCTAATTGATATGCTACAAGTCCCACTCTAGTCAACACTTCAAAAGGTCCTACATATCTGGGTTCCAGTATAGCATAAATTCCATCTCATAAGGTACTCTTCTTTGGTTCAACCCTTAAGAATGCATGTTCTCCCATGCTATATTATTTATCTGTCCTTTTCCTATATGCGTAACTTTTTTGTCTATCTTGTGCAACCTTCAAATTCTGTTTGATTTGTTTTACCATGGTTTCCATTTGTGCCAACATTTTTGGTCCCAATACCATTCTATATTCTAGATTACTCAAACTCAAATGTACTTTACACCGCCGCCCATACAAAACTTCGAAACGACTCATTTTGAGAGAAGCTTGATGGTTGTTATTGTATGCAAATTTCACTAAATGAATGTAAGATTCCCACTTACCAGGTTGATTCATAACATACCTTCTCAACATATATTATAATACATAATTTACCTGTTTGATTTGTACATTAGTGTAAGGATGATATGTTGTACTAGAATTCAATTTTGTATCCATACCTTTAAACAACGAGATCCATGATTTAGAAGTAAATTTCACTTCACAGTCAGTGATAACTGTATTTGGTATTACATGTAGTCTGAACATTTCCTTTATAAATATATCATTAATATTTATGGATTTATAAGTAGACTTTATGGGTATAAAATGTGCTTCTTTACGTAATTTGTCTACTACAACCATAATAGAGTCATGTTCTTTCTTTGTTTAGGTAATCTAGTTATAAAGTCCATAGTGATAGTCTCCCACTTCCATTTCAGAATCGGTATAGGTTGTAATAATCTTGTTGGATTTTGATGTACCACTTTGACCTGTTGACAAGTAAGACATCGAGCCACATACTCAGCTGCTTCTCTTTTCATATTTGGCCAATAAAAATATTTCTTCAAGAATGATATGAATTTTTGGTACCCTGGGTGCCCAACACATTGGTTATCATGGAGTTCCCTAAATATTATTTGTTTTATTCTAAGTTGGTTAGCTACATAAATGTGATTTTTATAACGTAGATATCCTTCCCCATCTATGTGATATGCCTCATCCCCAATATTATCAGTTTTGTTAACATATTTTTCCCTTAACTTGATATATTATGAATCAATACTTGAGTTGTATTTAATAAGTTTTAAATTTTGATTCATATCTACTAATTGCTACTGTATATAGATCATGTTTTTTTTCTGACTAAGAGCATCACCTACAATATTTTCCTTTCCTTTGATATGCTTAGTTTCAAAATCGTACTCACTCAAAAAAGAAATCCATCTCGCTTGTCATGTATTTAGAGTTTTATGATCAAATAGGTATTTTAATCCAACATTATCTGTAACTAATTTTTATCATTATTTCCCATTAAATAATGCCACCAAATTTTAAGTGCATGGCTAATGGTTGCCAATTCCATATCATGTACCACATAATTCTTCTCATGTTCCTTTAATTTTATGGATTCGTAGCAAATTACATGTCCCTCCCGAGTCAACACTCCTCCCAAACCCTCTTTACTTGCATCAATGCATAATACCAAATATTTGTTAGGGTCAAAAATTCTTAATACAGGTGCAGTTGTCAATAATTTTTTTAATTTGTCAAAGCTATCCTAACATTGTTGACTCCAAATGAACTTGATATTTTTTTTGAAGGTTGGTGATAGGGTGGGACATTCTTGAATTTTTTTCTATAACTCTCCGATAATATCCTGTCAATCCCATGAAATATCTAATGTCATGTATGTCCTTAGGTATTGGCCACTCTAAAATAGATTTGATCTTAGGAGGGTCAACTACTACCCCTTTTTCTGAAATGACATACCCCAAATATCGCACTTCTTTTCTAAAGAAATCACACTTACTAAGTTTTGCATATAAATGATTTTCCCTTGACATAAGTAAAACTTTCTGTAAATGTTCCTCACGTTCTTCCTTATTTTTGGAATATATTAAAATATCATCAATGAATACTAGTACAAATTTATCCAGAAATTTGCTTAACACATTATTCATCATATTCATAAATGTTGTAGGAGCGTTAATCAGTCAAAAAGGCATCACCATGAATTCATAATGTCCATATCTTGTCCGAAAAGTAGTTTTGTGAATATATTCCTCTCTGACTCGAACTTGATGATATCATGACCCGAGATCGGTTTTTGAAACGATTTTAGCTCCACCAATCTGGTCGAATAAATCATCAATTCTTGGTAGCAGATACTTGTTCTTAATTGTCATTTTATTTAATTGTTTGTAATATGTGCACATTCTAAAATTACCATATTTATTTTTAACAAACAAAAATGGTGCTCCCCAGGGTGACACACTAGGTCGAATATATTTTTTATCAAGTAATTCTTGTATTTGCATTCATAATTATGTCAATTCAGGAGTGCTCATACGGTAAGGAGATCAGGATATAGGTGTCGATCCAAGCATTAAATCAATAGTAAAGTCTAAATCCCTTTTAGGAGGTAATCTTGGTATCTCATCCGAAAATACATCCTAAAAATCCTTAAGAATGGTAATTTCTCCCTTGTTGTGTTTGGTTGTTCTATTTTTGTTTCCACAATTTTAATGGAATAGATTTGACATCCTTTTCTAGTAAACTTTTTCAGTTGTAAAGATGAGATTTGTAGCATAGTTCATTGGGGTAGTTTTGAGGTCTAAAATGGGCCTCATAAGGGAAATAATAAAATAAGAGTTATAATAATAATAATAATAATAAAGTTCTAAATTTTGGAGGGATTTTTTTCCTATTGTATTTTTGACATATCTCCTTATCAGTTCACCCAAATTTTGAGTTTGGGGATTTGTTGGACGCAGAATTTTATTCCGCATCCAACCCATACCCACACTGCATACTTTTGAGGTACCCATGAGACCCAAAAATGAAAATTTCAATAAAAAATGTATTTTAATATTAAAAAATGTTTTTTATTAAAATTTTCATTTTTGGGTTCGGTGGGTACCTCAAAAGTGTGCAGCGTGGGTATGGGTTGGGTGCAGAATTAAATTTTTCATCCAACGAGACTGTAAACTAGAAATTTGGATGAACCCATAAAGAGATATGCCAAAAATACAATTAAAAAAAGTATTTTTTTCTCTTTCCCTCCATTTTTCCTTACAAAGTTTACCCTTATGGTTGACATCATCATCTTAAATCGTATTGATTCTTATAAACTGAATTTTAATGATACAATTTTTGTTTTGAGGCCCATTTTTTACCTCAAAACTCCCCTAATTAGGGGTCTATAAATTCCCTGTATAGTGGGGTAGTTATCTTCATCATCAATGCAATTAAAGCTTTTATGCAAACAATCAATAATGGTCTTATATGAATCTAACCAATCCATACTGATTAAAATGTCATATGACCCTAGAGGAATTATATTTAAGTTAACATATGTATCCATTTCCTTAATACTCATCCTACATCATGTTACTTTCTCTGTGACCTTTCTCTTTACACATGTTGCTAATTGTACCAACCATGATTTTTTATGTTTTTCCTTAGGGAGATTACATTTTTCAAATATTATTGGTGCAATGTAACTTAAAATAGCTCCCATGTCAACCAAAATAAAAACATGTATATTCAAAATTTTACCTTCCACTTTCGACATAGAAGTCAGATGACATGTTTGATGGTCTTCTAATGTAGTATTAATTCTGGGTATATTCCTAGCTATGTCATAAAAGATGTAGGATTCTTGCAGCATGTTTAAAGGTACCATCTTCTTAGCAGGATTATTAGGGCAGTTTCTGTACAAATGACGTCCATTACAACCCCAACATTTTACTTCCTTTGTCTTGTTATTGCCTTCATTACCAAAAGTCCCTGCACTTTTCATTCCACTATTAACGTTTAATATTGTCTTGTTATAATTCTTGTCTGAATAACTCTTGGTTCCTTTCCTAAAAGGAGAGGGCTTAAATCCCTTTTTCCATTGATTTTTTTTTCATTCCTTTTTTTTCCACGTTCTAGTTATTTCATATCTTTGTTTAAATAGAAAATAACAAAGCCTAGCACAAACTTAGGTTATGCCAATTGAAAGCATGGTTGCATCTAATTTCAATTTCCGCATTCGTAACCTACTTAATTAAATCACATTTATTATTTATTCATAAAACTTTACATAATTTATTTTCAATGTTATGGGGTATTACACAAGATGACTTGGTGTAGATATTTTTGAAAATAAATGATTGAAATACTATAAATAATTTTCATGTGTTTTCTTGCAAGGCTTATGGATTGCAAGGAACACCGCCCTTTTTCAAGGTAGGGAGGTTCCATTCTTACTAATTTCTAATAAAATAAAATCTATATTTGAGGAGATTATATATGTGCAACCCTCTATTTCTTAGAGGTAGATAGTCCTTATGGATATTGACAAATCCAATACTATTTATTTATTTAATGGTGCCTAGTGCATCTGTTGTAAGTGGGGTTGGAGGTGTTTTATTTTTTGATGACTCACAATATATTAATTAGAAAGAATTTTTAGGGGAGGAAACTAATTCCATTTATAAATTAGATGCTTTATTACTCTTATTTAAATTTGTAGTAGAACATCATGCCTCTCATCTTCAAGTGTTTTACAACTTGCAACTAGTTCTATACTAGATAAATGGTTAAAAGGTGGTGTTGTGTATTACTTTCCAAGCAATCTTTGAACAACTTAAAACCATTTGATCTAGATTTTAATCTATTTCATTAAAATATATTTATTAAAAACTCAATGTGAAAGTGAATATATTTCCAAAGGAATCCTTATTTATTGTAGCAACTTCCATGGTCTTGAATTAAGAACTACAAGGGATAAAGAGACCTTTGGTTATGAGGCCCATATTGGACTATATTAGGATCTTGTCTCCTTTAGAGTGTTAATTTAGACCTAGTAAAAACTTACTTTTAGCAATATATCCATTGGAATATTGAAATTCTATTCCTCATGTGCTTATGTTTGATCTTAACTTTTGTAATTAGGACTATGCTTTATTTGTCTTAATGAAATGCAATGTGGTAGAAGTTGTGGAAAATTTGAGAATCGCTTCTTAATTCAAATTTAGACAATTCATTTCATACTTGAGGTTCCCTATATCTATTTCATGTGAAATTTTATCCTTAGGGATGAACCTGGAATATCATTTATGACAATAAGTATTTCACTTATGTAGAACCAAATACACAAGACATCACAAGAAAATAAACAATACAAATTGGACTTCAAGTGAACTAAGTTTCCAACCATTGGGGAATACATCCCAATGTATATAACATATGAAATCACTTAATTAATTTTTTTATTAAAGTCATAAAATGTAATGAACCTAAGGGATGTTTAGGCTCACCGACTGAAGAACAAGATCAAGCTCAAGGTTCAATCCATCAAATAAACAAAACTAGGTCTTAGAAATGAAACTAGAATTTCCTGAATCAATCTCAATTCACAGTGGGGATTCTCACACTTCACAAAGGTTCAATTAATAGATATGAAAAAATAATTACATGTCTACAAAAACATATCAGAGCCACACCAATTAAGAATCCATAGAAAGATAGCCACTAGAATGCATAATCTCAAGAATCCCACGGCACAATATACGGGGACCATTTATGTTTCGAACATCAATGAGGTTGAAGTATACTACAAGGATTTTGGGAATACCATTATATGAAAACTATATCCTTAACATTATCAAGGTTTTAATCCATAATTTTAGGGACAAATGGGCTTGATTTGGGGGTCAAACTAACAAGACTAGTTTCTAGGACAAGTCAACTAGTTATTTTCTAGGCTCTTACAAACATGCTTAGAGGGTCACGAATTATGGTTTTAAGGATTGGATTGGATTCATTGAATTTTTAAGGACTTTTAACTACTTATATGTTAGAATAATCAACCCATAGTTAGCTACCTTAGACATTAATTAATCCAATTTTTGTCTTATTTACCTAGTTTCCATATTCCACCTTATGCAAGTTGTCCTCCACACATCCATAGTGGTAAAAATTGATAAATTTGAGTGATGGAGCACTTGTGAAACCTCTTGGAATAAAATCTGCTTTATTCCTGGCCTCCCTAGCACATGTCTGCTTTTTCTGCTTTATTGCCTGCTTTTTTTGAGTTTTAAGGCAATTGGGAAAGTTTGACTAGGTGAAGTTAACTTGTTTTTTGTCCTCATCATCCTCCACTCTTTTCTCCTATGAAAAGCATGTATGAGTTGTCCTTTCATCACCTATTAGTGTTCCTTGTTTATTTTTCCAATTCGTAAGCTCCTAGATAGTTTTGGAAACTCCTTTATGCACCTATGGGGGATTTGCTTAGATTTAGTAAGCCTGCTTTTGACCAAATTCGAATGGAATCCTTATGCATTAGAATATCTCATGTAATTATTTATTGTGGAATCCTATGAATTCATAGGGTTGGATATTGTACACTTATTCAATACAGATTAGTGTTTTGCTCCATTATTCATTCTCCTTTGTGAGTAATTTGCATTTTAATTGGTAATTGTTCTAAAAACTGGGTTCAATTTCCACATGGTATCAGAGCCTTTGTAGATTGATTTATCTCCTTCCAATTTTTTTTACAGGTTTGACATCATTGACTGGGAGCATTCTGCTGACTGAAGGGACAATTTCTGAGCTATGGATCAATCTCAGAAGATCATCTTGACTCCATTTAACTTCTTTGAATGGAAAGCAGAGATGGAGATACTGTTGAGAGAGAAAGGCCTCTATAGAGTGACTATGGAAACAGAAGCAAATCCCAATGCAGCTGTAGAGAAGATTAAATGGCACAATAGGAGGGATGAGGCCTATGGTCTCCTGTGTCTGAGCATATCCAGAGACCTCCTTTTCCATCTTGATGGATTGAAATCACCAAATGAAGTATGGGAGAATATTGTTGATCTTTTTGGTAAGACAGATGAGATTAGGGGACATCAAATTGAAAATGAATTGATCTCCCTGAGTCCTGATAGCTTTGAATCCCTGCAACTCTATTTTTCCAAGTTCAAAGCACTTGTTTTGTAGCTAAAACAATGTGGGATCGAAAAGAAGGATGATCAGCTGGTATTGGCCATACTCTCAAAGCTTGGCCCTGACTATTCATTGTTTGTTTCAACCTTCTATGCCACAAAGTTGACAGCTCGAGCCTGTAAAATGCCTAGCCTTGCAGATTTCATGGAATCTCTCACACAAGAACAAGATAAACTGGTGATGATGGTCACCATCAAACCATCCAAAGACCAAGCTCTGGTTGCTGGAGATTTGAGGGTGGATTCAAAAAGTAAGAAGAAATCTAAAAATCCACCTGAGCAAAGGAGAGACAAGAACAAGTCTCCAGAGTAGCCTCAAGGTTCCAAGAAGAACCTCCAGAAGAAGAAGAACAAAGGAGAAATGAGCAAGTGTGCATACTGTAGTAAGGGAAATCATTCTGAAAGCTCCTGCATGAAGAAGCAAATAGACATGCTGACCCAACTCCTAGAGAAGAATGGAATCTCCCTTCCAGACAGCTCAAAGAAGAGGGAAGGAGGATCAAATTCAGAAGACAGAGAGAGAGTTCATGCATTGGTTGCTGGCACATCAAGCTCACCTAGTTTCATCATTGATTCTGGAGATTCAAGACATATGGTTTCAACTAAGGAGGCATTCACCTCACTTGACATGTCGAAAGGTCCACCAATTGTACTGGGAGATGACTCTCTCACTGAAAGTTTGGGAAAAGGGAGGATTGATCTTGCCATGGTAAGTTCAGCAATGTATTGTATGTTCCAGGTCTTGCCTCTAACCTCTTATCAAATGACCCACATAGGGTATCCAAAGAAGGTCATATTCTCCCCTGATGAAGTTGAGATCACAGAGATATCAAGTGGTAAAGTCATTGCAAAAGGAGTTGCAAATCACACTTCGAAGGTATACATGTTCTCACACTTCCTACCCTACTCAAACCCCTCTAATATTCTGATTCATGCTAATGAGGAAAGCAAGCTTTGGCATGAAATATTTGGCCACCTAAATTACAAGTATCTTTCTAATCTTAGTGAAAAAGAAATGGTCATAGGGTTACCAAAGATTAAGTTTTCCAAAGGAGTATGTCAAGGTTGCATCCTAGGAAAACACCCAGAGCATAAATTTGAGAAAGCTAGTCATGAGAGAACCTCTGCACCTCTTGAGTTGATCCACAGTGATGTTTCTGGCCCATTTCCTCATATGTCAATGAGTCAGACCAAATATGCATTGACATTCATAGATGACTTTTCTAGGTATTGCTGGGTTTACTTCCTGAAACACAAGTCTGAATTTTTTGGCCTCTTCAAAGTCTTTAAGGCTTTGGTTGAAAACCAGTCTGGGAGGAAACTCAAGGTCCGCAGATCTGACAATGGTGGTGAGTATGTCAATTCTAAGTTCATTCAATATTGTGTATATGCAGGTATTCATATGCATCATTCTATCCCTTACACACCACAGCAGAATTGTGTTGCTGAGAGAAAGAACAGATCACTGAAAGAGATTGAAACCTGCATGATGGAGGCTAAGACTTTGCCACCAAAGTTTTGGGCCGAAGCTATAAAACGTGCAGCCTATATTCAGAATATGGTGCCTCATAAACATCTTTATGGTATGACTCCTTTTGAAGCATGGAGTGGGCACAAGTCAGATGTGACCCATTTCAGGATTTTTGGCTCAAGGGCTTGGGCTAGAATTCCAACAAAAAAGAGGAAGGCTTTGCAGCCCCAAAGCCAAGAGTTTCTATTTGTTGGGTACTTTGAATATTCAAAAGGGTACAAGCTGATCAATTTGAGCACAAACAAATCCTTCATTGAAAGGTGTGTTCAGTTTCAAGAAGGGCCCCTAGCAGCAGTGGAAGTTGGAGAATCCTCTTCACCACCAGAACCTCTAAATGTAAGTGAAGAGATAGTTGAACATGCTGATTCTGATATGTCTGATAATTATGATTTAATTGCATATCCTAACACTCCTACAAGAAAAAAATGGGCAACCAAGACCATTCATGCAGCTAGAGAACTAGTTGGAAATCCTAATGATCCTAGGAGAACTAGATCTCAGTTTGAGAGTGCTCTGTGCATGAAAGATCCTATTTTTGTAGAGAAATTATATCTGATGGTTGAATCAGACCCAAATACATATGAATATGCAGAAAATGATCCAATATTTCAAACAGCCATGGAAGAAGAGTTCAGCTCACTCTAGAAGAGCAACACTTGGGAGCTGGTTGATCTTCCCCCAGGGAGGAAGCTAGTTCAGTGTAAGTGGGTGTACAAAACCAAACTTTCTGCTGATGGTTCATCTATGAAGTAAAATTACATATTGGTAGCCAAGGGCTACTCATAGGTACATGGCATAGACTACAATGAGACCTTTGCACTAGTGGCAAAGATGGACTCCATCAGGCTAGCCTTAGCCATTACAGCTTCAAAGCAGTGGGAGGTACACCACATGGATGTGAAGTGTGCTTTCCTAAATGGAGATATCACTAAAGATATTTACATTCAGCAGCCTCAAGGATTTTCTACTAACCCATCTCTTGTGTGCAGGATAAAGAAGTCATTGTATGGGCTTAAGCAAGCCCCCAGGGCTTGGTATGCCAAGATTGATAGCTTTCTGCTATCACTGAATTTTGTTCGATGCAATTCAGATCCAAATGTATATTTGAAGCTGATTCATGGTTCATTAATGATCATTTTTTTGTATGTTTATGACCTTCTCATTACAGGAAGCTCAAAGGATGAAATTTCCTCCTTGAAGGATGCAATGAACCACGTCTTCTCAATGACAGATTTGGGCTTATTGAGCCAATTCTTGGGGCTCAAGATTGCTCAAAAACCAAAGAAGGAATAAAAGTACATCAGTCCAAGTATGCCTTGGATTTTCTGAACAAAATCAATATGAAGGATTGCAAGCCAAGCAAGACTCCTTTCCTTTCAGGAGTTAAGCTTGAAGAAGCTAATTCTTCACCTATGGTAAACAATACACTGTATAGGCAATTGGTTGGATGTTTGTTGTATATTACACATACTAGACCTAATATTTATTATGCAGTAAGTGTGGCTTCAAGATACATGGATCAGCCTCATGAGATCCATTGGAGAGCAGCCAAAAGGATCCTTAACTTTGTTCAGGGAACAAGGACTCATGGGATCTTCTACAAAGATAAATCTGTTCTTGATTTGATTTGGTTTACTGACAGTGATTGGGCAAGTGACAGCACAGATTGAAAGTCAACATCAGGATATGTGTTCATGCTTACAGAAGGGCCAATCAGCTGGTCAAGCAAGAAACTGAGTGCCATTGCACTCTCATCTACAGAAGCAGAGTACAGAGGAGTTGTAAATGCAACAACTCAATGTTTATGGTTGCAGGGGTTACTTGGAGAGTGTGGCTTCAAATCAGAATACTCAACTACTATCTACTGTGATTATCAGAGTACCATTTGAATCTATAGTGATCCAGTTCAGAAGAAGAGAACCAAACACATTGAGATCCATATACACTACATCAGACAGCTTGTGCATGATGGCACCATTCACCTACTCTTCTGTTCATCTTCAGAACAAGTAGCAGATATCTTCACCAAAGTTTTTTGTGAGAAGACATTCAGCAATCTCAAATCACTGCTAGGGATTGCTGATCATGCTGTGAAGCATGAGTGATGAAAATATTTCCAAAGTTTGTTTTACCGTCCATGTTTAAGGGAGGATATTTCCCACTGGGTTTTTGCCTCTTTCCTTGGTTAAATGGACATGCAGTATGTAAAGGGTGACTAAGCCTTGTTTCTAGGCCCTATAATTTTTTGATATTTTACTCATAAGTCAGGCTTAAGGGCGGGTGTTAGAATAATCAACCCATAGTTAGCTACCTTAGACATTAATTAATCCAATTTTTGTCTTATTTGCCTAGTTTCCATATTCCACCTTATGCAAGTTGTCCTCCACACATCCATAGTGGTAAAACTTGGTAAATTTGAGTCATGGAGCGCTTGGGAAACCTCTTGGAATCAAATCTGCTTTATTCCTGGCCTCCCTAGCGCATGTCTGCTTTTTCTGCTTTATTGCCTGCATTTTCTGAGTTTTAAGGCAATTGGGAAAGTTTGACTAGGTGAAGTTAACTTTTTTTTTGTCCTCATCATCCTCCACTCTTTTCTCCTATGAAAAGCATGTATGATTTTTCCTTCCATCACCTATTAGCTTTCCTAATTGATTTTTCCAAGCTCCTAGACAGTTTTGGAAACTGCTTTATGCACCTATGGGGGATTTGCTTAGATTTAGTAAGCCTGATTTTGACCAAATTCGAATGGCATCCTTATGCATTCGAATCTCTCATGTAATTATTTATTGTTGCAGCCTATGACTTCACTGGGCTAGCTATTGTACACTTATTCAATACAGATTAGTGTTCTGCTCCATTATTCAGTCTCCTTTGTGAGTAATTTGCATGTGTAATTGGAAATTGTTGTGAGTGTAATTGTTCTAACACCTGGGTTAAATTTCCACATTATATTCACATTTGGGTTCATAGGCATCTTATAATATCAAATACAACAAAACTAGTCAATAATTTATGCATAATGAGCTAGTCTTGGAAATGGAGACTTCCAAACTGCCTAAAAGGCACACAAACTTGAAATAATAAATGTAGCAGAGATAATACAAATTAAAAATGAAATAATTAAGCATTAAATAATATATTTACAGCATCAATTAATAGTATATATGATCTTCCAATTACAAATAAATTCTACTCTAGGATTCTTACAACACCGGGCTAGAATCCTTCAGTAAGCGAAGGTAAGAAGAGGTGGGAATACTGGATCAGACCCAAGGATGAATGATGATTACCAGTTCTCTCTTATGAATCATTATATCAGCTTCTATCTCTCTTATAAGGGCACAACCATCCTACTCCTCTCTTCCTAGTTAAAAAACACCTCCGGATCCAGCACAAGCTACATAGTTCTTAGCGTCAAATTTGGAGGCTCTAATCATTCATGGAATGGGATGGATAAGACCTACAAATTAGACTTCCATGGATAGAAAAATTGAACTATAATCATAATAAAATACTGGAAAAATTATGATGGGGAACATATCCCACCGTTCTTAAGAGCACAATCCAAAGCTAAGAGAAGCATCAAAGTTTTCCCATTCATAAACTTAGACCGTCAAAATATGTGAGAGTGGTTCACTAGCCTTAATTTATAAAAAATATGGTTTCTTTTCCAATATTCCTTTATCAATGCACCCTTATTGACTAAAGAGGGAGTTTCCTTCTTTCCTCTTCCTTCCTTTCTTTCTTTTCCACTAGCTAGTTTTTCTTCCTTTAGCAACTACGCCCTCTTTGATTTCCCATTATTTTCTTCTTTTCATAACTGGAATGAATTTATTAATTTTAGAAATTGTGCCCTCCTTGCTTTCCTGATGTCCCCTATTTTTCACCTTGTCATGCCTTTCTGCGCTTTCCTACTTTGTGCACTGCTTTTCTAATTTCATGCTTTTGTGTTGCTTTCTATCTTTTTCTTGATTTATAGATTTTATCCCATGTCTTTTTCCTAGTTACCATTTAATGTGGAAAATTCATTGGGTCCAGTAGCCTCATATGCCACCTTAGCCTCCTGGCACATCCACTAGGGTACAAAATTAAATATAATTATAATATATAATAATTTAACATGAAATATTTTTAATCCTATATTTAAAGTCCAATACAATGACATTATCATTAATCAAAATTAACCCCCTTCTAGGATAGAAACATTAGGGGTGATATGAGTAGAATAGTATCATGGAGACCATATGGAAGGGATATTATAGTCCTTCCTCCCCAAACTTGCTTGTCCTCAATCAAATTAAAAGACACATGATGAACATAAGCACTCCCTCCACATCCTACTTCATTATTCTAGTGCATCTTCTTCCACAACATTATCTTCAATCACAATGATGAAGAAAAATTTAGGGGGATCAGTCATGGGATGTGCATCACCACTTCCTTCATTCCTTTGAGAACCTTTCCTAATTTCTCATCCCAACAAGAAACTCCTCTCTTAACTTGAAAAATCGTATTTTCCTTCAAATGGAGAGATCCTCTGTAAGTGCATCACACCCAATGGCTCTACTAAGCTTGGTCATAACTTGGGAAAAGGACCAAACATAGGTAATCCAATTTCCTCTTTATGTAGGAACCCATATTTCTTATTTCAGAGGGAGATCAATCTCTCCAACTTTACATACAATCAAGCTATCATATAATGATTGTCCTACGCCTAAGTACACTTCAACTCCCAAATTGAGGAAATGAATCTCCAACATCCTACAACGCATCACAGAGCTACCCAAGGAAGAAAATGAAAACTCCCCAAATTGACGATTGTATGATCTTCTCATGAAATAGGGTGGAACCATAGGTTCCCTAGCTAGGCCAAAGTTCATGCATGCCAATCTAAAATAATTATAATGACAACAAAGGAATGTTTCTTTCCAAACCTTTTCCTCCAAGAGAATCTAATAGTGATGGCTAGAGTGGAAATCAATGTTGGGAATGAATCTAATCATTCATGGAATTATATGGAACATACCTAGAAATCATACTTCCATGTCTAGAAAAGCTGAACTAGAATCATAAGAAAATAATGGAACAATTACTATGGGGCACATCTCCCACCGTTGCTAAGGACACATCTCTAAATGTAAGAGAAGCATTAGAGCTTTCTCATTCACAAAATTAGACTATCAAAAGATGTGAGAGTGGTGTGCTAGCATTCATTTATAAGAAATATGGGTTCTTTTCCAATATTCCTTGATCAATTCACCCTCATTGACTGAAGAGGGAGTTTCCTTCTTTCTTCTTCCTTGCTTTCTTGCTTTTCCACTAGCTAGTTTTTCTTCCTTTAGCAAATGTTCCCTCCTTGATTTCACATTATTTTCTGATTTTCATAACTGGAATGAATTTCTTAATTTTAGAAACTATGCCCTCCTTGCTTTCCTGATGTCTTCTATTTTTCACCCTATCATGCTTTTCTGCACTTTCCTACTTTGTGCATTGCTTTTCCAGTTGTCTATTTTTGTGCTTATTTCTATCTTTTCTGTATTTATAGATTTTATCCCTTGTCTTTCTCCTAGTTACCATTTAATGGGTCCATTAGCCTCATGCACCACCTTATCCTCCTAGCACATCCACTAGGGTACAAATTAAATATAATTATAATATATAATAATTTAACATGAAATATTTTTAATCCTAAGTTTAAAGTGGCATACAATGACATTATCATTAATCAAAATTAACCGCTTTCTAGGATAGAAACATTAAGGATTATATGAGTAGCATAGTATCATTCAAACCATATGGAAGGGATATTATAGTCTTGCGTCCACAAAATTTCTTGTCCTCAATCAAATGAAAAGATACATGATGAACATAATCACTCCCTCCACACGCTACTTCAATTTTCTAGTGCATCTTCTTCCACAACATTATCTTCAATCAAAGCGATGAAGAAAAATTTAGGGGGAGAAGTCATGGGAAGCACATCACCATTTCCTTCATTCCTTTGAGAACCTTTCCTAATTTCTCATCCCAACAAGAAACTCCTCTCTTAACTTGAACAACCATATTTTCCTTCAAATGGAGAGATCCTTTAGAAGTGCATCACACCCAATGGCTCTACTAAGCTTGGTCATAACTTGGGAAAGGGCCCAAACATAGGTAATACAATTTCCTCTTTATGTAGGAACCTATCTTTCTTATTTAAGCAGGAGATCAATCTATCCAACTTTACATTCAAACAAATTGTCATATAATGATTGTCTTACGCCTAAGTACACTGCAACTCCCAAATTGAGAAAATGAATCTCCAACATCCTACAATGCATCACAGTGCTACCCAAGGAAGAAAAAGAAAACTCACCAAATTTATTGTTGTATGATCTTATCATGAAATAGGGTGTAACCATAGGTTCCATAGCTAGGCCAAAGTTCATGCTTGCAAATCTAAAATAATCATAATGACAACAAAGGAATGTTTCTTTCCAAACCTTTTCCTCCAAGAGAATATGATAGTGATTTCTAAAGTGGAAATAAATTTTGGAAATGAATCTAATAACTCATGTAATGGGATAGATCAGACCTAAATCATACTTCCATGGATAGAAAAACTGAACTAGAATCACAAGAAAATACTGGAACAATTACTATGTGGCACATCTCCCACCGGTTCTAAGGGCACATATCCAAAGCTAAGAGAAGCATTAGAGCTTCCTCATTCACAAACTTATACCATCAAAAGATGTGATAGTGGTGTGCTAGCCTTCATTTATAAACAATATGGTTTCTTTTCCAATATTACTTGATCAATGCACCCTCATTGAATGAAGAGGGAGTTTCCTTCTTTCCTCTTCCTTAATTTCTTGCTTTTCCACTGGCTAGTTTTTCTTCCTTTAGAAACTGAGCGCTCCTTGATTTCCCATGATTTTCTTCTTTTTCATAACTAGAATGAATTTCTTAATTTTAGAAAGTTTTCCCTCCTTACTTTCCTGATGTCTCCTATTTTTCACCCTGTCATGCTTTTCTGCACTTTCCTACTTTGTGCACTGCTTTTCCAGTTGTCTTCTTTTGTGTTGCTTTCTATCTTTTTATGGATTTATAGATTTTATCCCTTGTATTTCTCCCAATTACCATTTAATGTGGACAATTCATTGGGTCGATTAGCCTCATGTGCCACCTTAGCCTCCTAGCACATCCACTAGGGTACAAAATTAAATATAATTATAATATATAATAATTTAACATGAATTTTTTGTAATCCTATGTTTAAAGTGGCATACAATGACATTATCATGAATCAAAATTAACCCCCTTCTAGGATAGAAACATTAGGGGTTATATGAGTAGCATAGTATCATGTAGACCATATGGAAGGGATATTATAGTCCTCACTCCCCAAACTTGCTTGTACTCAATCAAATGAAAAGATGCATGATTAACATAAATCACTCCCTCCACATGCTACTTCAATATTCTAGTGCATCTTCTTCCACAACATTATCTTCAATCACAGCGATGAAGAAAAATTTAGGTGGAGAAGTCATGGGAAGCACGTCACTACTTCCTTTATTCCTTTGAGAACCTTTCCTAATTTCTCATCCCAACAAGAAATTCCTATCTTAACTTGAACAACCGTATTTTCCTTCAAATGGAGAGATCCTCCATAAGTGAATCATACCCAATGGATCTACTAAGCTTGGCCATAACTTGGGAAAAGGCCCAAACATAGGTAATCCAATTTCCTCTTTATGTAGGAACCCATATTTCTCATTTAAGCAGTAGATCAATCTCTCCAACTTTACATTCAAGCAAACTGGCATATAATGACTGTCCTATTCCTACGTACACTGCAACTCCCAAATTGAGAAAATGAATCTCCAACATCATACAATGCATCAGAGTGCTACCTGAGGAAGAAAATGCAAACTCACCAAATTGATTGTTGTATGATATTCTCGTGAAATAGGGTGGAACCATAGGTGCCCTAGCAAGGCCAAAGTTCATGCATGTAAATCTGAAATAATCATAATGACAATAAAGGAATGTATCTTTCCAAACATTTTCCTCCAAGAGAATCTGATAGTGATGGCTAGAGTGGAAAACAATTTTCGTTGAAGAGTTACCCTTATGCACCTCATTCTTCTTGAGATGTGTCTCTGTCCCTAATACTATTGCATAGTTCCTATATCCAGTGAAGATGAAACCAAGAATGATTCCTGGGTCCCAAATGAATATGAGATATGTAGAGTGTCTAAGAAATCCACACCAAACAATACCAAGATCCCATAGTATTTGCTGTACTTCCTCATTCTTCACTAACATATGCACCAATTTCTCATTTTGAGGAGTGCCAAGGTCCCACTATCTAGACTATATCTTCCCAAACCATATCTATGTAAGTATCTCCAATATAGCATGAAACTTCTTATATTCCTTGTGCAAACTAACACTAAGACTCACATCATTGCCATCTATTCAACATACGAGAAAATACCATGTCCTCTAGGAATCATCTAGGATCCATGGATTCCCATGCAATTGCCCATAAAATGTGTGTGATGAACCATACCCATTTCCACTGATGCAATCATAAAACTCACCTTTGGGGCTGCTCATTTCCAACTTGTCTACACTCACCTAGCCAATGGAGGAATCCAAACTTTAACTTATTTATCCAAATGGAAAGCATGTAGCTTCCCTGTGTGTAGGGTATGCTCTATCCAAAGAGCTTAAATTTGTATCTCTACTTCCAATCAAGTGGCTCAAAAGTAAATCCTATGCATAATTATGCATGATGGAGACATGAGATAGATTCATCTACTACTACTTAACAAATTGGTAAGGGATTGGTTCTCTCTTGAAACCCCGTGGTTTGATCGCCAAGTCATCAACATAAAAAGGTGGAGCCTCCTGCTCCTCATGTGGCACCAATAGAAAGTATACCCTTACCCAATACTCATCTCTATATGTCATTACTACCATATGTATGTGAGATGAGGAACAATGAACCAACATTTTGCAATAACCCTCTATTAATCTTGTGGATGGCTCAACTACAATGAGATCAGGCGCCTCCTCCAAAACTGTGCAACAACCTTCTTGAGGAAAATCATAACCTATTTAACAATGTATATATACTTTTCCTTTGTCTTCCTTGAATTCAAA
Source organism: Pseudotsuga menziesii (assembly GCA_001517045.1). Lineage (NCBI taxonomy): Eukaryota > Viridiplantae > Streptophyta > Pinopsida > Pinales > Pinaceae > Pseudotsuga > Pseudotsuga menziesii. The sequence goes on from LPNX010061308.1 coordinate 1,002,171, forward strand.
CTCTCAAGAACATGTCAATCTGAATGTGTTTCATCTACCACCATCACATTAAGTTCCTCCTTTGGTTCACAATGAAATCAACCATATGAAAATAATTGTCTAGAATGGAGGTGTAGGATGTATTTTCGAACTTCCCATGAAGCTGCTCATTATGATTCTTAGACTCTTGAAGTGCACTAAGATTAATATTTAAAGAATCGTGGGTGGATTCCAACTCACAAGTTATATTGTCTATTTCTTCTGCATCCCTTAGAGATGCATCATGATACATCTTCACAAGCTCCATCAAATGATCTCTATCAGAAATAAAATGCAAGAAGTTACCTTTGATAGTTGTCATTTCTTTATGAAGGGCTTCCAATATTCAAAAGAATTTGATTCTTCCATTGAGGCAATTCTCTAACAGGAATTTGACACTAATGCCATAGTGTCATGTAGAATGCTGAAGGCCTCACTGATCCTCCTTTCACTCATATTCAAAGGCCATGAAATTGAGTGGGATATTGAGGAAAAACATCATATTATTATTTATTTGGATCAACTTCATGATGAATCTCAGGTGTTGATTGAGGGGATGATACTTTTTCTTCTTGTTTTTTACTGCAAATACCTTATAGTGACTTGCACTCCTATTCATGAAATTTTATTTATGTTTTCCCACCTATAATAATGGGTGGTTCATGGTTCCTCAAAGATGATAGTGAGATTCAAATTCTCACTCATTACAAATATTCCCTCATTGTGACATAAGGGAACACAAAGATATGGACTATGTTCATCCCCTTTCATGATTTCTTCCTCCAATTTCTCTAGTTCACACCCAATTGGTGTGGGCTTGTTTTCCACTTCATTATGAAGTTTAGAAGGTGATCTCAGATATTATCTATATTATTATTTTGGATATGATCCAAAATATTTCTTAACACCATTGGAAACATCCTCCTCCTTTACAATTATTCAGAGATCACCAACAAAGAAACTAGAAGTGATTTTACCTCCTACACTACCAACAACTAGATGTTGAACTGCTAGGTCTTTAGCTTCACATGGATCGTCTTCATATTATTATTGGAGTAATGGGGAGAAAGAAATATATTCTTGATCATATTATTTCAAGAAACTTGAGGTTTCTCCATATTTAATGGTAATATGATCATCACTTGTGGATACTCTTCTTGAAGATAAACCAAAGAACCCCATAATGCTTGAATTTGCGGAGGACTCTGACAGAGCTTCACCTTTGGTGGTTTCCTCTTGTTCACTTTTGGATGAGGTGGAAAAACATGGTCTACCCATGATAAATTTCTAGTATCAAATGAGTTCTCATCCATATATTGTGCCCAAAATCCATGTTGGCATTGAAAGTAAAATTTGAATGGAAGATCCTTTCTCTTCCCTCAAAAAGGGATATTCTACATAGTGATGAGACATATTCACCACTCCTTCCTTCCTCCTTAATAAATTATATTTTGATCTATACTTTGTTGATTTATCCCATTGATATTCATTTTAGATTGGATCACCAAGGAAACCATGTTCATCCCTTGTTAAGCCTACATAAATATAGATGACGTCTTCATCAACACATGATTCTTCTACATTTTCCCATTTGAATTCATCACTAGATGGTGTTAGTATCATGGCTACATATTTATTCAATATAAGATATAACTTTCCACTAGTGCTTTGATACTAGTGTAATGAACATAAGGAATTTTAAGGATCACTAACTCAAGTAGAGAACCAAGATCAAGGTTCAATCCATTAAATAAACAAAACTAAGTGTTAGAAATGAAACTAGAATTACCTGAATCAATATCAATACATAGTGGGGCTTCTCACACTTCACAAAGGTTTAGGTAATGGCTCTGAAAAAAATTACAGGTCTACAAAATATATTAGAGCCACACCAATTCAAAATCCATAGAAAGAATCATATTCATAATGTTCTGGGACCATTTATGTTTTGAACATCAATAAGGTTGAAGTATACTCCAAGGATCCTAAGAGACCCATTATATGAAAACTAGATCCCTAATCTTATCAAGGTTTGAATCTAGAGGTTCAGAGACAATTGGGATTGATTTGGGGGTCAAACTAGCAAGACTAGTTTATGGGACAACTCAACCAGTTATTTTTCATAATTTTACAAACATGGTCAACGAGTCACGAATTTTTTATTTAAGGATTGTAATCAATTGAACTAGTGAGTTGTTAGGGACCTACAACAACTAATGGATTCAAATTTGGGTCCATAGGAATCTTATAATATAAATACAACAAAACTAGTCAATAATTTAGGCATAATGAGCTAGTCTTGGAAATGGAGACTCCCAAACTTCCTCAGAGGCCCACGAACTTGAAACAAGAAATGTAGTAGAGATAATAAAAATTAAAAAGGATATAATGAAGCATTTAATACTATATTTACAAAAAAAATCAACAATGTATATGATCTTCCAATTACAGAAAAATTCAACTCTAGGATTCTTACAACATAGGGTTGTGAATCCTTTAGTAAAAGAAGGTAAGAAGAGGTGGAAATACTTGATCAGACCCAAGGATGAATTGTTATTAACATGTCACTCAAATTAATAATTAGAGAAAATTATATCTCTCCCAGAAGACTGCAACCATCGTACTTCTCTCTTTCCAGTTGAAAAACACCTCCATATCTACCACAAGTTGCACAGTTCTTAGCATCAACTTCGGAGTCTTGAATCCTTCATCGAATGGGATAGATCATACATGAAAATAAGAATTACATGGATGCATATCCTGAACTGGAATAAGAATAAAATACTGGAACGGTTACTATGGGGCACATCTCCTACAGTTAGCTAAGGGCACATCTCCAAAGCCTAGAGAAGCATCAAAGCTTTCTCATTCACAAACTTAGAATGTAAAAAGATGTGAGAGTGGTGAAATAGCCTTCATTTATAGAAAATATGGCTTCTTGTACAATATTAATTGACCAATGTTCCCTCATTGACTAAAGATGAAGTTTCTTTCTTTCCTCTTCCTTTCTTTCCTGCTTTTCCACTGACTAGCTTTTCTTAGTTTAGCAATTGTGCCCTCCTTGTTTTCTTGTTGTTTTTTATTTTTCATAACTGAAATGCATTTATTCCTTTTAGAAACTATGCCCTCCTATTATTGGATAAATCTACTCAAGAAGACTCAATCCGGATCTCCCTAGTCCAAGTGGATCTAGAAAAAATCAAGTACACAATACATCCTACTTTCCTAGATCGAATAGAAATGCAAGTTAACAGATAGATCACTTACCCAAAGTATGCAAATCCTCTTCTCTCTTTGTTGATCCAAGCTCTAGAGCGTTCAAATACTCAGTTGCAAAACCCTATAAATAAAGTGGAAACAAGAAAATAGTACATGTGTATACAAACATGAATTGATCTAAGCTAACAGTTAAGGAAGAAATCTCTAAACATTATCAACACAATAACATTTATGGAAAGAAATTTGTATTAATGTAATCAAGGAGATACATAGAATTACATAGAAGGTAGGAATGTCACAACCTAATCCTTGATGGTGCAACCTTCCATCCAACAATCCAAGGCAAGCCTCCAAGAAAGATAATAGCATCCCAAAGGATGATCGAGATCACCTAGAAATTTCACCAGCATAAGAGTACCATTGTCCTTCATCCTTAACAATGGAGAGAGGGTTCAATTTATAAGGCTAAAGGGATAGAGTAGTTTGAGGATTAGGAGGATGGATCTAAGGGATCTTCCCCATTTGTTAGGAAACTAAATTCCACCTCACCTAGAATATAGGGAAAGTCCTCCACTTCATCCACCTTCGAGAAGGGCCTCGAAGCTTCGTTTTTTTCCCTCAAAACACCACTGATGTGCCTAGCAGTAGGAGATAGAGCATCGATGCACCTTGCATAAGGGGAAAGAGTGCCACCACTTAGCATGAAGGGAAAGAGCATATGTGCACCTTTTCTTAGGAGAAAGAGAGCCACTGGTGCACCTAGCATGAAGGGGAAAAGCGTCGGCCTATCTAGAGAGGGTAAAAAGGGTAGGAACAACCTCAAATCAACCCAGTTTAGTAGAGAGAACTTTAGGGATTAGGAATAGGGTTAACATATGGCTCAACTTGTTGATATTTTGGTGTAACACCTCCTTTCTTTCCTGATGTTTCCTTCTTTTCATATTGTCATGCTTTTTTGTCTTTTCCTGCTTTGTGCACTACTTTTCTGGATGATTGCTTTTGTGCTGCTTTCTATCTTTTAATGGATTTATATATTTTCTCCCCTATGTTCCTCCAAGTTACAATTTAATGTGGATAAGTTATTGGTGTCCATTAGCTTCATGCGTCACCTTATCCTCCTAGCACATCCACTCAGGCATAAATTTGAATATAATTCTAATATATAATAATTTAACATAAAATATTTTTAATAAAATGTTTAAAGTGGCATACAATGACATTATTATTAATCAGAATTAATCCCGTTCTAGGCTAGAAACATTAGGGGTTATATGAGTAGCATAGTATCATGTAGACCATATGGAAGGGACATTACATAAAACTTATCTCTTATCTTCTAAATGTTTTTCAAATCACACAACAATATTAGTAAATTATTCATGATAAATATGCATATGAAACAACCTTAGAAGCCAGCCATTTACCATTAGATTATAAGTTAAAATTTAGATTCACAAGTACACAAAGCGTGTATGGAAGAGTACTCTTCATATATACATAAAAATGAATTTACAAGTGCATACCAACAACTTATCACAAGTTGGTACACGGTATTCCTTTAATATTATCATGAAATGGTACATCATAGTATTTTAAGCTTATCACATGATGTTACATGGAATTTTTTTCAGTATCATGAACCTTGTAAAATAGCATTGTCACAATCCCAAAAGAGATTATCATGAAGGATGAACCTTAATTTCCTTTCCCTGTAGGTTAACTTATTTTGCAACCTCAACACAATTTTCTCTCTCATAAACCTGCATCACAACTCGCTAGATGCATTGTATCTCACTCCAACTTGCATCGATGGCATGCCTCGACTCTACAACATATTGCCTCCCGCCATTGAGATGCATCTTGCTGCATTAGTGGTTGTGCCACCCTCTGTATGTATAGAAAAATAGGACTTCGATAGGTTTCTAGAGTGAAATCTATTTGGATTATCTTTCCCTCCTCTTTGTTTGGATCTTGTTGAAGTTCGACAACCATGGGGATCCTTTCTCATCCTCTTTCTAGTATCCCCTCATCTCCCCATTATCTTCTTTGTTATATAAATGAATCTTTTAGTAATGGGTGAGGGGAGGAGGAATTGATAGTAGGTAGATGTTGGAGAAATTTTGGCTAGGGTGTTAGACTCTTTATTCCCATTCTTCCAAGACAAGTATGACAAGTTTGATCAAGAGGAATCCATTAATAGGGATCTTTCTTCTTTTTCATAATACAATGATGCATTTCCTTTCTCATATCTGATTGTTAATATCATTTATAGTGAATTTCCTTGGTCACTTAGATGAGTCAATTTGTTTCTAGTACAATCCAATTGTTATTTTTTTGTGGTCAATATCCTACAGGTTCTTCGTTCAAGAAGTTGAATTGTATCAACTCAAGGATAGTGTGGACAAAGCCTGTCCAAGAGGTAAGACTTCCCTTATTTTTCTCTCATCAATACTTGATTAATTTAGGTAAAGGTGTGCATGCATTGTCTTGTTCTAGATTCAAACCATTTGAACTAGGGAGGTCCACTTTTGTCTGCACTCTTAGGCTCACCCGCTAACAAAATTGGTGACTCCACTAGGGACAAGCTCCCTAGATCCTTATTTATTTTCCTTAGTGTTCTCTTATACCTTGTCACTTTTTTTTGTTGTTGAAACTGGTCTTCCTGATTCACTAGATGATCTAGGTCAACTCTAAAACCTTAAGTCCATTCAGATCCTTTGAGTTCACGACTCATTTAACCTTGTTTTTTTTAAACAAAAACTTCTCAGTTTGCATTGACACACTCTTTACACATAAATAGAGTTCCAAAAATGCACATAGTAACTTAATACACTCGTGTATACCTTGATAGACGCATTGTGTTACACAATAGATCACGGTGCCCTACAAAATTGGACTAAAATGTTGGTATCTGAAAAAAGGAATTTTTCCGATGGAGTATGACAAGTGAATCATTGTGCATGAAGGACATGGGTATTTATGAAAATAAGGTCTAGAAAATATGGAAAGAGTGAGTTGAAATGTTCCAAGATGATAGTGAGACTAATGAATAGGGTGGCCACCTAAGGAGTGGTAGAATATTCTAGTCGAATAAGAGGAGAAGGACTATCGGACAAGGAGAGATACTTGCAGTGTGAATGGAAGAGGGGACTAAAAGTTGGTGCCACATCTTGATGGGGATTCTTGCAACAAGGACAAAGAGTATCGAATTATTTATGAAGATAAGGAATGGGTGCCATATCCACACCATACCCAATACTACGAAATACCTATGACTCCGCCCACATCTCTGATATCAGTGGTAATACTTAAAAGTGCATTAAAGTGTTTCTTGTCGAATCAAAGTAATAGTAATAGTCAAGATAGTGGTAAAAAATTTCCTACTAGTGGTCCATCTAATTAAGGTTCATCAGTACTCCAAAGGCATAAAATGGATGGGGCGACATGAATTTTCCTATATTTAATGGAAACGGGTTGGAATACCCTCAGAAACACTAGTTTTTGTTTGAAGTCACCTGGACTATGTGACAAGTATAGGATGTGGTGGTAAAACAGGCCCAAATGATCATGACCTTTAGGGGTCATGCTCTGTATTGGTATATGAATTTCTCTGTAGTTCCTTCTTGAATCCCTCAAAAGTCATTAGATCAGATACGAACTGGGTTAATAGATGAATTTAAGAAACCAAAATCAAAGTCACATTGTATTACAGAGTTGAAGGAGATTAAGCAATCGGTGGGTGAAGTTGTTGGGAATTTCAACCAAAGATTCAAGACCCTGATGGCTAAGGTAAGTTTTCAAATGTCTGATGTTCAACATAAAGAGTGGTGTATTGTTGCATTATCACCCCATATATAGTTTCCCTTAATTTAGTAGAATATAGTATCCCATATAGAAGCTTTAAAGATTGCAATAAAATTAAAAGCCTCAGCAGTTCAAGAAACTAGTGCAAGAATGGCACAAATCCAATCACAACTAGCTAATATTTTGTTGTAGATCCATTATATCAAGAAGGGAAAGTATATTAATGAATAAATATGGTGTATGAGGTGTAAAATAGAAGGACATCATAAGGAATCATGCCTAGCCTTTCTAGATTACCTTGCTTTGGGTGATCCAAATCCATTAAGTTCACAAGGGGTGCCATGGTGTAGATTCTGTCAAACCGTGAGGACGTCATTCATAAGAATGTTTGTGTTTACAGAAGATATTAAGTGGACCTACAATTATTTATTGTAAATTTTGTTGATCTATTGACCATGATGAAAAGGAATGCAAGACGCACCAATTTCTATAGGAAAAGACAATGGATAGATATTTAATGAAGAATAATGAGAAAATGAAAGCTGAGAGATCACATGTGTTGTTCCCTCAACACAGGGGGTGGTACCTTTGGAGGTAAAGGAAAAGGAGGAGTATTTTGTCAAGGAAGAGGACATATCATCTGCTATAATTATGGACAACCGGAACACTATGCCCAAGATTATACAAGTCCTACATTGATGTGTTCATATGTAAAGTGCTCGATCAAAATATCGAGGAATTCCCACAACTTCTTTCTAAATGGAAAGCCAAGGTCACTAGGAATCAGAACCAACTCTTTAATTCAAATCAAAATGTTGAGAATATTTCAGCTGAGCCCTGAGACAAACTACCAATTGTTGTTGCGTTAACCAGGGGATGTGCTGCAACTAGAGATGATAAAGGAATACCATGGAAAAATATGAGAATATGACCTACAACACAAAAAAGTACTAGTTGATGTCCACAAAGAAAAGGGGTATTATTAGATGCATGAAATGCATTTGTGGTTAGGAAATGTATCTCGACAACTATTACTCTTTCGGTATTCAACGAAGGTCCATTCATCAAGATGCCACCGAGTTTTGGCTGGTCAATTCCAAAGAAGTCACTAGAACATGTAAACATTCTGAATAATTTCTTGAAACATTATTTATCCCTTGTTAAATATGAAGGTTCTATAGAAGAGATATCAGCTCTAATAGAAGAACCCAAGAGAGATCTTCGACAAGAGAATAATATCAATCATATTCATAAAAGACAGAATATTGGTTGAGAACTATGCATGAATTCTCAAATAGGCGATAGGGATATGGATTTTATTATTCTGTGACTTGGGTCATATGTCAACATTAAAAAAAAACATGGGAAAGCACGGGGAATCCCAAGTTAGTGTGGTCACCTATTCAACTAATATTAGCTAACCAATTGAAGGTTCTTCCTATCAGTCGATTATCATAGGTTCCTATCGAGGTGGAAGGGCTCCAAACCCATGCATACTTTTAGGTAATAGATATCGTTGACGATACAAATCCTTATTTGGCACTCCTGGGGATCGGCTGGGCTATTGGGCACAAGGATATCATTTATTTAAAAATAGTATCCTATTATTTGAAGATTCAGAGATGCGGGTAGTTTCTCCAATTGAACCTTTGGAATTTCAGTGATATATCAAACCATTAAGAGGTGAGTACCATGAAGATAATTTGGATAATATTTATAATATATCATCTATTATGGATGATCATATAAATCCTAAAACTGATGGTAGATTGAGTTGTCAGAGTTCTAATTTATGTTCATCAGATTCAAGGAAATCATTGGAAAAGTGGAAGAACCAGTTGCATTAAGTGTCGATGAAGAAACACACAAGAATTACAAAATACTTGATATGGGTGGGTCCCTAAGTATTTGATATTCCTACATATGAAGGATTGCATAATTTGGACACGTTTTTGACAGAATTTGAAGATAAGATATTGGAAACCCAACAATTTATAGCTCTTGATGTGGCCCTGAAACCTCCACCAACAAGATGGAGGGCTTCCCATAAAATGTCCATCTCAAAATGGCCTCAATGTCAAAGGCTGCTAGAAATCCAGCTTAGCGAGAATACTCTTTATGTTGGTAATAAGTATACTGTATTGACGAGTCATGTCGACCATCTTGATAATTGTTGTTTGACATGGAGTTCGATGCCCAAGGAATAATGGGTACATTTTTTTATACATGCTTTGGACATGATACCAAGAAATTGGTATACATCAGTCGAACTACAATGGGGAACTGTAGATTGGGAAGAATTGGCTAATAGCTTCAAACACACTTTTATCTTTGTGGATGAAATTACATCGATGGATGTTTCCTCACAAGTTATTAATTCCAATATTTTTAGGAAGTTTCTATTCCAGTTTCAAGCCTACCAAAATGGAATGCAACAGTTCAGAGTCTCATGGACTTTTATAATATATTAGGGAACCTAAAGATGATGATCCATGAGAAATTCACATCCCCAGATCTGTATGTAGTCGAACATTAAAGGAACCGGGTCTATCATCTCACAAGTTTTGAAAGTCCCTTCAAATAAAAAAGTGAATATTGGCTCTCCTGAAAATCCCAAGTTTTCCAGTGGTTTTCCAAAATTGGGGATTACTGGGATGATGAGACTATTGGGAAAATTGCTAATTTATTACATGAATTCCAAGACCCGTTCCCAACTTTTTTTATGGAAATGAAAGGAATTGTTGGGGACCTGGGTGAAATGAAGACTCCTCTAAAACATGATGCAAACCCTGTCAAGAAGTGACCATATAGATTGAATCCAAGATACAAAGAGAAGGTTAAGGAATATATAGACATAATGCTAGATGTAGGAATTATTGAACCTGTCGAAGAATCAAAGTGGATCAACCCAAGGGTTGTATAGGATAAGAAAATTGGTAAATTCCATATTTGTGTTGGCTTGAGGAAATTGAATCATGCTTGTTGCATGATCCTTTTCCTACACCTTTTACAGATGAGTTCTTGGAGATTGTAGGGGACAAGAGGTATATTAATTTACTGATGGATTCTATAGGTATCATCAAATAAATATTGCAAAATAGGATTGACTTAAGACCACCTTCATGACAGAGTGGGGTTGTTTCCAGTACATGGTCATTCCATTTGGACTTAAGAATGTTGTAACTATTTTTTCTAGGATAGTGGCAGTTTCTTTCAAATATTTTATTCATAAATTCCTAGAAGTCTACTTTAATGACTAGATAATATATGGGTTGATTAAGGTCCATATTGAGAGTCTTCAGGTTATGCTTGAACGTTGCAAACAATTTCAAATTTCTGTAAATTTGAAGTAGTGCATTTTTTGTGCTTCGTTTGATATTTTATTAGGTTGTGTAGTATGCAAAGAAGGAATACTGATGGGACTTGTGAAAATTTAAATCATTGTCAATCTACCATGACCTTCGTTGGTTAAACAATTGAGGACTATATTGGGTCATACTAGTTATTATTCAAATTTTATAAGAGGTTATGTGGAGATTACGACTCCAATGGAAAATTTGTTGAATAAATATGTCAAATTCTAATGGAATGAGGAATTTCAAAAGAGTATTGATGTTCTTAAAGAGAAAATGGTTTTAGCACCTATTCTGGTATTCCATGACTGGCAAAAATAATTTCATGTGCATGTCGATGCATCATCTGTCGTGTTAGGATAATTACTTACAAAACTAGGTGAGGGATCTATTAATCACCTCATTGCATTTTCTAGTAGAAATTTATTGACTGTGGAGAAAAATTATATGAAAATCGAATTGGAGGGACTTGCTATGGTATATGCAGTCCAAAAAATTTGATGTTATTTATTAGGTGGAAATTTTAAGATGTTTATAAATCATTCTTCCTTAAAATACCTAGTCAATATTCCAATGACGGGGGGGACATTTGTCGATGGATCCACCTTTTCTAAGAGTTTGACTTTGAAATTGTTGTAAAAATAGGTAGGTTGAATGCGGGTCCCGACCGTCTCTCAAGGTTAGAAAATAGGGAAGAACCCACCAATTTAGACAATAATATCACCAATGCACAACTATTCTTAGTGAAAATGGTTGATGATTATTATAGAGACATTGTTCATTTCTTGACTACAGGAAGGGCATCAAAAGTATTTAATACAACGCAAAAAAAAAACAATTGCATGGGTTGTAAAATCTACATATTTTCATCTTATTGTTGGACACTGATATAAGATGGGCCCAAATGAGATACTATGTCGCTATGTCTTGGAACATGAGAGATCAATAGTGCTACTCAAAGCTCATACCGGAGTGGCGGGGAGACACTATGTAGGGAAAGTGACAGTGTGAAACATTCTACAGGCGGTATTATGGTGGTCTACACTCCATTTAGATGTGTTTGACTACTGTCGGAGTTATCATATATGCCAATGCACAAGGAAACCATCCCAACGAGATGAAATGCCATTGGTACGACAAATTACTTTGCAGGAATTTGATAAGTGGATTGTCGATTTTGTGGGTCTTATTAATCAACCAGGAAAAAAAATAGGTCCTCGGTATATAATTAGCATGACGGATTATTTAACTAGATGGGATGAAGCATCACCAATTAAATATTGTACTGCATTGATTACTGCTAGGTTTTTGTTCAACCATGTGGTAACCAGGTTTAGCTATCAAAAAATTCTAGTAAGCAACTAGGATACACACTTTGTTCATAGAGTGATGGAGAAAATAACTGAAGAATTTTAGATCCAGAAGAGGAAGGAAACACTATATCATCCGTAGGAAAATGGAATTATTGAATCTTTTAATAATATTTTTGAACACACACTTATCAATATTTGCAACATGAGTCATGATGACTAGGATCACAAAATACTTGCAGTATTATGGGATTAACACATGATATGTAAGAAACTTACGAGAAATACTCCCTTTCGATTAGTTTATCGATAGGAGGTTTTCATGCCTATGGAATATATTGGACCTATCTTAAGAATAGGTGCAATTATTGAGATGACAGATGTGGGTGCAATTAATGAAAGATTGTCTTAGTTACTACAGTTCGAGGAAGATCACTTCATTATGGGTTACCACCAACGAGTCGAGAAGGAATGAGAGAAGGAGTTGCATGATTGACATATTAAGTTCAAGTAATTAAATTGTAGAAATTTGTTTCTTCTTTATGACAATATGTTTTTAAAACATCCTAGTAAGGTTTGAACACATTGGATGGGACCATATGTTGTCAATTATGTTACAAATGGGGGTGCAATTAAGTTGTAGAAATTAGATGGTACACCCCTTGAAGGTTTAGTAAATGGAAATCGGCTAAAACCTTATCAAGATAGTCGTACTTCTCTCAGCTGAGTTTGAAAAAAGAAAAAGAAAAAATTGGTTGCCGAAGTTTTGTATATAGGTCGTGATTTTTCTATTGAAGTCTTGTATATTTATTGTAGTTTGGGTGTCACATTCCAAGTTATCTATCTATTACAGTTAGTTTTGTGTCATAGTGGGATTTGGCATCATGATTTTCTGTCAAATCCATAATTAATGCATGAGGATATATTCTTTTATGGAAAGTGGAGTAGTGGATTTAATGGCGCTTTGTCATAAATGACAAAAAATATTTTCGCATGTGAAGGGATTAGCCGCCATTTTTTTTAGTTAATTACAGATCAATTTATAATAACTAACCACATGGTCAGACCGATATGCCGCATGTGTAGATATATTTCAACACCAAAATGTCTTCAATTGTCTCATTGTGTCGAGCGTGAAGTGTATTGAGAAACATAGTCGTTTGTATCTAACTAATCTTTTTTTAATTTTCCACCATGGAGATCCTTGTGTTAAGCTCTAGCACTCTTCGGGCTCTAACTATAGAAATATTTCCTGTGATACCTATATTCAAGGAGGAACCAGATGTTGTGTCGTAGTTGATCCTTATGAATCCACCAAGAAATAAACGCATGTCTGGTCGAGCAGTTCTTCAAGAGAAAATATTTAAATCCATCCATGATTTTGAGGATTCTAGGTCCGGTTCAATGACCATACTATAGTGATATATTCCACGTCGAAATGATGATGCTCCCTATGTAGTCATTTGAAATAATGTCAAATATCCGTTCATAAATCCATCCATCCCAAACGGAGTTCATGTGATGACATAGATTATGGATAAATTGAAGAAATTGGCATTCTCTCCTCATGACTTGGAGAAGTTCCTCGAACTTCACATGTCAAAGTATATGACATTGATGCAACTAGTGGAAGGAGGGCCTATTTAGTTGGTGCCCATGGTCTGGGCTCATGGTTTAGATAATTTGGGTATTCTATTGTTGTTGTACATGTGCCATTTTGGTCGAACTACTGAAGTTAACACATTCTTGAAGCAACTAATGGTTTTTTCTCATGGGGGTGTCTTTTTTTAGATACATGAATCTCTATTGATGTCAAACTAATAGATAATATTATAGGCTTACTGAAGGTAGGAGTTGATCCAACACCATTCTTTACTAGTAAGGAGAAAGACAAAATCCTTGTTTATCGGATGAAGGAAAACTATAATCTTACACGGGATGAAATAGGCTTTGATATAACCTCCATTAATAATCAAGGTGATAGATTCACAGCTAAAGTTTTTTTGAGTAAGCTACTATGGAAAATGTGACTGAACTAGTGCACTGTTGATACCATTGTTGCAGCAAAGAAAGGTGTTATGGGAGTTCAAATGAATTGACAAACATTCCTATTGAATGAGTTATTGGACAATGTCATCGATGCGCATGAGTGAGGTACACCCATTACTTATTCTTGGCTTCTCATTTTAAATGTCTTTTGTCGCATGGGAAGAACCAGCAAATTACCAAGGTATGGAAATGAATGCTCTGTTTCGAGGGGCACAGCATCAAAATATGTGGTTCGATGATAATTAGTGGCGATGACATGAGAATAATATTGAATTACATATGCATGTTCATGCATTGAGGACACAACAGTCGTAGGAATTTTGCAACATCATAAGGTCTAGGTCGTGCCCAAAGAACTTGATTTGGGCACAATGGAGCTCAACAATATGGTACATGACATTGGTTATGTCGGGTTAGACATGTCTGTTCTACCCATGTCTATGCTGCACAGCATTCAGTAGGAAGCAATTTGAATAAATCAAGGCATAAGAGCATAGGGTGTGTGAGAAACTAAAGTAGTTGAAAAACATCATGTATTCATTGCAAAGTTAGCTAGAGGATAAATAAAAGCAAGCATAGAAGTGGCAATAGAATAAAAAATGACTGGAGCAAGTTGTTTCTCTTTCCTGTTAGGAAATTCTAGAGGTTGGGGTTGTGCCTGACATGATTGTTGAATCTTGTGTATTCAAATTAGGGGAAGTTGATAGTGACTTCTGCCATAAGATTGCAAAGTTAGAATCCAAGATTCTTCCCAACACACTCCCTCAGAAGTACTAGAAGAGCGATGAAAGGATGTTGAAGGGGATATACGATAGATTCAAGAGGATGAAGTACTTTTTGCTAAGGCATATGAGCAAGTGTCCCATTCCTAGGAGGCCTTGATGGATGATGTGGAGCTGCAAGAAATAAAAAAGAAACTTCATGCAACAAATTCAAGTCTGGTCGGTCTGCAAAACTCATTGAAAACCTTATCACCAGTCAAGAAGATGAGTAAGGATGTTGAGCTCAAAATTGCAGCTGTAGGTCACCAAACATCAGACACGGCAACAAAAAATAATCGATTGTGTCACAGATCTTCAAGCTAAAGCACATAAGATAACTACATCCATTCATCCAATCCATATTTAATTTAAGCAAGTTGTATATACAATTGTGGTTGATGTTCTAGAACATCTCAGTTCTAAAATACTTGCGCAAGTTGTTGAGGTTAAAGCAGATGTCCAATGACAAACCATGGGAATGATGAATATTCTTTATTTTCAAACTAAGTTGAACACATTAGATGTTTCCATATGAAGTGGCTTGGGATGGGCCACATGTGAGTTTGGGGGGGGCTATTTTCCCTAGGGATCCTTGCCGAGGTGTGAACATGATTGTGATGGAACAAATGTTGAAATGACCAACTCTGAAATTTTGGGCAGTTTTGTGGGAAAAATAATTGTATTGACAAAGTTTGATGGTATATTTGGTGAGTTATTTAGAAGGGTTGTCCACTTTTGGGTAGTGGGAACAGGATGTAAATGTGGCTACTAGATCCTATAAAAATGTAAAGGGTTGGTAATTTTTGGTTTCAGAGAAAAATAGTTTTTTGGGGGGCCAAGTTTTGGAGAGAAAGAGTATGTAATGTTGTTAGACTGATGTGTACTATATGCGAAAGATGAATAGTAGTCACTATTCTACTGTCGATTCACAAGTTGTGTGCATGAACTCAATGTAATGGGGATTGTGGATGAATGTCTACAATTTTTGTGCACAGACCAAAGCGTTCGAGATACGACTCTTGCTAATTAACAAGTGCTTCTGTGGTTTTTCCTGTATGGGTTTATACGTTAAATTTTATGTGTCAAACAGTGCATGATAATTTTGTGTGATGTTTTTTTTTGTTTATTTCTTTGACTTATGATCATATGTTAACCTCTGAATAAGTAATTAAATTGACAAGGATTTAATGGATTCTATGAATATGTCTTCAGTTTGTGCATGGGTTGTAATATTCTATTGTAATAGTTATGTGTCAATGACCTTTATGTCAATTTTTATCATGAGAAGGTCCCCTTTACCATTGTAGAAACCTGGTTCCTACAACCCCTATAGGTATCTCGGGTGAGACCTCACTTGCTTCACAGGAGTTGCCGAAGAGTTTAAGCCCTGTCGGGTTGGTACCTTTGGTTTTTGTTGGTCAGATTGAAAGTTGAACCTAGGTTAGTCGAGAAAGAGAAAACATGTGTCTCATCATAGCATCCATCAGTAGATTCTCTTAGATCCAACTTCACAATAGAATGTATATTCAGATGATATTCAATGGTTCTTATCCTCCTTGTTCAATCTAGAACAACATGCTTCCTCATGCGCCACTTCCTAGGAAAATGTTCTTTTGTCTTCTTACTGGTCTATTTGGGATCTTCTTAGGTTTCTCCTTGCTCTTCATATTCTTATTTAACTAAAGTACTAGGTGGATCTTGGTCCTCCTCCTTTCCTGTGGATGGATTTGGGAGAACAACCACATCCTTCTCATCCCCTTCGGTTTCATTTGGTAGAAACCATCTAGGCACTTCTTTGCACACCTTATCCACCATTTTCACAATCCTCTCTTTTCTTTCTCTATAATAGGGGTAACAAAATAATATTTGGATCTCTTTAGTGCATTACTATCAAAAATATAGATGCTCTTGAATATCCCACTAATACACAGGAGCAAAATTGTGATGGTTTTTCATTGCTATTCCCACGTTTTATCATCTCACTTGCGACATTTTGTGGCACTTATTGCGTGGATATATTGATGAACTTTCTAAGTCGTCAATATAGAGATGAAAACTGGACACCATGTGTCTTCTATACGGTGGCCTTGAAATTTATTTTTTAGCATTCATTTTCTATGTTTCCTCGCTCTATCGACACAGTTTCCGTCCCTATAACGATGAAAATATGGCCAAAACTGCTACACAAAATCTAGTTTCGATGAAAAATCGTAGAACATGTTCGACGATCATGTGTCTCTCTATCGACGAATTCTGGAATTTGAACAGAAAATTCTTCCATGTATTCATCACTCTATCGACACAGTTTCTGTCCCTATAACGACGAAAATATGGCAAAAAAATTGCCAGCTTTTTTGGTTTCCACGCAAAACCATGGATCATGTTCAACGAAATTTTGTCTCTCGATTGACGAATTTTGGAATTTGAACAAAAATTTCTTCCACACGTTCTTCACTCTATCGATCAATTTGTCATCCCTAGAATGACGAAAATATGGCCAAAAACTACTAGACAAAATCTAGTTTCCATGTAAAACCATGGAACATATTTGATGAACATTAGTCACTCTATCGATGAATTCTTGAATTTGAATAGAAATTTCTTCCACGCAAAATCGTGGAAAACCAAACACTTTCGACAAAATCTGCAATTTGAATGGTAATTATTCCATGAAACTACATCTCTATAGCGATGGTATTCCTAGAAAGCCACCCCGGGTTTCAACGGTTTTGCAGTACCCATGACGAAAGTTGGTCGATATTGAGACGAAACCTGGAGGTTTCAAAAAAAAATTGAAAAATCGTGGAAAGGCACCTTCCTTTTGTACGGTTTTGGATCTTCAATACGTGCTTGTGAACAAATACATACTATATTTTAAAGACAAATAAATGGATAAAATATAACACAAGAAAGGTGATTTATAGAAAATAAATATATCAGGAAATTAACATATGGAAAAAAACATATTGAAGTAAAAGGAAAAAAAATAAATGGGAAGTTCGGAGGGGGAGGTCAAAAAGTGTTAACTGACTCTAAAAAATAAGGCATAATGATTTAAAAATCACCCAAAATTACCCAAAGTGCCCCTAAGAACCCTAATTATTGCCTCAAAAATAGTTTTTTGATTAGGATGCACAAATTCATAATAATTGGCTAAAATACATAATTAGAGGCTAAAGTGGCACCTCTTAGAGTGGATTCTATGACAAGGTAGGAGGGTACGTCTATAAAAATACCATCGATAAAATAAGTTGTAACCACCACAGGGATCATATAAACATTAATTAAATTATATTCTAGGCACCACTGAGAGCTGGTTTCTATGATAAGGTAGGGGGGTACATCTATAAAAATACCATCAATAAAATATGTAGGCACCACTGGGCTTGGATTAACTTATTGTGATCCGAAATTAGGTTAATCCCATTGGGGCTTAAAGAGCCCAGAAGGGCTTGGAAGGATTCCCACAAAGCTTGGAAGAAGCCTACAAAAACCTGTAGATACCCGCAGAAGCTTAAAGAAGCCCACAAGTCAGAATTAAAGGAAGCCCATGTTCTGAAGATTAAGGGAGCCCGAGCTTTGAAGAGTGAGGAATCCCGCACGTGTAAATGAAGCCAAACAAGGTCAAGCCCACAATTTTTGGAAGAGATGAAAATGAAAAATTGATCCTTCTTATGCAACCACCTCAAGCATGGCCAAAATCGGTCAAAATTAGTACCAAATATTCTCGAAAGAAAAAAAATTCCCTTGAGCACATGATAGGAAAGAGAAATGTTAATCAACAAAAAATTGACAACTTATTTCTATTCTTTTACTATGCATACAAAAAATTCATCATAGATCACCTTTTGGCATTGATCGGGAGCAGGTTGCATAATTGAGCATGCAATTTGTAGTATAGAAACCATATTAAAATTTCCTTGGAGACACTCCTTGTAAAATATCATCACTTGATCTACTACATGTGAAGAGGTACTAGTGATAATTGATCATACTACAAAAAACATATGGTGCATTGAATTCATCTTTATTGAAAAATAAATAAATAATAAAACAATAACTCAACTCCCAGGGAAAAAGAGTAGTGTTCACCTAGAAAATCTGTGTAGGATCTTTGTAGTTCCAACTGGTGGTAATTTATATTGATGTTGCTCATTATTGGAAGAGGTGAATATGAAAAATTTATCCTTCTAATGAAACCACCTCAAGCATGGTCAAAATTGGTCAATTTAGTATCAAATATGCCCATAAGAGAAAAACAGTCCCCTAAGCACATGATGGGAAAGAGACATGTTAGTCAACAAAGAATTGACAACTTATTTCTATTCTATTACTAGGATTGATCTCATGTAGCAAAAAACTCATCATAAATTACCTTTTGGCACTGAGAAGTAGGTTGCATAATTGAGCATGCAATTTGTATTTCAGAAACCATATCATAATTTCCTTGGAGACACTCCTCATGTAATAACATCACTTTATCTACTACCTTTGAAGATCTAGACATATGAATTTATGGTCCACATATGTTCCATGCAACAACTGAAAGTTTATCATCACAGTAATCAGAATGTGTAAAATAGTGCAACCAATAACTAGTGTTAATCATTTAAAGTGCCATTTAGCATATGATTTCCATATCTGTGTATGTGATAGCATGGATATAAAATACTAACTTAATGAAAATTTAGTGCCAAGTTAACCATAATGTTATTATCATTCACTCGATCCTGTATGTAAGCTCTGAAATATAAAATCATCAAGTCCCTTACCATCACCCAGCTCTCAATAGCAATAATTAGTACTAAGAAAATCCAAAAAAATACTCAGTAAATTAATGTCAGAATTATATCACTGTACATTCAAAGATGTAAGGTTCCAGTTCTCAGTAAAAAATCAGACTTACATTTACCCAGAAAACTAATGCGAATAGGGTAGAAAACTAATCAAATCAATAACATATATTTATACAAAATACACCATCTAAATAGTTTGAAATACTAACTTGTTTTCTGTTTTGAGTGTGCAGAGAAAGAATCTAGGCATACGAGGTCTGCAATACATATTATAGACCTGTGTTTGATAAAGGAAAGGGCTCGGATTGTGAGAGAAATAGGTCTTCATTTTTAGGGTTTTACACAAAAATTCATTTTTTAGGGCTTTCTTTTTTGATAAAATAAAATTTACAAAAACACATAAAAATTAAGTCTAAAACCTAAGAGAAACAAAAATAACCTAAGAATAATATTTACAAGTATACAAATTAGAAAATTTAGTTTTGAAAGATAGATGAACAATTAGGGTTTGAAAAATTAAATTTTTTTAACCTAGGGTTTCATCATGTCGAAATTATAGGAAGAAGGGCCAAAAAAAGCCTAATTTCTTCTACGCGATTTTTCTTCTATTTTTCTACGTTGTTAAGAAGCATTTGTGTTTTATGTAGAAGGTTGTCTCCTAGTTTGGATGATAGTCTAAAAGTAGTTATTTACTATTGGTTGTATCCCTTGTATCTTAATAGAATGAAATAGAATTTAAGGATAAAGACAAACACATTAAGGATAAAGAACATGTCAAAAACCTTACCTTTTCATTGTCCTTTCTCCAGATCCATTCACCCATACAACTTGATAAGAGTTGTCCACGAGATGCATTTCCATCACCAAGACCTACATAAATCATCAAAGAAATTTTTTTTATATGAGTAAATAATATATAAGCAAATAAACAGTCATTTAAATCCTACTACAAAGTCCTGTAGAAATCAATGAACCATGAAATGTAAAATTTATTAACGATTTTTTAACAAATAGACATGCATTTAAAATTTTACAACTATCTTTAGTACATAGTAATAAAAGAGTATTTATACCTTATTGAGCTCCTCTTTGTTTCGAGAATAGTTTTATATTCCCTACTGAATAGGGCCAACCATGTGAAGGTGGAAGCTCATATGGCCCCTCCTCCCCTCAAATCGGTCTCAATTCCCCATACCCAATAAATGATGTTGTTTACATAGAAAACATTTAAACATTCATGCATAACTAGGCTAGTCATCAAAACATATAAACATAAAAACATTGAAGCATAATGAGGTAATTAGTATAAACATTGTTTTAGACTAACAACATCGATATACATCCAAATACAAGTCATGAATTTATACATCTACTTTTTCTTTGATTTATGGTTTTTTGCATTGAAATAACTGATGATAATTAGGATATTATCATCATCACTTGGTGGATTATCTACAAAGCCATGTCTTGCTAGTGTTTTTATTTCCATGCCCTCATGTATCATACTTCTTGTATGTCGTTGACTAGGGCGTGGAGACAGTTTTGAAGGGTCGTGAACTGCACAAACGAAAATGGGCATATTGATTTGTTGAAATATTATTGAAATTAATAGTTCATCATTTTGATTAAAATTACAATATTGCTCTTTACCTATCTGTGTAGATGTGACAGCTGGTGTGTTAATTGTTTCTCTACTTGAAAATTCGTCTTGCGGTTCACCCTCTTGAGCTTCATGGTCTTCGATCGAAAGAAGAAAATTTAAAAGTATACGTTAGGAAATAGATATCTATAATCACAGTAGATATTTATATTTCCAAAGAACACATACCAGAATGGCCACTTTGCTCCCCACTATCATGGGACATGCACACCCCAACATTAGCTGGTACGTGCAAAGTACCGCTGGATTCAGTGCTCCGGTTGCACTGTGCTTAAAAGAAAACATAAATATTTAGTTATGGGTGATATAATAAAAACTGAATAGACTTTAATAGTATACTGCAATGATGTCCTTATTCATTTTATTTACCTGCATCCGCATCATTGGGGATATTGGAGTCTTCCCCAAGCTTTTTCGATATTCAATGACACTTTTAAAACCATACTTGAAACCAAGCTTTAGGTATTCCTCAGTGGCAACATCTTGGAACGTATTTCCCTGCAATGCATAACACATATAAAATTCCCTCTATCATAAAATAGATATTTGTTCGCTACTTTGAAATAAATATTCCCCACAGTTAATCATTTAATTCTTACGATTCAGGATCTTAGTTTTCTATAGCCACCTTGGCCCAATCTATGTTTCCCGTGCTTTACCACTCTAGCCTTGGTTTCTTTGGAGGTGTCCGGTAGCCTATGTATGAAAATTTTGAAAAACGTTAGATATCAGAATTCTTGCTTAAAACAAAAAAGAAAAAAATAAATGAGCATATTTCACTAAAAAGATGATATGTGTTGTGCCTTGCTTTTCTAGGATTTGGTTGTTTTCCTTGTCTTTTTAGCAAGTTCTCCTTTGCATCCTGTATAAGTTCCTTCCACTCTTTCTCCAAAACCATGGGAGGGCGCTCATGCTTGAGTTCAAGTTGCAATTTATCCCTATATTGGGCCTTGGTATATTTGAAATTCTCGTCAGCTAACTTTGCAACCACTTTCTTGTTGAATGTATAACTGAACAAGTTTACCATGTGGTCTATCAATACATCTCGCGTTGTGCTATCTTGTCTATTCCACCGTGTGCGAATGGTGGGGCCAAACAGCTCCAATGCTTTGTCATTCAAATTCCTATAGAAAACATTGTTTTCTGCATAAACGTGTAATCCATTAATTTATAATAATTTCAGCGTATGTCCATTTCAATTTCATGATGAAAATGAATAAATTAATTAATAAATACCCACAATATTTTGAATCTTGATTGAAATGCAAGCATCATCCACCAGAAAGGTTAGATCTAGTGATCCGGTGCTTTTAACTCATGCTGCTCCAGGAAAAGTTTCCTGGTCATCTATAGTAGGTTCATCTCCGGATTCATGTGGAGTCCTAGGCTCTATCTCATCATGCTCTGGCATGTCATGCTAATCAAAATTGGTGCCCTCATCGATGGATTTGAGGAAAACCGGAGGAGATTCAAAAAGCCTCATTGGTACATTGTTTTTTCGGCATTGTTGCTGCATTGGAGCATGACTGCTACCTATACCTATCTCGATAATTTCTCTAGTCATGGGTTGTAAAAACTCCTACAAACGAAAAACTTTACTTTATCAAATTAGTTGGAAAAATAGAAAAAATAATATCAGATATGAAATCATGTCATAGCTTAAAAAAAATGTGAAGATGCCACTTACCCCATAAAATTTTATTTGTTTTTTCAGCTCTTCAATCCTTGCCTTGATCTCCTGTTTCATGGGCCTTATGCAAGCCAAGGAGATCATTTCTATGTTTTCCTTTTTCAGGGCCTTCTTTATAGTATCCATAGGGTCTATGGAATAGTAAATTTCATCCTCAAGCTCCTCATCACCCAGATGAAGTGCACTGGACAAAATTAATCAAACAATAAAATTAAGAAAAATATTTTTAACATCATCCAAACATTGTTATTGTAATGAAATTTAGTTACTATTAATAACTAACACTTACCTGATGCAGTGTTGTGGCTGGTGACTTCCCACGGTCACGCCCTACTAATCTAGTTCTAGTGGGTGATTGTCCAGCGTTACCCTGGACAATGGAAACAGCAGGTGCCTTTCCACTGTCCCCACCCTAACACGATAAATCAATCAATAATTCACCATAAGCATAGAAAAATATGAATGTCAACAGAAGAAATCAAATGCTAACTAAAAAAATCGAAACATTTAGTGATTATATTTAACACTTACCTAAAGGGGCACAGAGTGTGACCTTCCATGGTCACCCTGGACCATGGAAGCAGTAGGTGCCTTTCCACCGGTGCCACCCTGACACAATAAATCAATAAATAAACATTATGAAAATAATTGTAACATAATAAAAAATGAGATATTGCAATAATATTTTTTTTACCTCAGAAGTAGAGGACACGCGTTTTGTTCCATGACGAACATGGGCATGAGACCCCTGCCATAGTGTAATAATCATGTTGTCACATGGAAATATTTTGGGGTTGGATTTTCTAGTTATTTTAGTCATATTTAGTTACTATATTTAGTTGAGTCAATAATTGTAGCATCAACAAAAATGAGATATTGCAATAATATTTACTTTTACCTCCGATGGAGAAGATACATGTTCTGCTCCATGGCGATGGGCAGACCTCTGCCACAGTGTAATAAGCATGTTATCATATGGAATATTCACAATAAGCATGAAAAAAGCGGATGGTAATAGTGGAAATTGAATGCTAACAGAAAAAATCTCAACATTTAGTTATTATATTTAACACTTACTTGATGGGGCATAGAGTGTGACCTTCCATGGTCACTCTAGACCATGGAAGTAGAGGACATGCATTCTGTTGCATGATGACCATGGGCAAGCCCCTTACATAGTGTAATAAGCATGTTGTCACATGGAAATCTTCTAGGGTTGGAGTTTCTAGTTATTGTAGTCATATTTAGTTACTATATTTAGTTGAGTCAATAATTCTAACATAAACAAAAATGAGATACTGCAATAATATTTACTTTTACCTCCAAAGGAGGAGATACATGTTCTGCTCCATGGCTATGAGAAGACCCCTGCCACAATGTAATAAGCATGCTATCATATGGAAATATACAGAATAAGCACAACAAAAGACAATGGTAACTGTGAAAATGGAATGTTAACTGAAAAAATCGAAACATTTTATTATTGACGTCATATTTATTTACTATAATTAACATTTACCTCACGAGGCATAGACTGTGACCTTCCACAGTCACCCTGGACTGTGGAAGCAACATGTGGCTTTCCACTGCTACAACCCTAACAAAACAAATCAATAAATGGAGAAGATACATGTTCTACTCCATGGCGATGAGCATACCTCTACCACAGTGTAATAAGAATGTTATCATATGGAATATTCACAATAAGCATGAAAAAAGCGGATGGTAATAGTGGAAATTGAATGTTAACAGAAAAAATCTCAACATTTACTTATTATATTTAACACTTACTTGATGGGGCATAGAGTGTGACCTTCCATGGTCACCCTAGACCATGGAAGTAGAGGACACGCGTTCTGTTGCATGATGACCATGGGAAAACCCCTTCCACGGTGTAATAAGCATGTTGTCACATGGAAATATTCTAGGGTTGGAGTTTCTAGTTATTGTAGTCATATTTAGTTACTATATTTAGTTGAGTCAATAATTCTAACATAAACAAAAATTAGATACTGCAATAATATTTACTTTTACCTCCGAAGGAGGAGATACATGTTCTGCTCCATGGCTATGAGAAGACCCCTGCCACAATGTAATAAGCATGCTATCATATGGAAATATTCAGAATAAGCACAACAAAAGACAATGGTAATAGTGAAAATCGAATGTTAACTGAAAAAAATCGAAATATTTTGTTATTGACATCATATTTATTTACTATAATTAACATTTACCTCACGAGGAATAGACTGTGACCTTCCACAGTCACCCTGGACTGTGGAAGCAACATGTGGCTTTCCACTGCTGCAACCCTAACAAAACAAATCAATCAATAAAAGTTGAGTCAATAATTGTAACATAAAAAAATGAGATAAGCATAATAGTGTAATAAGCATGTTATCACATGGAAATATTCATAATATGCACGAAAAAAGCGAATGTCAATGGTGGAAATGGAATGTAAACAAAAAAAATCAAAACATTTAGTTATTGTAGTCATGCTTAGTTACTATATTTAGAATTTACCTGATGAGGCATATCCTGTGACCTTCCACGGTTACCCTAGACCATGGAAGCCACATCTATTCGATTTAAGTTGTAATTGATCAACAACTCTTCACCTGGAAGCATGGGGGCTTCACTTGTTGACCAATATCCTATCATGTTGGTTCATATTGTGGGTTTTAAAATTATCAAAAATTGAACCAATATATTGCAGGTATTGGGGGGGATGAGGGGTTTAAGGTGGGGGTGGTTAGGGTGGTTTATAAGGATTGAGGTATAAAAATGGGTGGGGAGGAGGTTTTAAGTATTGGGAGGGGGTTTCAACAAAAATATTTTGGGTCAATATCTCTCGAAATTAAGTGTATTCTTTAATATCCCATGATCGCATGTGCTATGTGAGAGGTTCACTAAGTGAAGTCCCCATGCCTGGAAGTGTTGTTTTTGTTTCACATACAAATATATGATGTTCTTCGGATCCCTCAAATTCACAATTTGGTTGCTTAGTTGTTGTCATTGGCTGTGTACTATTTACAAATCCAGCAACGTTTTTGGACACTTTTGGTCTCCCATCAATATACATAGTCACCCCTTTGTTTTTATTGTGTTTTGCTAGTTGTATATAATTTGTGGCAACTTCATATCTCCTCATGCTTCAAGTATATTGGACCAATATCAACCAGTTATTGTATTTGTATAATGGTCTAACATACTCCATCAATTTAGTTACAGTGCCATAGCCGACCTTTATGCCATCCATGGAAAATAGCCCCAATCCATGTAAGGACAAAGGAGCAATGCGATACATCCTCCCATTGATGAAGAAATCTATGTCCACTTGAGGTAGTTTATTAGGTACCCATAATTGCACTAGATTTCTATACCTCAAGGGAAATTCAATGTCACCTATTCTCTCAGCATCATAATTACATGACCCTCCATTGGCAACACAATATTGCATGCGTCTACGAAATATTTTCCTTACCTTTTTAGATCTAGTTGATATAGAACCGGTAGATCTAGTACAACATGTATCACTTTCAACCTCTCCTAGTATATCTTCACCATCACTCGAGGAAGATATATTTGATAGACACCTATTTGGTGGTACCTACACTCGATAAAACAAGAATATAAGCTACCAAGTGGATATAGTTTAGCATGCAAATATATTTACTTGTAATGTTTTAATATCAAAAGTTTTTTCTTCCCAAAAACTTTACCAAAAGCTATTTTTCTCTTAAAGTGTAATTTCTTTTAGAGTTATTTATATTTGAATTATTTTTAAGTATAAGACATGATTTGATTTGGTTTGGAATTTGTTCACAACACAGATATAGAAGTTTGTTTCTTGGGCCACTCAACTAGTTAATGCATGCAAAGAGGTATGGGGTTCCCCCTTTTATAGATCATGTTGGGCATTCAATTTGGAATGGGTAGTTGTCATATATATTCATTCATGGATTTCCCATCTAAACTCGATGACTTTAGTCTAACACTCCCTCTTCCATAGTGGTTTGATATGCAATTCTCCTCATGCAAGGTACTCCTTCTCTAACGATGTGCCTGATTTTTTTTAAATAGGATAACATTGTGAAATGTCACCAAATATAGACCAATTATAAGTAGTCTTGAGAATTGGTGACATTTGGTGAACTAATGATTGTGGACAGACATATCCTAGACATTTTCATTAATGACAAAAAAACCTTTGATGGGCATAGGCATGTATGATAAAGTTGGAAAAAGACTAAGTGGTGAAAAATTGTCCTAAAGCAGTAGTCTTATGGAAATGCCCACCATATTTCATAAGAAGGATAAATTTCCCGCCATGGCCTGTCATCCCATAGTTGGTTGAAGCATCTATCTAACCATGGCACCATTTCTCAAAACAACTCTTTGAGGAAGAAGATACAAGCCTCCCAAAAGAAGTTCTTTTCGGTCAAATTAGACAATTTGCTCTAGGAGAATGTTCACCATAATTTGTGGGTTGAAAGAAAATCCCATACCATATGGGCATCCTATAGGTGGATGTGTTGTATACCTGACCATGTTCTAACTTTTCCCTGAAAATACCTGAGGCAGAAATTATGGATCTACCAAAATAGGGTCTTAAGCAGCTTTTACTTCATACTTCAGTAAAATCCCCGTCGAGGAGAGAGAATGTAGTTCCAGAAGATGAAACTAGTCTTAATGGATTCATATGGTTGTCCTCCATCCATTGGATGTCTTACACTTCGATTTTGATGAAAATTTGAAATCACCTTTGAGACATAGGGTTTAAATAAATTGACCAAGTGTCAAATCACAAGGTTAAAAAGGCATTTGGAAATGCCCCCTAAAGCCAGTCAGATTGATGATAAATTCATTAGAAGGTATAGGCATGTTCTTTAATGAACTGGCTATCCATCCATGTTCTTAGTTTTTCTTATGGTGACCACATGAGAAAAATATCATCCTACAAAAAGAGGTAAAACCATTAGCTTGCATATCCAAAAATATGAAAAATTGGCCGAGTGTTGAAAACGGGAGGTTGAGAGCCCACTTGGAGAAAAATTGCTAGAGTCAGCTCTTTAACTGATAAATTAATTGGATGTTATGGGTCCATTCTTTGATCATCTGGGCATCCACTCATGATCTCAGTTTCCCTTTGGGTGTTCACACATGTGAGATATGAGTCTTCCAAAATGCCTCCTTCCACAGTAATGACTAGGGCCTGAAAAAATTCACTAAGTGTTGAATTAAGCAGTTTGAAAGACCATTTTAAAGTGACTGCTAGAGACTGTGTGTTTGTCAATAAGGTTTTAAGGTGACATGGTCTTGTTCCTAGTTGAGGTGGATACCTAGCCATACCCTCATTTTGTTTAAATATGGTCAAGATGTGAAAAATATAAGTCTGCCAAAAGTTAGAAAAGTATGCATGTACAGTCTTGGTGAAATAAAAGAGTAAGCTACAGCAAATTAATAAACAGAAATTTATAAAGGGAATTCTGCATATGTTGAGAAGGATTTTAGGATAGTATTTTGGAAGATATGATGTGATCTAAATTACATAGAATATATTTAAGGAATAAATGCTCATAGAGGGTTTAATAAAGACACATGTAGGATACAATATTCTTGATAACCTTTGAAAATCTTTGAGATATGCCAAGCAGAGGCGACCACACTAACTACCATGGTGTTTTCCAAACAGAGGCAAAAAGATATAAGTGTCCTTGAAAAATAATAATTTTATCAAATGTGTCTTTAAATAAGAGAGAGGTATGAGGGTCAATTTACTGGAGTCAATTCAAATTATAGCCCACGAGTCCCAAGGAACTATACATTGTTCCAAAATAAAAACCAATAAATGGTAAAAGCTTGGAAAGTGTGTTGTAATTCAGGTAAAAGTGAGCATAAAAATAAAATAAAATGCTTCTTTAAAGGAGAAACAGGCCTTAGATTGAATTGTACGCAACTCCTATGGCACTCTACAAAATGTTTTAGACCCATAATAGAAAAAAATCACAAAAGCTTGAAAAGTGTGCCATAATCCATGTAAAACTGACAATCAAAGAAAAATTAAATGTGTCTTTAAAGGAGAAAGAGGTCTCACATTCAAGTCTCGACAAAATCAGTTCAAATTATAGCTTATAGAGGACTCTGTTCTAGACCATTAAATATAATAATATTACACACGATTGCACTCTATAGAATGTTTCAGACATATAATAGAATAAAATAACAAAAGCTTGTAATTTGTGCCATAATCGAGGTAAAACTAATTATTAAAGAAAAATTAAATGCTTAGAAGAAACATGTCTCAGGTTCAAAGTTTCGACAGAATCGGTTGAATCAATTTAGATTATAGCTCCTACAGGACTCTGCACACTGTTTTGGACCATTAAATAGAATAAAATTACAAAATC
The DNA here is from genome assembly GCA_001517045.1 of Pseudotsuga menziesii. NCBI lineage: Eukaryota > Viridiplantae > Streptophyta > Pinopsida > Pinales > Pinaceae > Pseudotsuga > Pseudotsuga menziesii. The sequence goes on from LPNX010061308.1 coordinate 1,031,244, forward strand.
TTCAGACACTCCAATAATAGAAAACCCTTACTAGATCCACCAATAATAGAAGCGATGGTCGCACAGCAAAAAAATTATAATTTCGGTATGACTGTACCTAATCCATATTGGTTCATAAATTTGACGTATTTTTCCCAAATTCCTACGCTACTAGGGTTAATGGGCTTACAAAATTCATTGGGCCTTTTGTTATCCTCTGGAATACGACCAGATTTCTTGGCCTGGGAATGCCGCTATCCTTCGGACTGCGGGCGGATTGTTTTGTTATCCTCTAGACTGTGGCCGGATTGCCTCCACTGGGAATGTCGGTATCCTCTGGACTGGTATCCACTATTCATCGATTTTCCACTGCTCTGCTCACCAAATTACCAGTGCTCTAGATGCTGCTAATGAACTAGTGCGTGGGAGTGAACTTGTTCGTTGTTGTTTTGCTAATGAGCTACTGCGCGGGTGTTTTTGAATTCTATGTTTTTTGTTTGTTTATTTGCATATTTTATATTTTGTGTTTTGTTTTGTTTTTTTGTTTTTTTGTTTTTTTGTTTTTTTATTTACCTTTTGTTTAGTTTATTTTGGGTTTTTTATTTGCATATTTTATATTTTGTTGCATTTTAAATTAATTATAGTTAAACAAATCTAGGCTTTTAATTTACTATAGTTTAATTTAATTTAATTTAATTCAACTAGGATTTTGTCATAATTTGTATTGGTTGCATTGCTTATAGTGAGATCCTATACATAAGTCCCTTCAAGGACAAACACGATGATGATGACGATGATCACGATGATGATCATGATGACGATGAAGAATACGAAGATGATGGTGATGACAAAAACAATGACAATGATCATCATCATCAGTATCCTCATCATCATCCTTGTCATCGTCATCACTATCGTCTATTTCACTGTCTTCATCGATATCATCATCGTTGTCGTCATCATTCCCATCATCATCATCATGATCTTCTTCATCATCATCATCTTCCTTATCATCATCATCATAATCATCATCAACATCTTCGTTATCATCGTCATCATCTTTCTCATCAGCAGCATATTCATCATCATCATCATCAGCATATTCATCTTCATCATCATATTCATCATCAACATCATTGTCATCCAATTCATCAGCATCTCCATTATCATCATCATCATCATCATCATTTTCATTATCATCATCATCATCATCTTAATCATCATCATCATATTCATCATCATCATCATCATCATCATCTTCATCATCGCAATTTTAGGGGGAGCTCAGTGAATGAAGACGTCTACATGATAGGGGGAGCAGCCAGTTGAGTGAAAAAATAAGGATTGTTCCTAACACCCATTCCAAGGACCAATTTGACAATTCAATATGATCTGAGGAAGTAGTAAAAACAAATACAACTTATTGGGCCCTGTGAAGCTTCCTATTCTTATATTTGTGCACATGAAGAATCAAGACTTATGGACCTAGTCTGGTGTCTTAAAAGGGGAAGATCCAAACTAAGCAGTTTGGTAGTTCAATAAAGTGCATCCTTAATAGGAGTGAATAATCACTCATAACCATTCTATTATAGTGTTGGTGAAGCTTAGAACAATTTAGTGAAGAACAAGGTAAAGATCTTGTCTTCACATCATCATCATCATCTTCATATTCATCATCAACACCATCACCATCATGATCATCTTCATCTTCATCATCATCATCATCCTCATCCTAACCATCATCATGATAATCATGATAATCATGATCATCATCTTCATCATCCTCATCCTAGTCGTCATCATCATCCTCATCATCCTAATCCTCCTCATCATCATCCTCATCCTCGCCCTCATCATCATCATCATTGTTGTTGTCGTCGTCATCATCATCATTGTTGTTGTCGTCATCATCACCATCACCATCATTGATCATCATCATCTTCTTCATCATCATCATCATCTCCCTCTTCCTAATCAACATATTCATCATCGTTGTCATCATCATTTTCATCATCGCCCTCATCATCATCTTCATCATGTTCATAATATTCATCACCACCACCATTATCATCATCATCATCATCAACATCATCATCATCATCAACATCATCATCATCCTTGCCATGCTCATCTGCTTCATCATCATCATCATCATCATCATCTTCATCATCATCATCTTTTTCGTCATCATCATCCTCATCCTAGTCATCATCATCGTCGTCGTCGTCATTGTCGTCATCATCGTCATCATCATCATCATCATCATCATCGTCGTCATCGTCGTCGTCGTCATCGTCGCCGTCGTCATCGTCATCATCATCATTTTCATCATTGCCCTCATCATCATCTTCATCATGTTCATCATGTTCATCACCACCACCATCATCATCATCATCATTTTCATCATTTCCCTCATGATCATCTTCATCATGTTCATCATCTTCATCACCACTACCATCATCATCATCATCTTCATCATCATCATTGAATGTTGATTTATGTTCATCTATGTCTCCTTCCCAAAGGTTTGAAAATGATCTTATTTGAGGAATTTTGTGGGAGCACCTTTCAGGTTAATTGGTTAGCAAGTTTTTCCACCATGGAGCCATCAAATGCAGAGTGGGTTTTGATCTACGGTGATAGGTCTTTATCTATATTGAAACATGCAGCAGTGGAATAAGGGTAAAGTGTGTTAAACTTCAACGGTTCAGATTTAGGATGGTGAAGATCGATGACAAAAAGCGATTCCATGGAGCGGAGATGCAAGGAAGGATTTATTTTTGAGATTTGCAGAGTCCGTTAAATGGGTGTAATGTTGGAGGGTCAATATCGGCACAAGGTGAGATCAACGACCCTCAATCATTTCACGCAGTGAAACTACTCTGACGGGAAAACTTTTCCAAATCGTTAAAAGGGTTAATCCGCAAGAAAATCGGATGGTTGAGATGAAGGCGGAGATAGATCTGCGGTCTCAAACAATTCCGCATATTGAACTAACACGGAGAAAGTTACGAATTCGATCTGCGGAAAGTGGTAGGGGCAGTGAAGATCTACGGTCAGACCAAGATGTTGGGTAGATCAAGGGGTGAGAAGCATTGTGCGACCAGAAGTTGCTCACTCGTTCAGATGAAAAAGGGTTAGTAGAATGTTAAAGTTCTCTAGGTTGAGCTGTCCCGAAGAAGGTAGTTTAGAGATCGACGGTTGATATTTATCTCCCCAAATCAAGCTGTGCAGGTTGATAGTGTTGAGTTTTTGGGTATGAATATTTGGTGTATTGAGGACTTAGATCGCAAATATGAACAGATCTACGTTACTGAGTGCATGGAGAAACACAAGGGTTATGCAACATAAAAAAACTATAAAAAAATCTAAGTGGAGAAGATGCCCTCACGTACGATCTGCCTTCCCGACAGTTAATTGATTTCCCCAATGCCATTTGTAATACACCCATAGGATAAATCATCCCCGCGGAAGTGTTGTAATCCTACAGATCACATAAGGTTACCAATAATACATACAACAATATACACATATGCAAGAGACAAGAACTGATAACAAGAACAGATTATATTATTCTCAATAGGTCATACAAAGCCAAGACCTGAACTGAACTGGTTCTTGTGTGGCTCAACAGCCTAATATACAGGTTACAAACAGTTACAATCATAACTACCTATCGGTTCACCGAACCGACACGACTATTAGTTAACAGACTAACTACTGTGTTTACTCGGCCGACCGACATAGTCGGTCCCTCGACTTAGTCGGCTGATCGACTAAGTCGGTCTTCGTTCAAGTCGACTTATGTCGACTTGCTCCTTCTACATCTCTCCCACAAACAAAACATTTCTTCGTCCCGAAGAAAGAGGGGGGTAAAAACAAAATAGATTAGAATGCCCAGAATTAGATCGGCAAAAGAGAAACTGCTACTGAGGTGGGCTGTGCAACCGAATAGTTGGTCTTCTCTGTACACAGACTTCGACTATGGCTGGTGCTGTGATGGCAAGCTCATGTTGAAAATCCATCCATGTCTGCAAGGCTTTCTGAATGTCGATAGTCAGAGTAGTGAGATTTGAGAGTACCGACATCTTCTCTGCCATTGCCATCTCTGCAATATTTTCCATGTTGGGGCCCAGCAGCTGATTGTGTTCTTCCGCAGTCTCAAGAAGTCTTTTCATCTGCGGACAGATGTTGTTGACTTTCTCTAAGTTGGGAAGTGCGTGCTGAACCCACTGGTGTGCCTCACGTTCCAATTGCTGCAGCTTATTGCTTTCCATCACTATTTGATCCTCGATTGTCTGCCTCAGTTCTGTCTCAGTCGACTTCCTTCTTTCCAAGGCCTGAATGCCTTGTCTGGTCTGCCTTGTCTGACTATATACCTGCCCATAATGAGTAGGCCATTCTCGGAGTACTTATTCAGTTACAATGGATTCCTCCATATGGTCTTGTAGAAGTTTGTGAGCCTCCGAGAATGCTGTGTGTTGAGTCAGGAGCAGTCGGACAGTTTCTTCTTTTTGCCCGGCCTTAGTCTCGTGGAGGTGGATCTGGATGGTCGACACCAGCCCTTCAAACAGCTGATATGCTCTGTCCAGTGGTCGGTCGGTAGCAGCTTCGACAGGTCCTGGGGTAACAGTCTGTACAAGAGACCTGCACTTGTCGAGGAACTCGACTTCTTCGGTCTCCTTATCTTTGAGCTGTGTCCTTAGTCGGGTCGTCCTCCTCTTCGACTCTTTTGCTAGGTTGTTCAGTAGCTGACCAACCTCTGAGTCGGACAACGAGCTTACATCTCGTAAGCTGATCCTTAGCTGATCAGGTCTAGGAAGAGGTTCTGTTGGTTCCTTTGCTTTCTCTGTTGGTTTGTCGGGAGGACCTGCAGAAGTGGAAGGTGGATCAGAGGTCAAAGAGGTGTGTGTCGGAGGGTTGGGTTCAGTAGTCGGGGGTTGTTCAGTTTGGGGAGGTAGTATGTTCACCTCCGGCGGTGGTGATGATGGGGGTCTCGGCTGTGAATCAAGTGGTGGTGGAGGTGGTGGAGATGATGGTGGTGGGGGTGTTGGGAGTGGGGAGGAAGGGTTGCCTGACCCTGGTGGTGATGGAGAATGGTGTTGGGGACTCTGGTCAGAAGATATAATGTCTTCTTCCGGTGGGACTTGGTAGTCGGTGAAGGTCTGTTCAATTCCTGATACTTCGCCACCTTCAGGTGTTCTTGTAAATACTGTTGTTTGCTGGGCGTATACCTTGCTGCTGGCTTTCAAGGGTGTTGTCGTCCTTATTGTTTGGGCCGACTGGAATAGTGCAGGCAGCGTTGCAAAGAAAGATTTGAGTTCAGTGTCTGTGCTGGCCCTGGCCCTGAGTGCTTTAGGGATTACTCTTTCAAAAACTTCAGGGGACATGTCGGTCTGCTGTACTGGTGCTTGCTCCTCGACTATTTTAGTCGAAGATGGACGGGGAGGAGTCGTCACCAGGTCGACCACATCTTCAGACAGTGGTGTTGTTTTGGCTTTCTTCGGCCGACCTTCGGGCGCTCCTGCTTCGACAAACCGTTGAAACTGGGTTTCAACAGTTACCTTATTTGCTCTGGCATCCTCAACAATATCAAGTGCTGAGGCTGCCAGTTCGTCTTCGTCATCTGTGGATTCAGCAAGGACCAGCTTGCGCTTACCTTTGCCTTGCTGTCGTTTTTGCAGTTTGATGTTCCTTCTGGCAATGGCGATCTCCTTGGCCAGTTTCTTGAGAATGCTTCGAGACACAGCATACTCAGGGTTGTCTTCCTCGACTTCTCCAGTCGGGGTCTGAGCAGGGTCGACTGTCTGAGTTGCCGGGGGAGCTGTTTGTTGTACTGGTTGTTGTGCTGGTGGTGGTGTCTGGTGTTGCTCGATCGACGGGTCCACGACTGGTGCAGTCGGGTGCTTCACTATTAAGTGCACCCGACCAGGAGTGCCACTTGGAGTATCTTCCGTCACAAAGGTACTAATGTACAAGTGCAGCTCATAATCTTCTTCCTTATCCTGGTCGGTCAGAGGTTCGACTATAGAGAAGTCGACCTGTGTTGCAGCCTCCGGGATTTGGATTTTGGTTTTTGTCTGCCTAGACAACTCCCGAAAGATCTGCTCGACTGTGGGGTAGTAGTCGAGGTCCCTGGCATTAGAATCCTGAGTGTTTGACGACCATACGGATGTATGGTCGAGCTCCAGTTGGATGTGTGAGTCGGTTGGGAGGTGTCGTCGGATGTTCTGGGGCACCCTCCACCTTGTCGTTCGCAGCTTAAGATGCTGGAACCAGTTTTGCATAAGAACCTTTCCTTGGTTGAGTTCATGCACAGTACCTTTTTGGGAAAAGGGTTTGAACCTGTGCATCTCAGACCTAGTCGGCTCTCGGAAGACAGGACTGCCTTCCGGACATATATAATACATTGCAATCCAAATAATTAAGGAGGGGAATTTGATAATACCTCCTGTCTCCTGACAGCGCTCGCATATGGTTTTAACCAAGTCTGCGAGGTAGTCTGCCCACCTGAAGATTCGTCCATCGGTTGTAATTTTGTCGAGGGCGTCCATCATTTCCAGCTTGAGGTCACTGCTGCGACCAGCCAAAGTGAGAGTAATGGCGATGATCTTCGCCACAATCTGTGGTGTCCGTTCCTCAATCTGACTGATCATCAGACCCATGGAGTTCTTGCCCGACGGCGAACCTGTAAAGTGTTCGACGAGTCCTTCCTTGATCCCAATGGGGACCGGGTCGCCCTGATTTGAAAGACCAGTCAGCCGGGAGATAACATCTCCATTAATGTCGACTGGTCGGGCAAAGTAAAATCTGCCGTTGTGGTAATGACTGATGATGAATTTGACCGCGGCTTCCTTTGTACCAGTGAAGCTGGCCATGATAGGTGCGTTTGCATAGGAATAGATGGTGCTATGCCTCACTTTCTCAGCCTGCGGGGTCATCCGTCGGCCTTCGAATGCCCATTCTTGAATCTCTGTCCATAGCTTTTGAAACGGAGCCTCCTGGACTTTGGCGTTTTGGATTCGTTTTAGTCGCTGGAGTAGTGGTGAGTCTGCGGCCTGGAGTTCTTGAGCCTTAGCCGAAGCTCTGGTGCATTTTGGGGCCATGGTTTCTGACTGGTCAGACTGGTCGGAATTCTTACAGGTTTCACAATTGTCAGTCGACGGGGATTTCGAATGCTCAGTAGATGCGTGGGGTGGTAAATGAATTGTGGGAGGTCCATTATTTATAGGCGCGGGTGGAGTGGAGTGTCGAACTGGGTGAAGTAATGGTGGACTTGACAAGCCAACTGCAACACTCAAGTGCGATTTCGTGAATCTGGGGCGGGGCTCGAGGCCATTAATGCGGGATGGGACGCTGCAGGTCAGCTGTCGGTGTCGGTGGCGAGAATGGTCGACATGGTCGATCGATGAGGTTGGTCGATGGAAATGAAGTCGGTGGTCGAAAGGGTGAGTGGCTGTCATGATGGGGGTTTCTGGATGTACGGTTTGGAATTTTTGTATCTTTTTATAAGTTTG